>OU538841.1:10600000-11052500 GCA_912999785.1 Hydriomena furcata | reverse complement strand
TAGTCTGAGACCAGCTCATTTATTTTTGAATTTATATTTCGCATGGGCATATTTAATTCTCATTAGGTTACGACTCAGTGGGTAACTTTGAGAATATATCCACAAACACAGTATTTAGATAAATTAAATAACGAGTTTTATTCGAAGCATCAGAAGAAACAAAATCAAACTATTAGGTATTAAACAAACAGGCACGTGAGCTCATCCTGCACTGCTGAGTGTTAATTAGTTCAGTAACTTATTATGATATTCATGGTCCGAGTCTAGCTATATAGCTAGCTTATTTCATTTGCATTTGTATGTCACATGCAAATCCCCATCATGTGGAAACTTGCAGGACTCAAGAGGCATGTAGGTATTCTCATTGAGGTCCAATTATGGAGGGTAGCCTCGAAAAAATACTACAATCACAGTAGGTAGACTAAATAACGTTTATTATAAACGTCATTAGAATCAAGATCAAAGTAACTAAATCACATTAAGTGAATAGGTACGACCGCTCGGTGAGACTCATCAAAATGAGAAGGTACGCACTTCATTTCATACTTTACCATCGCATGCAGTCCGTGTCCCTATTGTTCATTAGACTACAATTTGTATTTTGTTTCCACACTATTTTATTATTATTGGTACATCATTACACTATTAATGATAGGTGATAATCAATTTGCATTTCGATACTTAGTCTCTTCATCATTTATTTGCCTTCCTACATTATACAGCGCAGGTAAGTTTGCGTTCAATTTTATAGTAGTGGGCGGAATGTTCAGTCAATGTTCAATCGTCAGTCAACACTATACGCTACGAGTGCTACAAGCGCTACGCACAACTCGTAGCGCTTGTAGCTCTCAGACACGCGTCGCAAAGCGCAAACTATTTGTTAATCGTTTTGAATTTATAGGGATATAGGTTTTCGGTCCCCAAACGCTACGAGTGCTACGATTGCTACAAGCGCTACGCACTAAATAACTAAACATGTTCTCAGACGCGCACTGAAACGACACGAGACACGGGGAGAGGGCGAGTCAAGCTGCCAACTCGTTACATTAATCGTTTTAAATGTGTAAGGAGAGCGCTACGCATAACTCGTAGCGCTTGTAGCGTTTGCGTAAGCTGGAGTCAATTTTATTTTGTTCTCATTCTAATTATCATGATGTTAGACCGCGTAGTAAGAATGATTCTATATTATAAATAAGGTTTGTATCGATTGGGCAGAGTTTATTCCAAGAACGCGGCAGGACTTCCCCAGCTGAGATGTGACAAGCAAAGCAGGACATTATTGTATATATATAATTAGCAAGTACTTACCTATTTATGATTATTCTTGTGCTTCCTTGTGATATTTTGGGTTACTTATAAAACGTACGTAGGTAGTTACATAAGTACTTAATTACCTAGTTCGTTAGTTACCTAACTAACTACTTATAAAACCGGCCAAGTGCGAGTCGGACTCGCGCACGAAGGGTTCCGTACTATTATCAAAACGGCAAAAAAATCACGTTTGTTGTACGGGAGTCTCACTTAAATATTTATTTTATGCTGATTTTAGAGAAATACATCATCTGTGAAAATTTCAACTGTCTAGCTATCACGGTTCACGAGATACAGCCTGGTAACAGACAGACGGACAGCGGTGTCTTAGTAGTCCCGTTTTTTACCCTTTAGATACGGAACCCTAGAAACATAAAAAATAATTCATAATATCTCGTAACCTACCTATTTACCTAACTACGTAGTTAGCATTCCACACGTGACAGGTTGCAATCCCGTCGCCGCTTTCAAGAATACTAACAGGTTTCCTCACGATGTTTTCCTTCACTGTTATAAACACGTGTAACGCGCATATAGGTACATTTTTCGAACAGAAATATCCATTGATGCACGGCCAGGATTCGAACTCGAAATTAATTGGAAATTAATAATATCTACCTAGGTACCTATTTACCTAACTACATGAATTCAATAATTCAATTTCAAACTTTTTATTCGATCATGTGAAGTACCACCTATTATTTACCGACTTACTTTACCGATAGTGGTAAAATAGCGCCACCTGCCAGCGGAATCGCAAACCTCTCTCATCTTACCTCTCAAACCCCGAGCGGTCGCATGAGACCGCGAAAAGTACCTATAATACGTAGTAACATCAAATGAAACTAGATGGCGCTGGAATGCAAAAATCAAGTTTGTTGTATGGGAGCCCCCCTTAAATATTTATTTTATTCTGTTTTTAGTATTTGTTGTTCGAGCAGCTATAGAAATACATAATCTGTGAAAATTTCAACTTTCTAGCTATCATGGTTCATGAGATACAGCCCTGTGACAGACAGACGGACAGACGGACAGACGGACAGCGAAGTCTTAGTAATAGGGTTCCGATTTTACCCTTTGGGTACGGAACCCTAAAAACTAACTAACTAGATAGACAAAAGTAGGTAGTTAGGTAGGTACACGATTGTTGAAAGAAAGTACGTACTTACTATACCTAAAAATAAAATAAAACTGGTCAATGGGCGTGTCATTTCATAGTTTACTTACACAGCTAATAACGTTAAATAAGTAATTTAACTTGTATTTCTTAGACACGCGTCGTCGCGTTGCGTCGTCGCAAGACGCAGACCAGACAACTCGTACTCGTAGATCTTGTAGCGTCGCCGTCGCGGCGTCGCGCGTCGTCGCGCGTCGGTCGTGCGCAAGCTGTAGCCAATTTTTTCTCATCTTACTAATATTATAAATGCAAAAGTTTGTGAGTGGGTTTGTGTGCATGTGTGTGTGTGGGTGTGTTTGTTACTCATTCACGCAAAAACTACTGAACGAATTTTCACGAAATTTTACAGTAATATACCTACCTAGCTTATACATCAGAATAACACAGACTACTTTTTAACCGACTACAATAAAAAGAGGGTATGTTTTACGCGATTTTACTCTTCTTATCGTAGTCGGTTAAAAATTAGCTTACGTGTTATTCTGATGAATAAGCTATATTATTGTAAAGTTTCATTAAAATCCATTCAGTAGTTTTTACGTGAATGAGTAACAAACACACCCACACACACACACATCCATCCATACTTACAAAAATTCACATAAATTCATTGCCCTAAAATCAGTAGAATATCTAAAGTATTTGACTGACTAGCTTGAAAAGTAATTCGTGTCTGTCAACAACTAGGGATGCAAACGATACATCGATGTTTTAAAAACATCGAGGTATCGTTAATAAACATCGATGTTAACATCGATGTATTTATCAGCGATGTATCGCCGATACATCGTTCATGTTCGGCATAAACATCGACATCGTTAATCGTTGTCTTTTCAGTCGGCTCGCGAACGTAACGCTAATAACACGTCGTTTTATGCGCATACTTCGATTTGCCGACAGAAATTTCAAGATTTTTGAACTCGAAAAAATAAGTAACATTACTAAATTGGTTTTTGAAAAAAATATTTTTGCTTACTAAAATGTTTTGTTCTTGTTTGACAGGGAATAACTTGTAAAAAATTATACATTTTATTATTATTTATTAATTCAATTTTTTTTTACTTTTATTTATATTTTATTAATTTAGATTTATATAACCATATTTCTTGTTACCAATGAATCGTAAGGTAAAAACAAAACATCGATAAAACATCGATGCATCGTTCTTATGACTGATGTTTTTTTAACATCGATGTTTTTGTTTGAACATCGATGTTATTATACATCGATGTTTTTAAGAGCGATGTTGCTAGGGATGCAACATCTATAATTTTGTACACATTAAAAATGAAACACAAATTAAGAATCGTTTATTTTATTTTATTTTATTTTTTTATAATCGTCGTGATTTTTTAATTTGTTTTTATGATCCTTTTGCTTAGGATCCCACAAAATAGGTTCCGCTTGGTACAACTCTAAAAATTGTAACTCCATCTCTTTCGTTACGTTCATTTTTTTGATAAATACAGTAGTAGTGCAGGTCTAACTCAGACAACGGCTCGAACAATACTGACCGTCGCGGACTGCGAGTGTGGAGCCATGCACGTTCGCGTCGCATCACATGACTGTCATGCCCGCTCTACACTTAGCCCGCGAATCGCGCGCGAAGGCCGCGAAAGGGCGCGAACGCTAAGTGTGGAGCCGTTTCACATATTCTTCGCGGTTTCGCGCTTTGTTCCCCATTTTTTGTCGGTTTTTTGTTCCGCGTCAAAGGGAGCGCGAAGCGCGAACGCGACGCGAACGTGCATGGCTCCACACTCGCAGTCGGCGACGGACGGTCAGTATTGTTCGAGCCGTTGTCTGAGTTAGACCTGCACTACTACTGTATTTATCAAAAAAATGAACGTAACGTGGACGAACGAGATGGAGTTACAATTTTTAGAGTTGTACCAAGCGGAACCTATTTTGTGGGATCCTAAGCAAAAGGATCATAAAAACAAATTAAAAAATCACGACGATTATAAAAAAATAAAATAAAATAAAATAAACGATTCTTTATTTGTGTTTCATTTTTAATGTGTACAAAATTATAGTACGCTAACGCGCACATTGTTAGCGACGCAGCAACAGCTACTTCAACGTCCATCTCATTCAACGTTGCGAACGTAACTGTGAAAAGTCCGCGAACCATTGCGAGTGTAGAGTCATTGTTAAATTCGCGGCAAGTTCGCGCCGCGAAGTCGCGCCGTGATTCGCGGGCTAAGTGTAGAGCGGGCATGAGTTCTGTTCTGTCATTCTGTGAGTCTGTGACTTCTGTGACAGGTGACAGTGTGGCTCACTCCGTCGTAATGGTACGTGCACATAACACCAAATATAAAATATATAAAATGATATAAAATGTATTCTGTGGTCTGTGGGTTCGTGTATCTAACGTAAACTGTAAATAAAATAAAGTTATGACGAAGTTCATAATCTGTTTTATGTACCTATTTAGATAGATAAATAGTTTTTTTGTTGCAAGTTTTATATTCATTTATTTATTTTATGTATGTAAGTAGTTACTTTTATTTTAATAAAATAACTCGTGTGTGTATGTTCTCGTTGCTGTGCAAATAATATAAATACTACTATATTAGCAGTCCGCCTCGGCTTCACGCGGGTGTGTCAGCTGTTTATGGGCATTATTCGTCGATTCGTCGCATTCGCATCGCATAGGTCTTGTTCTCTGTGATAATTTTCACGGCAGTTTTGTTTTTGATTATAAAACATGTTTGAACCGTCAACATTATCGTGCAGCAAAGTGAAGAAGAAATGCTCTGGTTCCTGTAACGCATGATGGCTGTGGAAGTGATCGTGAGACGCGCGAGACGCAGCGACGAGGCTGCGCGCGGCGCTTTGTTAAGGCACTCGTTGCAGCTCACCTTTATAGATACCTGCTTCTATTTCTTCTGCCAGGAGGTGAGATCAGAAACGCATTTTAAATGGTACTTGAGTGAAGCTGCAAGATACAGCTAGTTCAGAATAAATTTAATAATTAGGATTCAAACACCAGATTCCAAAGACCTACCATTATCAAGTTGTAGGTCTTCTTGTTGGCATACTAACAGTCTTCTTATCTAAAGTATTTTGTAGACCGATTTTCGAGATACAGGAACATCCTTGCCTAGTATGAATATCTACCATAGATGATATTTCAGTTTCCACAACCTTGAAGATGCATATGGGGATAATCAAAATAAGTTAATTAAATAGGTCTCTTGTTTTTATAGACGGAATAAACCTTTAATTTTGATAGATAGTACCTACCTACCTTGTTTGTAAACATTTTAACATATGGATTACTTTAGTTGCAAGCTACCAAGCCAATATATTGTTGATTATAAAAGCGCAATTGGAATGTGCAGTTTGTGTTGCAATGCTGCGTACTGGCGGGAGCGGTCCTGTTCATCTTCATGGGATGGGGTCCGTTTGGCTGCTGCCTGCTACTGCCCACGGCCGCAGCCATCGTCTCCCTCGGGGTCTACACCACTAACATGAGACTTGTGGAGAAGCAACTTAAGGTAATTATTACACATCACACTAATATTCATAGACAGTCTTCTTTCAACACTAGATGCTGCTGATCAGTTTGATGTACACTGGTTTTTAAGATGTGAATGATGTTGTGTTGCAGAGCATGAATGGCGAGTTGGCTGGTTGGGTGGCAGAAGCGCCTCGCTCATCCCCTCCTCTGCCCAATTCCACCTTTCCCCGCTGCTTTGTGCGCTCGCTCCAGGAGGATGAACCCGAGCGTGCTAGGTCTGCGGTACAGGTACTCATCACTAAAATAGGCCTATTTATTGTTAAGGCAATGCTGTCCTTCCATCCGTAAGCATCTAAGCGTACACTATTTTGACTACTAGTTTTTCAACCAAATATAATTTTGTTTCATGAAAGTAGTTTTCAGAAAATAATTTAATTTTACCGTTAAATT
The DNA here is from genome assembly GCA_912999785.1 of Hydriomena furcata. Classification (NCBI taxonomy): domain Eukaryota; kingdom Metazoa; phylum Arthropoda; class Insecta; order Lepidoptera; family Geometridae; genus Hydriomena; species Hydriomena furcata. Next base: position 11,046,099 of record OU538841.1, on the reverse strand, counting down.
TGTATATTTTATAATACAAATAAGATCATATTAGTTGGTTGATAATAGCTGAATGTTTGGTGTTGTTGGCAGATAGTGGGCACCGTGAGCGTGTCGCGACATTGGGAGTCACATCGCAGCGGGTGGCTGCACGCGTTGCATGTGGAGCCTCCGTAAGTTATTATTACATACATCTATGGCATTTATAGCTTTCTAACGAGTTGAAATTCACGAAAGACCTGACCTAAGACTTTATTTTATTTATTTATTATGGCAACGCCAACAGCACACATAATAAGTAATTTTCAATGGTATTTGTCCTAAAAAAATATTATTTCTTCTTCAAGTACATTTTATAAGTTGGTCAACTAATTACGTCTATTACTCGAAAACTTGTAAAGCGTCCTTAGATGTGATAGTTTTTCTTTAAAGTTTGTTATAAATGTACTATTACCGTGATTTTTTTCACGCTTCCAAACCCAATAGTTTACGATTTTAGAGAGGGGGGAGTCTAACAAAAATTCGCACTTTAAAGCTTAATATTTCACAAACGGATCTCTTATTCGAAGAGTAAAGACCTATCTAACGATACGACGATACCCCACAGCATGGGGTACGCGAGGAAAAAAACATCCCCACTTTAGGTGTAGGGGAGGTACTCTAAAAAAAATGTTTTTCAAGATTTTATTCTACGACTTTGTTTTACGACATTACTAATATGTATATACATGCCAAATTACAGCTTTCTAGCACTAAGCTGCGGACAGACGGACGGAAGGACATGGCGAAACTACAAGGGTTTCTTGTAGACTCGAAACTCTAACAAAAAGAATATAATTGAAGGTAACATGAGTTGTCTTCCAGATGGCGGCGAATGGGAGTTGGGCGGGCGCTGGTGGGGGCGGCAGCTAGTTGGGCGGCTGCGAGGGTCTTAACCCCATTGGAAGCGGTCGTCAGCGAACTGCAGCCTGCAGCGCGCTCCTGTATGCATGCGACCGGGTGAGACACACTTTTATCCATCACGATCCCTGTCTGTTCTGTTAATTAACATATTGAATACATACTGTGTGTGTGTGTGTGTGGTATCTTGCAGATGGCAGCTTCGTGGCTCTTACCAGCGTCGAGTGGTATGGAGCGCCGTGACTTTGCCGATGGCGCATATCTCATTGGACTTGCTTCACGACTCACTTTCACTATAATGCCCATTCTGTTGGTACCACAACCACACTAAACTAAACGGAATCCATCTCCTTCTGTTTCGTATAGAATAAAAGAGACAGCAATAAGTTTTTAGCTTAGCTTAGTTTGGTGCCAACAGAATTGACACTGATATAATAAATATAACCATCCAACGGAGATGCAAATGTTGCAAAAGTGCTTCCGCAATTATAGGGTACCAAGAAGCATGCGAAATATATATCTATAATTATAATATATCAAATAAAAGGTTGACTGATTAAAAAAACCTATTAAAATTGTGTTGCGAATATAATAGAGATACATGTACTTAATCGGTTACATACGAGTATATTATCTAATCGAGACACGAAGCAAGACAAAGCTCTTTTAATTAATTGTTCTTTAAATTTTGGTAGAGTCTGTTAGGTCCAAATTACTTGTACAGATTCTTGGAAAAAAAAACCGAGATTTGTTCGTGCATAAGGCTAACTAAACAAATTAAGTCTTAATTCTTCTCTAGTCTTCTACGAGATGGTGCGGCAATACTTAAACTATCTGTAATTTCAATGCAATTTATTTTTTCATAAGTATATTTATGTTGAGATGGATGGGTGGAGTAACGAGCATGAACAAGATCAGGAACAAGTACATCAGAATCAGAGAAAGTCTGAAAGTAGCGCCAGAGAACTAAGTGACAGAACTAATGAGTAACAAATAGGTTAGTGTGGTACAGTACAGGAGTAGTGGCAGAAAGAAAAGTGTAAACATTGCAATGACGAATTATAGATAGTATGACGTCTTTCATCTTTCGGTAACATCCATTACAAAACCAAGTAGGTACCAGGTATAATGTCAAAGTAGCAAAGTACCTAACTGAAGGAGAGATCCCAACAAACTATTGCACCGAGTTTAAGACTTGAAAATGTTAAAATGACCATTATGTAAGATATGGGGAAATAATAATATTATACTCGATGTATGTCGTGGGTGGCTATTACCTTCGTAACGGGCTTTGGTATTCATTGTTCCTGATGCATTTACTAATTAGTAATTAATTACTATGTAATGATGGTAGTGTTTAGTTATACAATTCAATATTGCAAGTAACATTCATACCAACCGGTAGCTGATCGTATTTTAGTCTTTAGAGCTTCCATCTGTAAAATATTTTATGAGTAAAAAAAATACTTCACAGTACTAACTCCTAAATAGTCACATACTATGTTTCCTTGTATTGTAAGTATGTATCAGACAATATGGATAGCCTGACCGGGGCGTAGGGATCGAACCCGCACCTCTCGTATCTCAGCCGGGCTTTCTTTCGCCCACTATACGAGTATTCGCTACAGATGTCGTCAATGTATGAAAGTTTACTTTACTTAGTTTGTAAGGACAATATTGTAATCTCAATTTGACTATTTATACTACTAGTATAATCTGTGATCTTGTGTAAGAAAATGATCGGCGATTTTTGAATTTTTTATTATACATTTTTTAAACTTTATCAGTCTTTCAATATAAACATGCACTTTATCATAAAAATTACTTCTTGGCGTGGAACAGCACTTGCAGCTTCGTTGCAGCCACCAGCACCTGGATACGGATCGAGCGAACACATTAAATCACAACCAACGCTGATATACAGAATTTTTAAAAGCGGGGTGTTTGCGATGTTAACATCCAACATAATGTAACATAACTTCCTTCCATGCTTCAAATATCACATAAAGATTCTTCTGCAGGTAGGATTCTCCTTTGAGCATCATAAAAACCTCCATCATCATTGTCGGCCGCTACCTCAAACAAACTTATTATGAATATCAAAGTTTGCGGTTCGATCACCGTGCAATAGCTTAATCAATTAAAAAACAACACAACCCAGCGGTTACCTTCAGCGTGTCCGTGGTCTGCGCCTTCTGGCCCGGAGTGGTCTGAGCCAACACATCCAGCAATCTCCTCGCTTGCCCCTCCTCAGCCCCCATTGCCCCTCTTGCCCCTCCGAAGGGGGGCACAAGTCTCGCCAGCAGCTGCAGAGCGAGGTATTGGCGAGGTGGCGATAGACGGCGCCACACTCCCGGCAGCGAGGATGCTATGCCTGACATCGAGCGATCCTGAGGAAATTCATTGAACATTATTGAACCCAGTAGCCGTGAAGTGAATATGATCCGATGCGAGCTGACCTGGGCGTCCGCCAGCACTGCGAGTGCGCATTCCGCTAAGGCATGCGAAAGAGCATCCGACCTCGGGCTGCCGCTTCGCAATGCGTCGCTCAACTCCAAAGCCGCGTCGGACTCCAACGCGCTTGACGTCAGCAAACTGCATATCTCCTGCACCTGCACGATGCAAAATCGGTACAGATTTTACAAAAACTATAACTCTGATCAATCTCTATCTGACTTACATCAGTAAGACCTGACATTAAAAATTCGAGGTTGTGAGGATGTTTGATTGTTGCGGCTCGATCGCGCCCAAACGATCTAACAGATTTGGATTAAACAAATGATTTGCAAATTTTTATTCAGATATTATTAAGCGAAGTAGGTATGCTTAGTTCCTGAATAATCATAATCGCACCTGCGCTTCGGTCGCCACATCGTCGATGATCAGATGCAGCGTCCTTAGCAGTGCGCGGCGCTTGCCCTGGCACGCCCCAGAGATGATTGCGGCGCACAACCAGGCGACGATGCCGAGGATCTCCTCCGAGCTCCAAACTCGCACTTCATCCGCGTCGGCCGCTTCGAGCACCATGTCCGAAATGCTGCTGGCGATCTGAAACGTTCCAAATCCACATCGATTCTAAGTTAAGTTTTAACATTTTAATCCCGATGGTGGAAGCGATCGCCTCACGGCTGAACCGCTGTACCTCGTCGGTGACCGCTCGTATGTTGCGATCGGTCCCCTCGCTGAGTGCATCGCCGAAGCTGGCCGCGAACTGATCCCCCGGCAGATGCGGCCGCATTGCGGCTAGCACCGCAGCGGCGCGCGGTGCGGTTGCGGCGCGAATGCCTATGCGCACGCGCAATGCGCAAACAGCCGCCGCCAAGGCCGCTTCGCCCTCCGACCCGCTCGAGTCTGAATGCGCTAAAACCGACACCATTGCGCCTGCACACTGCAACAAACGGGGCGCTGCTTTCTAAGAGTTGCTAAAGTCTTCTATAGGTATGCTATATAGTGTCGTTCCAAGAGAGATTATCGAGTCTTCGATACCTAAAAATAAATACCTTTCAATAAATAGTTAACTTATAATCTACAAAATATTTATAGTACCTACCTACCTAGCTGTCCTAGCATGTCCTGTTCCGTTAAATGTTGGTTGAGAGGTAGATAGATGAGTAAGTAGGTAGGTACCTCCCTGTCGGCGGCATCGTGTTCCTCTCGCAGGCGCAGCAGTGCGCGTTCGCACTCTTCTTCGCGTGCGCGCTGCGACGCCAACTCTTCTGCATTCGGCATGCTGAACGAACTCTGAAACGTAACAGCAGAGCGAGAACTTACCATAGATTTTGAAAAGGGTCTTTATCACGTACCTAATCACTACATAGTATAAAGCAGTCGCTTTCCGCTTCCCGCGTATGTATGTATGTTTGCTTATATCTTTAAAACTACACAACGGATTTTGATGTGGTTTTTTTTAATAAATAGAGTGATTCAAGAGGAAGGTTTATATGTATAATACATGCATAATATAGTAGAGAAACACTGATAATTTTAGAGGTTTCTAATGTGATGTCGTAAATAAACACATTTTTTTGCGCTTACATTGCAAATGCTGGCTGAACCCCACGAGATTATATCAAAATAATGTACCTACTACAGTATTGTACACCGTCTACAAAAAAGTCCACGATGGTATTAGAAATGTCTTACGCACAGCGAAGCGGGCACGGGTCAGCTAGTTACCTTTATTTTATTTTCCCATGGCTATTTATTATAGTCGAAACGTGTCGGGAAATAAAGATAATTACGTGATAAAGACCCGTGTCAAAATCAATAGTTATGTCTAATAATCACGATAGTTTGAAAAATAATAGGGACTTACTACTACTACTTGTGAGGTAAGATCTTAGGGATCATTTTTGAGATCAAAATGATCAAAAAAATAAAATTTATGAATGATTTAAAATACCTACTAAGTAAAGTAGGTACCTAGGTACTTCCTACTATATTTATATAAACTTACCGATTCATGGGTGGACGAATTTACAGTTATCGAAGGGAACTCATCGAAGTCTTCCTCGTCACTCATCTTCTAGCTGTAGGCAAAGAGCATATAAGGCTGTAGGTAGGTGAATTATTATTTTTATTTATTATTATTTAATTTCAATGTTTTCAACAATTTTCAATTCGCCATCGAGTTGGAGATTAGAGGTGTTACTAATATATTCGTATTAGGTATATATAATAGGTACAAGACAGAAGTTTAATATTAGGTAATATGAATTTTGTCGTAATAGGCTATTCAATATTAGTCAAATAATAGTGAGCGACTGAGCGACGTAACGGCGACCGAGTGACGCTATTCTTCCTTACAACTGTAAGTGACTTGCCATCTCACTCTCACCCGTTGCGAGAGAATGTGACGCCGACATTCCAATTTGCAATGTATCCTCGCGGCTCTGTCCTTGCACGCGGAGGCGTTCGGTGAAGTTATTGCATGTGTTGTAATACATCTCGCTTTTTGTATCGCAGCTTCGTGGATAATTAGAATGAAACCAAGCAATGGGTATCGATAGATTAAAAAATATGCAATATTATGGGTTAGTGATTACCTATTATTTTAACGCTGCCTATTACGTACTATTATTTGAAATATTCGTTTAGTCGTGTTTATATCATCATTGCGCGTGCGTGTACTTAACATTGAGTTCGAAAGTGAGTATAAAAATGAAGCGTGCAAGAACAAGTGGACAAGACAAGACAAGTGCAAGAACAAGTGAAATAAAAAACAAAAAGAACATAAAAATAATCTACATTAATAATGTAAATACAACTTATAAATCATTGTAAATATCGTGATTTACTTTGTCAATACGCCAACTATTTCGTTGACAGTCCTAAGCCTGTAAAAGTATGAAGGCAAAGTAAATCACTGTAACGGTTAAATTGCGCGTCTTTTAGGAATAAATAATATGATAAGTTCTGACTATTATTTTTGACTATTACCCAGTAATAGGTTAGATAACATAATATTGGCTAAGCGTTATATTCGATAATAGGATTACGAATATACGATCCTAATATAACACCTCTATTGGAGATAAAAGTGTTTGTTGTTGTTGATTCTTGACTAAAAACGCAAATTGTCATAATGTCATGAAATGTCACTGTAAAGTTAAAAGTGAGAGCTGAAGTAAAAAAAAAACCGGCCAAGTGCGAGTCGGACTGGCGCACGAAGGGTTCCGTACTATTATCAAAACGGCAAAAAAATCACGTTTGTTGTACGGGAGTCTCACTTAAATTTTTATTTTATGCTGATTTTAGAGAAATACATCATCTGTGAAAATTTCAACTGTCTAGCTATCACGGTTCACGAGATACAGCCTGGTAACAGACAGACGGACAGCGGTGTCTTAGTAGTCCCGTTTTTTACCCTTTAGATACGGAACCCTAGAAACATAAAAAATAATTCATAATATCTCGTAACCTACCTATTTACCTAACTACGTAGTTAGCATTCCACACGTGACAGGTTGCAATCCCGTCGCCGCTTTCAAGAATACTAACAGGTTTCCTCACGATGTTTTCCTTCACTGTTATAAACACGTGTAACGCGCATATAGGTACATTTTTCGAACAGAAATATCCATTGATGCACGGCCAGGATTCGAACTCGAAATTAATTGGAAATTAATAATATCTACCTAGGTACCTATTTACCTAACTACATGAATTCAATAATTCAATTTCAAACTTTTTATTCGATCATGAAGTACCACCTATTTACCGACTTACTTTACCGATAGTGGTAAAATAGCGCCACCTGCCAGCGGAATCACAAACCTCTTTCATCTTACCTCTCAAACCCCGAGCGGTCGCATGAGACCGCGAAAAGTACCTATAATAGGTACCCTACCCTACGTAGTAACATCAAATGAAACTAGATGGCGCTGGAATGCAAAAATCAAGTTTGTTGCATGGGAGCCCCCCTTAAATATTTATTTTATTCTGTTTTTAGTATTTGTTGTTCGAGCAGCAATAGAAATACATAATCTGTAAAAATTTCAACTGTCTAGCTATCATGGTTCATGAGATACAGCCCTGTGACAGACAGACAGACGGACAGACGGACAGACGGACAGCGAAGTCTTAGTAATAGGGTTCCGATTTTACCCTTTGGGTACGGAACCCTAAAAAAGAAAAAAATGTTATGGCCGGTCGGGGACTCGGGGAGAACATAGACAACGACAACACTGCGGCAAAGCGGCAATTTAATAGGACATTACGAAAACTTTGTGAACTAATAAATCTCTAGGGGCCTGAAAAATTTATTTCCTATCCTAAGTCAATTCAGTTCATTTTAGTTAGTGTCAAGGCGATATGGTCTGGCGTAAAAACAATCCAAAAGGAAAAAAAAACCCAAAGTAATCCAAACCAGTTAATTAATGTCATGTCTCATTTTTATTGTTATTGTTTCGTAGTCTACAAGAAACCCTTATTTCGCCATGTCCGTCTGGAATATATCTAAGAAGATATAATCAATTTATTTAGTACAAATATCATTGTAAATGACTTACCTATTATGGATTTGATTAGATATTTTTACTCTGTAGTTCCATTCTATCTATCGTCGTCTGTTCGCGCCTTTAAATAGGAAAAACGTGCATAGGCACACTTATTCTTATCCTTATTACAATAGAACTTCACTTAGGTAAGTTTCGTTTAATTATATAAATATAACGTTAGCTGTGTAAACTACGAAACCCTACATTGCGCGTGACCCGACACGCACTTGGCCGGTTTTATTTAATTTAGTCAGTCAGTGTCATGTCAATGTCAGTCAGTGTCAAGTACAAATAGATAGTGTCAACGCCTTAAAAATTTAATCAGCTGCTTTTTACCATAATACCTTCCATGCTCTCTGCTTTTCTTTGTTTGTATTTTGATCTGCGTGATTTTAAGAATTGACATTTTGGGTTTTCTTCCTTTCCTTCCTCTCTGTACCAATTAGGTACCAAAGTACTCCAACGATTCGTTACTAACGAGTCTTTACCTCGCTACCTATATAAATAGTCAGTTGGGTGGGCTCGTGCATACAGCAGTATTCGAATCTGGTGTGTTGTGTAGAACACACCTGATTCAACGATGGAAGTGGACGAAATGGAGCAGATCGGTCTGCCGCGCGACCGCAGCGACAGCGTGGAATCAAGCGGAGGCTCGGGCTCCGGAGGTGGATCTGACGAAGAGTTGGAGCCAAGGGTGGAGGAAGGGACGTGGGGTCGCAAGGAGCTCTTTGACCGAATCATGCAAGAGTGCCGACACAACTCGCCCGGACAATGCTTCTCAGCTAAAGTGCGGGAGGAAATAGAGAGGCAAGTGCAACAATTTCATAAAGTATTCACATGGTTTTTTTATGGTAAAAGAAGGAATACTTATAGAAATCTTCCCATCTCATTTGATAGTACAATCAACATAAAACAATTTTTTTTCTGTATCAAACAAATCATGATACCTATACTATAAAGTTAAGCAATGAATATATACATATTGCAATTAATACTCAAAACTGTCATCAGTTTAGGCTAGAGGACCTCCACTTTTGCAAAAGGTTTTTAAACTTCAATATTTTCCCTAGAAATAAATGTATACCTACTCACATAATATTATGATTTCCTCTAGGTTGGTTGATCCATTGGCATACATTGGCATTTGTCAAGGCTGAAGAGATAGCCGAGGGGCAAATGTGCAAAACAATTCTTCTAAAATTAGAATTTTTGCTGCATTCTATTCCTGGTTTCTTTGTTACTGTTTTAACATCTCTGAAGTTACATTGACTTCTACTTTTAGAATTACAATTGCGTTTTATGTCTGGGTTATTGCTTCACAATGTTACCAAACAATCTTTGAGCCTATTTCTAAGGCAGCCGTAGGTACCATCGGATACAATTACAATAATACTATTAAACAATGGCATACTTCACCAGGGGCGGGCTCTTAAAGGAAACAGTCTGCCCAATTCCAACATTTTTAATCACAACTAGATAATTACGTAAATCCAGTCCGATTCTTCATCATCAGATAAGGGTAGGCTATGCATGATCGCTAATTGTTTCAAGACCGCAACTGGCTTTTAATGATTTTTTTATGGTACTTATCTACAATGCGATCTGGTATTTGCGGGAAACAAGTTCGATCCCAACCATTGAGGTTTGCGCAGGCTGGACCCGGCAAGCCGAGGGCGGCTGATCTCGCGACAGCGTCACGGCGCAGCGCCATTGTTCGTGGCTTGCGCGAGAGGGAACCTCGCCTGCGCAGAATATCTGCTGCACGTGTGTGGCGCAGATCTGGAGCAGCGAGGACTGTTCCGTGCACCAGGAGACACCGAGCTGCATCGCGTCACTCCGCTCTGGGCCGCCGCAGTCGCAGGTCCATTATATTCTTCCATTATATTTCTTAAACCATAACCAGATTTGATCGCCAACCGTGATGATAGCGCTCGCGGTCCGCAGGTCGCCTCGACGTGCTGACGGCGTTAGCGGACGCCGGTGCCGACATCGACGCTGGTTCCGACTCAGGCTCGACACCGTTAAGGTCGGCTTGTTTCATGACTCACACGGCCGTCGCGCGATTCCTGCTCGCGCGTGGTGCGGATGTCAGAAGAGCCAATCACAATGGCGGCACTTGTCTTGTGAACGCGGTGCAGAGTCCGGAGCTGTGTCAGTTGCTGATCGATGCGGGCGCGGAGGTGGATGCGAGTGTAAGTATGCAACATGCACATAATGTCCGTATGTCCGTTTCTTTACAGCCCGAACGACTTGGCGGATTATGACATATGAGGTGTCGTTAGATTCGTCTCAATTGTGGGAGTGCCATAAGTATATTTTTTCAAATATGGCCCTCTCTATAAAAGGGGGGCATAACATTTTTTTTAAATATCATAACAAAATGGGTATCAAATGAAATCTACTAAATGTCTATTTAGTAGATTTCATTTACGTTACAAAAATATGTACATTGTAATACTTTTATGTTACTATTTAGGCAAAAATTCAAATTTTTTTAGCAGTCGGGTTTTATAATTTAATTCTGTTAATCTTGTTACAAGCTAGTTTTAATAATTCCTCTCGACAGTACAATAATATGATGACAGCGAGCCGATCCGATGATGGAGTCGGGAGCCGTTCAACGGACACTCGAAACGGAACTTCTGAATAAATAGTTTGATCGAGTAAAAACTTTGCATACCTACTTGTCAATGTTGTATCGCGTATCTACATATTTTTGAACAGAAAACTTATGTTAAGGCGCTGCCAGTTCCTAAAACCGCGGCAGAAACGACTAAGACAGTTAACAACGGCAAGCTCTAGATGGCGTATGCGTATCGTAAATATTATCGACAGTTTTTATGAGATCGCGTTACTGGTACCTACATCTACATTATTACCTATCTTTAACAATAAATCACAAGTTGATCTTAATAGTATGTATCAAAATATTTCGATCATAAATTCTAAAACGTATCATTTTGAAATAATATCTTTATCGTGAAAAGTTTCTGCTATTATGTTTTCCGCTTAATAGAAATCAAGTTAGGAACCTGAAGTAATATATTGTCGGTTGTCAGGACTCGCAGCTAAAGACCGCTCTGCATTACGCCGTGCAAGAGCATCGCGAAGATGCAGCTCGACTGTTGTTGGCTGCTGGAGCCGATCCTCGTCGCGCCACTCGCGATGGAGACGACGCGTTGCAGATCGCCGCTCTCAAGGTATACCTACTCGTTTCATCAGCGATCTCTTCGTGCATCACTCATTAATTCCTCATAGGTTCATAATCATACTATAGAAATAATCCTCGCATATAATAAATCAGTCGATGCCTTTCTGCGCTGCGGATAGTGGGTTCGATCCCCACCAGATGATCGTTCTACGACCGGGTGTTATGATGTTCGAATAGTTTACCTATATTTGTTGAGTTATGTTCGGTTCGGTGCAGGGTGCCACGCGCATAGTGTACTCTCTGCTGGCTTTGGGCTTCTGCCCTGCTCGAGCGGCCGACGCTTACGAGCTGCTCGGAGCGACTCAGTTGGACGAGTACAACGATGCCACAGCCGCTCGCAACAGTTGGCGAGCCGCAACAGCCATCAGGAACCAGAGGACAGACAGGTACGACTGTGCGCATTAACGTTCGCATCTACCAGCACGAACACTTTGAAGACGCGTTCGATCCCTCAGGTTGGGTCAGCCGATCCCGAAGCGGCCGATTCGGCCTCCCGCGCCAGCTTTGCGCAATCTTCGCGAGTGGACCACTCTGGAGCAGCTGGATGCGCATGCGCTCGATGCGGATTGGATGCGATCGCAAGCTTTGTTGGTGGCGGTCAGAGTGTTGGGACCCACGCACAAGGACACGCTGTTCCGGATCATGTACAGGTGAGCGAGTGCACTGCTAATGCGGATGTCGATCGATCGGTATGGTATGATCGTATGATAAAGGTATGCAATAACACAATTGCAGAGGCGCCGCGTACGCTGACGCGTTCCGCTACTCTCGCTGCGTGGCTTTGTGGACTTGGGTGTTGGAACTTCGCATCCGCAAAGACACGCTGCTGCATCCGGGTGAGAGACTAGATCTAAATACCTATATAAAAGTGATCTAACTGATTGAAATGGGCGTGCACTAAAAGAGGAATCGAACATTCCAGAGACCTGCCAGACTCTTCTGGCCTTAACCCGTCTGCTGCTAGAAGCTCGTGGCGCTGGAGGCGTGGCGGAGCGAGGCGCTCAGCTTTCCGCTCAACGAGTGGCCACAGATCTTCTGAGGCTGCTGGTAGCTGCTTTGCCAGGTCGGTTTCTTACTTTTCATCTTACACTACTTACAACGTTGTACGTTGTACGTGTGGAACTCTAACCACTGCTAAATGTAACGTTCGGACGTGCCTGATATCTTTAAGAACCTGGTCGAGTGTTAGAGTTAGAGTGTTAATGATAAATGTAATATTCCAGAATGCCAGAGACTGCTATCGATCCGTCCCCAATGTCGCGTGCAAGGAGGAATGTTCGATCGTGCTTTGCGTTGTGTGGCTCATCTCGCTTACATCGCGCATTGCTCGCCTCCAGCACCACAGGCCTTGGAGGCTGATTATAGGGACCAGGTATCTTTTGTGCCGTTTAAGCCTTATTAAACGACTGAACGGATTCTGATTCATTTTGTAATTTGTATTCTCTCTCAGATAAGCCAACTGGTCTCATTGGAATTGCGTGCGAGTGCGACCGGAGATACTCTTCTCCATCTCGCTTGTTCGCGATTGAATGTAGTGAGATCCACTTACTTCGCTAACGACATGGGACAGACGGTAACTTAACTATCTCATTATATTCATTAGTGTAGTGAGTGCGCAACTTTTCTTATTTTCTTTGTCGGAATATTTATAAGTACTACAATTCACTGCAAACGTTTAAACTAATATTATAAATGCTAAACTAACTCTGAGCGTGACGTTATCGCGGTCGAACCGCTGCGCCGATTGTGATGAAATTTCGTTTAGAGATCAGCCTCAGCCTTGGGACGGATGTAGGCTACATTTTTCTCCAAAATGTTATTTTGATTTTCAGGAATTTGAATGATTTATGATAAAGTCGTCAAAAATCGATTTCCTGAATGTAAGCGGACGAAGTCGCGAAAAATAAAAATGAGTCGGTGTTTTATGTTGCAGAGATCGATATTTCCGTCGTGCAGCACGGTGCGACTGCTGCTACAATGCGGTGCGTCAGTGACGTGCCGCAACCGTGCACGTTGCACGCCTTTGCACGTCGCAGCCATTCCGTACAACTTCAGCACGGAGGTGACTTGAAAATAGAAGTTAGATATGTAATAATTGATTTGTTGAAAGCGCAGTAGCAACACTTTTAATATTGTTTTCAGTTGGTGGAGACTCTGCTGGCATGGGGAGCTCACTTGGACCAGCCCAACCGATTCGGCGACTCTCCAGCCGAATTGGTGCAGCAGAATGCGGGATCCCGCGTGCGTCCCTTGCAACACGTGACGCTCGCTTGTCGCGCAGCAAGAGCCCTGCTCTCTCGCGTGTCTCTCGAGACTACTCCAAACTTGGCAACTAGGCTTCCTGCCACTCTACGTCCTTTCTTGGAATTGCACCAACCTTGAATGTTGAATGTCTTCTTATTTTATTTTGAATCTATTTGTAGCCAAAGATTCAATACCTATCTCTGTAGTGTCCGACCTTTGAAGATTGTTGTTTATTTAAGTATCTACTATGAGCTATATAAAACATTACCTACTAAATTCCGAAACAAAAACAGTCGTTATCACGCAACGGTGCTTTATTTATTTTTAGTAAATCTTCTTGGAATAGCATCGTCGTGAGTCGTGACACTCGTGACTAACCCGTTCGGTCTCATTTGCACTACACTACATCTCACTTTAAGTCATTAATCTTAAAGTTGGACGTTAGTCTTTCACTTCATTCCATTGCAAATAATGCCAACACAATACTTACTCGTAGAAGTAAAAGCATATCCCGTAATGTCACTCGATCTCAATATCTTATCTGCATTGCATTGTAACTTTAAAGTGTGTAAATTATAGTAAGTAATACGTATTTGTTTTTAAAATTACAATATTTTTTGTTTGTATAAGTACTTCCTACTTACCTACTTGTCAGCTTTCTATCTAATAATATGTATTGAAAAACTATATTTTTTAGGAGTTTTGGAAAATGTTATTGTGATTATTCAAATGATACGGTACGTAATATTTACTTTTCTTAGATTATTGTAATAAAAATATGAAGGTGTACAGAGTGTGTTAAGACAGCAACCGAATCTCAACTATCACAAAAAATCGGGCCAAGTGCGTGTCGGGTCATGCGCATTGTATTGTTATGTAGTTTACACAGCTAACAACCTTATTTATGTAACTTTCAATGGTATTTGTTCTACATTTTTACTATTACTTCTCAAAGTAAGAAAGTATGAAGGTTTGTGTTTTATAAAATGTATACAATACTTTTTAAAGACCTATCTAACGATACCCCACGCAATGGGGTATCGAGAGAAAAAACACATCCCACTTTAGAGCTCACAGCTCATACACATGTGTAACGGACGGCAAAAGAGCAATAGCGTCGCTTGCAGTTGTTTGTGTTTGTGTTTGCGTTTGTAGCGTTTGTATTTTGTCAGTGGACTGCACATAGTCCAGGAGTGCGCATGCGTCGCGGTTTTGTAAGTGGATAAAGCGTAAAAAAATGTCCATCTTGTTCTCTACATATTCATTAATATTTGTTTTTCGTTTTTGTCGACGTCGACGGAGTAAAAGCAATACCAGTGTTTCTTCTTCGGAATGAATTTAGCAACTGGCTCCTGTACAAAGAGAGTCCACGATGGCTGCCGTCCGTGTGTATGAGCTCTTAGTTGTAGGGGAGGTACTCTAAAAAAATGTGTTTTCAAGATTTTATTCTACCACTTTGTTGACATTGTAAAATTGTAATGTATATACATACTATACATTAGACTACGAAACCCTAAAAATGGAGAAAAAATTTAAACCATCATAATTAGGAACAAAACTTTTTTATGTACTTTAGTTCATTTGCAGTCATTTACTTTGTATGTTTTATTAGGGTTCCGTACTCAAAGGGTAAAAACGGGACCCTATTACTAAGACTTCGCTGTCCGTCTGTCACAGGGCTGTATCTCATGAACCGTGATAGCTAGACAGTTGAAATTTTCACAGATTATGTATTTCTGTTGCCGCTATCACAACAAATACTAAAAACAGAATAAAATAAATATTTAAGTGGAGCTCCTTATAAAACAAACGTGTTTTTTGCCGTTTTTAGGGTTCCGTACCCAAAGGGTAAAAACGGAACCCTATTACTAAGACTTCGCTGTCCGTCTGTCTGTCTGTCTGTCCGTCTGTCTGTCTGTCACAGGGCTGTAACTCATGAACCGTGATAGCTAGACAGTTGAAATTTTCACAGATTATGTATTTCTGTTGCTGCTCTAACAACAAATACTAAAAACAGAATAAAATAAATATTTAAGGGGGGCTCCCATACAACAAACATGATTTTTTTGCCGTTTTTAATAGATAATGGTACGGAACCCTTCGTGCGCGAGCCCGACTCGCACTTGGCCGGTTTTATAGATAATGGTACGGAACCCTTCATGCTCTTCGGTTTTATTTTATTTGTTATTGCTTTGTCTTCTAAAACAAATGGAGTTAAAGCAGCAGTCCAAGTACACTCTGTATTATAGTAGGTATATTTCTTTTAGGATGTAAGTTATATGAATGGAAATTAGATAAAAATAAAATATATAGACTGCATGTACATAATGTAACAGTAGAAGTAATGTTTACTTAATGTTGCCACAATATTAACAAATTCGGCTGATATTATTGTATAAGTTGTTACTTATTTAACCTCTCATGAACAAATTAGATAATGTGTCATCAATCTGATCACAAATAAAAAATATATTTCAAAATGTTGTTTTTATTTAAATAAAGTTTTTATAAAACTAATATTTACAGTCAAAATAGAGATCTCTCCTAATAAAAATACATTTTATAAAATCTTGTAAACTGGAAGGAATATGTGTTATACGAGTACTTAACCTACTTGCGGTCACTCATTCATAATTCACTTGTAATAATGAGCATTCTGTTAGGTAGGTACCTACCTACTTATTTTATTAACATTAATCGGACGGAATAAAATATTTAGATCTTGGTTGAAAGTACACAGGTAACAATGGATGCCTCAGTGATCTAGAAATCTGATGGTAATGGGCATTAAGCCAGCGTCTAATGCCTGCGTGCGAGCGAGACAAGAGCTACCGGTGCGAGAACCAGCAAAGGTGCGAGCGAGAGAGAAGCGGTCGCGCCAGAATCCGAGCCTTTCCTTCCGAGGCTGCGCTTGTGTCGGTCCACGATGAATATGCGACCGCCCATACCTGCAACTCAATAATAATAAATAAATATTGATGGAAATTTCCCACATCGCCATCTAGCTCCAAACCGAGCGAACAACGCACCTGAATGAGTGAAGGAATGGTAGTAAACTCTGTCCGGCCAAGAGGAGTTGGGAGCCACCAGTAGTTCAGCCGGTGAAGTGAAGTCGCAATTCCAAGTGAGAGATCTGTTGTAAGAACGGAAAGTGGCGAAAGCAGCTTCGCGACGTCTGTCGGCGCCTTCCGCTACTCCCAGGCAGAGAGGACCGGCTGGAATGTTTTATTTCAGGTAACAACGTACATAACGTAAACTTGTATAGGTGATAGTTTTGCTTTTAACTTCAGTATATTGTGAATTTTTTCACGCTTCTTTAAAGCAACGAATTCCTTAATCGAAAAGTTGTTTTCGCAAACCCCCATACTTTTAAAAGACCTATCTAACGATACCCCGCGAGAAGAAAAAAATAACATCCCCACTTTAGGTGTAGAGGAGTTACCCTAAAAAAAAATGTTTTTACAGATTTTATTCTACGACTTTGTTGCCAAATTACACCTTTCTAGTACTGATAGTCTCTGAGCTAATCTGCGAACAGACAGACAGACGGACGGACATGGCGAAACTATAAGGGTTTCTTGTCTTGTAGACTGCGAAACCCTAGTACATAGGTCCATATTATAAAACACAATTTAATTCACTATGTTACATGGATAAGTTTAGTTTTGAAACCCGAAAAACTAAAAAAATTTGATTATGTTGGCACAAGATTTATATGAAAATAATTTTGAAATGTTCGAGTCCTTCTTGACCAGTTTGTTTCGTTTATATTTTTTTTTACTTTCTTTTGCATCCCGATATCTGAGAACTTTTCGATCTATATAGCTTGCATACTTTACTACTTGTGGAAACCCATGTACGTAGGTAAGTATAGCGATTTCTAAAACGTTTCTCAAGTTAGTTCAAAAATCATGTTTTAAATTACAAGGAGGTAACTTAAACTGAACTATAAAAATATTTACCTATTTCAAAGCGGTGGGTTCAAACTTTAGGATCTCATTCGTCAGGGATGAAATCAGTTCAAAATTATCACACTAGATGTCACTGATATGTTTTAGCTTAGTCCTAGATCGCGCTGACGAAAACACACGCGGTTTGTAGTATCGTTTACGGTTAAACATGGTTCATTCACTATAGAATGTTATTTTAAAAATAAACAATCCTGTTAGTTTTTGTAGGCTTCCGCTTCGGCCGAAGTAAATAATCCTCGTGTTAGGTAAGTTCTAGTTCTATAGAAAAGAAAAGAAGGGATAATTGAATTTAGTACCTGCAGTGGGACTAAGTCGTCCTCTCCTAGTGTAATGAACTCCCGCCAGAACCCTTTGCGCCCTTTGAGCTGCCTCATCCAGTCTTTCCAACCCTCCACTCGGTTCAGCGCTTATTATCAAGGGATGGTATTCTGTGGCGGAGTGAGGGTTGTTGCCACCGAACACCTAACAGGAAACGTTTACACGCTTTAAACAACTCTATAGTGTTTTAATAAAAGATATACATTTTTGTAATAATCACGTAGAAAAAAGCAATTTCAGACAACTTCCAATTTTTCCCTACAAACCTTGTACTGATAAAATAAATTACGAATTTTATCATTCATTAGTCAAAACTGCGTTGCTATGACGACTAAATGTTTTTAGTCTATATATACCAAAATTATCCTTTTTGAGTTTTTTTATCATTTAGTGGTTGTTTTTCGGATTATAAGTTCCCTCTTTATTTATTCTGATTTTTTATCTACATACTAAAGCTAATTTCATCTTGATTAGGGAAC
The DNA here is from genome assembly GCA_912999785.1 of Hydriomena furcata. Lineage (NCBI taxonomy): Eukaryota > Metazoa > Arthropoda > Insecta > Lepidoptera > Geometridae > Hydriomena > Hydriomena furcata. The sequence goes on along the minus strand of OU538841.1, from coordinate 11,027,999 downwards.
AAACATAGCAGCCTTATCACAAACATTCGAATTTATTATATTATACTAGCCGACCCGTGACAGACGTTGTCCTGTCAAATTTCAATAATCGAATAGAAAAGACTGAATGTTTTTAGTCTGTGAGTCAGATTGGTTGCACACTAGCGCCATCTATACCATAATCATCCTTTTTGCGTTTTTTTAATCTTTTTGGGGATGTTTTACATATTTTAAAGTAGTCTATGTTTTATTAGGACATTATATCTACATCTACATCAAATTTCAACTTAATCCGTTTTGTCGTTTAGGGCTGATTGAGGCACAAACATACATACAAACTCACAAACTTTCACATTTATAATATTATTAGGATTAGGATTAACGCGGATCAAGCATCTCGCTGCGGTTACAAGGACGATAGCGGATTTATTCCGTTGCCTGTGCATAATATTTTAAATCAGATTTTAAGATAATCGTACGTTATGATTATGACGGTTACTGACATCGTTTTAACTAAACAAGCATGTATTGTGTACGAGTACGAAGCATCCGAATCTATGATAAAAATGATAAACAGCCAAACTGATGGATGACTTATGCTGTTATGCTGTTATATGCTGTACCTGGAAGCTGTATCGCAATCCTCGCCTTAGCTGAAGATCTGGAGCCAATTGGCCGTTCACGAACCAAGCGAGAGGCGCCCCTTTGTGGGAGACACTCAACCCCCTTCCCGCCAACCCCCTTTCGCCCCCTGAGGGGCCAAGAGTGAAGCGATACACTCGAAGGGCAGGATCGAACAGCTGGGCTGTCTCCCAGGGTGTGGGGGCCGTGCGAGAGCCGCTGGAAGGAAACAATCATCGAATAAACTAACAAAATACTTTACCATCGTGGCGAAAAGTATTGAGAACGTTTCCGACCGGTTCGATAGTGATCTAGATCGGTTGAGCTACCTATTAGACCGCAACGGTCCTTAGATAGCTCGGCCGGTTCTTTTGTATTTTGTAAATATTCTATAATTTAATTAGATGTTATTTATTTCAACACTCACACCGAGAATCTGAAGCAATCGTTGAGAGCTGTGGGCTGTTTGAGATCTATCCTCAAATGTTGCTTCGGATAAAGACGATGGAATGCAGGCTCCAGAGTCGCATCCAGGCGTCCGATGGCCCAAACTGCGAATTGGGGCTGAGTGGGGGACCATTCCAAGTCCATTGGCTCGTCTGGAACGTTTCTTTACTATTATTTTATTGTATCCTGAATTCCTGAGAGACCGAGAAGCGTCATGAACCCTTCGCTTGGTGGTCGTAAACCCCTGGGAGTCGATATAATATAGAATATAGTTTAGCGATTAGCAAACGCTACATACCCGGTTTGAGCGACCTCCGGAAGGTGATAATGGTAAGTCCGTCCTCTCTCCTTGACATGAACAGCTGATACGAATTGACACCTCCGAGTACGTCGTCACGACATACACCGACTCGCCGATCCAGCACTTGTACACACTATACATTCATTCATTCATTCATTAAAATGCTTTATTGTACATCAATAATAAAAAAAACATCATGAAAGAAACTAAAACTAAAACAAACTACAAAATGGATAATAAGATGCATGGTTGGAGTACACTAAAAACAGTATTTATGCATTAAGATGAGTAATATTTTTTTTTTGAAGAATGCATAATCCTTTTTTTTCAATAATCACAAAACATACAAACAAACATATTTAATCTAGATAAATTATAGATGGAAACACAAATTAAAGATAGATTTATTTTACAAAGTTGGCTCTTCCAAAACACTAATTTAGTTTTACTCAAACCTATGAATAGCTAAACAGATTATTATTATATAATTAGTTAGTAAATGAAGGACAGTTTCTTTTTAAGTTTGATGGTTTTCAAGAGGTTTTATCACTTTTTCCGTGTTATCCGGGTAGACTTAGCTCAGGCCACATAAAAAATGAGAAATGTTAATAAAAGTGTTGTAGGTACTATCGCGAAAACTCACCGGTGCCTTAGCCGTGACGTTGTAATCCTGCACGAAGGCTTGTCGACTTGCCTCACTGTAATGAGCCACAGCCAAGTCCGAGCCTTCCATCTGAGAACGATGTTCGGAGCCAGATATGCCCCAAGCCATGTATTCGTCCAACGATATCTGCCATTGTTATGAACGAGTCTTTAGAGAATGCCACTTTCATAGTAACTATTAAATAACCATAAATTATATCAAATAGCTATTCTCTAAATTCGATCGATGCTCAGAGTTCTTGGCGTCTACTCCGCAAAACTATTTTGAAAAAGCCAAACCGCGTAGTAGAATGTTTCTTTGATGTCGATTGTCAAAAATAGGTACCTACCTAATGTCGATCGTTCCATCGTGACGGAAACGATATAACGAATAATAATTATGGCGCTGAAATGAAGCTGAAAGTGATGCTGAAAGTGAAGCTCACCTGACCGGCGAGTTCGAAGGTCACTTGAGGCCCGAACACTTCCCACGAAACCTGATAGTCGCGATGCAATTGTTTGCAGTGAGGCATCTTAGACCTGAAAAAGCGTATCGATATCACAAGTCACCCGATCATCTATACTAATATTATAAACGAGAAAGTAACTCTGTCCGTCTGTGACGTTATCACGGCCAAATTTCATACAGAGATAGTTTAAAGTTTCGGAAATATTTAGAATTTCAGGAATTTCAATATATTACAATAAAATCGTCAAAAACGATTTCCTGAATGTACGCGGACGAAGTCGCGGGTGAAAGCTGGTAAGACATAAACCGGTTAAGAAATGAAACGCTAACTTACTCGTAGTCGTGCGTAGCTGTAGCCGAAGGTGGCACGTTGAGTCCTTCGGGCACCAGCACAGTGCTGAGACTGCGCTTTTCCCCCACATCGTAGATGGCAACCCAGTTTATGTCAAAGACGGTTAGTCCCCCTGCCAGTGTCAAAGTCACGTCCGCACCTCCGTACGCCCGAATAGGTTCCAAGCTGGAAGAAGGTAAATCCTTGTTTAGTACTCGTACCTATATATTACTTTACTATTTACATTAGGTACTTTAGGTAGGTAATCAATTATTATAAACACATAACATCTTATTAGATAGGTACCTACGTCTACAGCTACAGCCAGACTGTATGACTAAAAAATGTAGTGTAAAGTCTGCAATCGTCCAAGTTTCCATGCGATGGTCCATCAGGTTATTGTGCACTAAACTGATATGATTAGTTAAAGAGCTCTAAAATAGAAGGTACATAAGAGTGAAGATACTCACTATCCATATTCATCAGGTATCTTCATTCCCTTGGGCGAAGGTTGTGGACCCACTCCTGTCCAGAAGTAAACCTCCTGTCCGCTGCCATCGTACTTGAACTCGGGGATGCTTGAAAAATTGTTGTAAATTTGTTAATTTTAATTAAAAATAACTAGGCTACTTCATTATCACAAGACATTATCTTTTGATTTTCAAAAATTTCAATGTTTTACGACAAAATTGATTTGTTGAATCTACGCTGACGAAGTTGCGAGTAAAACCTAGTAACAAATAAATGATTAATCAATTTCTCAAAATACTTTTATAAGTACATACTTAGATGGTTTACTTACAGTAATGTGGTAGCAGTGAGGAACTGTAGTGGCTGACTAGAAACACTTGGTGTTCCAGCAAAGGCAGACAGAGTCCGAGGTGCTGGAGGCTCAAACTCATCAGGAATGTAAACATCTCCAAAGGAATTTTGACTGTCGATGTCGTACACACAGAACCACTTGAGTCGGGATACTCGTTTGCCTTCAGGCAGAATGATGCGGACATCTTGGTTTATGAAGCGTTCTAAGATGTTTGTTCTGAAAAGGTGTTTTAGATGGAACTATTAATTTACTTTTAATTGTACACAAGGAAATACTGTTACATAAAATAGGAATAGCACTAGACAGGTAGACAGTCGATCACGACATTCGTGTCTTTAAGACAGAGTCTGATGATTTATATTAAGAACAAAAAGCCTAGCAGGCAATTTATGCAAAAAAATTATCAAGCTATCCTAAACTTTATAGGATCACGACTGTGCTCAGATCCTCCAGTAGTCAGCATTACATAAATATATGACAGGTTGCAAGCCCATCACTGCCAACTTTAATTTTCAATTATTAAAATTCTTGATTTCAGAACTCTAACACAATGTACGCCCAAATACTCAGATACTGACTTCCCATGCTGATCAGGCACAATGAAACCCTGAGGCCCTGGTCGCACTGCGTCTCCAGCCCAGAAGAATGTGTCGTCTCCTGTACCATCATAGTTGAAGTTCACCAACAGCAGAGTCCAGTCATCAACTGCGTACACTTCACCCGACACCTGGAATGCAGGAGACAGTAGTTGTTCAGCAGGTGATACATTATTAAGAACACATTTTAAAAAATAAAAAAAATACGGCCAAGTGCGAGTTAGACTCGCGTACGAAGGATTCCGTACCATCACTACATAGTATAAAGCAAAGTCGCTTTCCGCTTCCCGCGTCTGTATGTCTGTATGTATGTTTGCTTATATCTTTAAAACTACACAACGGATTTTGATGCGGTTTTTTTTAATAGATAGAGTAATTCAGGAGGAAGGTTTATATGTATAATAACATGCTACCCGTGCGAAGCCGGGGCGGGTCGCTAGTTATCTATAAAAAAAGAAAAACCGGCCAAGTGCGAGTCTGTCGGCCGACAGACGAAAAGACGGACGGACAGCGAAGTCTTAGTAATAGGGTCCCGTTTTTACCTTTTGGGTATGGGTATGGAACCCTAATAACGAAAAAGAAATCTGACGAAAATATTTCGACTTTTAAGTTTAATGAAGAAAATATTAGTCCTACATGAATATACTCGTATTTTAAATGGGACTATTATACCTACTGTTCACAATTGAAAAAAAAACACTTATATCAGATCACTAGGTAAAAATATTTGTAAGAAAAAGAATTACCTACCAACATAGGATCACAATTAACTGTTATCTCCACTAATCCCCAGGTACAATAGACATCCCCTTAGTTTCTCCATTCAGAACCATGGGGTAGTCAGAGGCATGAAAAACATTACATTTGACTCATGCCTACATGCCACAAGCCCATCCCTCTATGAATACCAAGTGGTTTTCTTTACCATTTTGAACATGACTGTGTTAATAAGCATTTACATCCTAATAATATTATAAATGCGAAAGTTTGTGAGGATGTTTGTATGTTTGAAAGTCAATCAGGCCTAAATGTTAAAATGGATTAAGATTAAATTTTCTGTAGATGTAGATATTATGCCTGTATAAAACATAGGGTAGTTTATAATCCGAAAAACCTTCACCAAAATTATAAAAAAATGCAAGAGCTGCAGTTGGTATAGATGTGATGGTGTGCAAAAAATCTGACATCAGTTTTGACTACACAGGACAGTACAAAGTCTGTCACGGGTCGGCTAGTTTATGAATAAATAAATCCCTTGAATTTTTAGACCAGGATTTAGGGTGAGATTCCAGTGCCGAGCAGACCAAGCTCAGCGCACAACATTTTCAAACTCAAATATTTGAGCGCTGACATTTGTCTGCTCCCCACAGCTTAGTGCAGCTCCGCATAGTTGGAAACTCACCCTTAAACTCATAAGCTTCAGATTAAAAGTCAGGGTTTTTACCTCTAACATGCCCAACACATGGCTATATTATTTAGAGGTCTTTATAATTTTATGGACTGTTCTTTTAAGCTTCATTTTGAGTTTCAGTTACCTACTGCTAGTATTCAAACTAGGTAGGTACCTACCTCACTACTGTCAGTTACTTATCAAAACCTTCCTGAAGTTCCTGATGTTCTTTATTAAACTTAATTAGTCTAAGTAAGTTATAGCAAAGATCTTAAGAATTCAAAGGTCAGCGCAGACACCAGTAGTCTTAGTCTCTTATTCACTCTTAGAAACTTGAGAAGTTGCATTTCAGTGTAGGCAACAAGTGAAAGTGATGGTGAATTAGGTACCTGATGATGATAAGTATTGATGGCTCCAATGAACTTCCCTCTGTAAGGACCATCCTGCTCTTGCAATACGCACTCTGCAACAAATAGATGTCGAATGGCATTGAACTCGACCAAACAAAGCAAGAGAAAGTTTTCACACCAACTTTTTTAGAATCAGTTAAAAACACTTTTCCTTACCTCGTGTGACTAGTGCGAAAACCACAAACCATAGTTTCAACATGTTTCTATCTTTTTCAAAACTTATAACTATTCTAAATGCAGTTTCTAATTAAAGATACGTTTGAAACAAGTTATTACGTTCGTCAGGACAACCCGCAACCGTGATACGCGAGCTAAGCGAGCTTACTTTGACAGCTGGCTTCATTCAACTTTGCGAATTTTGTTTCTGATTGCTCAACATACTATTACTTAGTACAAGGTCAAGACGCTGATTGGTTGAAGTTTCATTCTTTCCACTGTTAAGCCAATCAGAGAGAGGTAACTTTCACTTTTGTTCACGAGTAATCAACTGGAACTGACTCATGCCTCTGACGTTCTAATACAAAAGTTACCAGCTGCAGCTGTTTAAAATGAAGAATCTTAAAATTACTGTATCAATATAACAAGTACGAGTAAATGTACTTACTGGAAAATAAATAATAAATATTTAAAAAATCTCTCTATCTAATCTCTTCATTAGAATTACTATTACTTGTGAAATGTTTTATTTGGTTTTAATCGTTTAGGTTAGATGGCGCTAATCAGGAAGCTAAGCTAACGAAGAACGAAGTACCTACGAAAGCTTTCGTTATTTAATTTGTTACAGAACTTTTAGCCAAAACTCAAAAATTTACTTTCAATTTATTTTATTTCAATTTCAAACCCCGTTTCTCCATTATAAACCTGTGATCCTTATTCCAAAATTCACATTTCTTACCGTTATCTGCGTAATTTTGTGTTAGGCGGTATCTAGGTGGGTAAGATAAACTGAATTGGTTTTTAATTCTCTACTATATGATCTCAGGATGATATGTAACAACATAAAGTAGGTACCTACTTACAATAAACAATTTGAATTTGAATTTAAATTTATATCTATAAGAATTGGTTTAAAATTATCTATGTTAGTAGATAGAAATTGATATTATGTAGGAATCAAAGACTCGTTACTCCGTAGGTACCTACCAAAGTACCTACCAAGGTATAGCTAGGTAAAATTAATTTGTATGCCCATGCATTTTCTTTCCGCATATAACAATGGATAGAGCTGAGCTCGTGTAATCCCACGGGTCACGTTATTGAGAGATGACGTTTTCTACTGCCGATTGGTGTTTTCGATTTCCTACTAGTTATATACGCCCATGGTGGGTATGTTATGTACCTACTGTACTGGTAGGTACGAGTAGGTAGGTAGGTAGGTACCTTATATACCTATCATTGTTCCCTTTTAATGTAGTGTAGTATGTGTTTATTTAACCTTAGGTCTAGTCTACCTATGTAAATATTTGTTTTTTGATTGAGCTAGGGTAAGGGCTTTGCTATATATAAATGAGTTCTCATGTTTTGAATATGAGCTTGGTCGGGTAAACTTATAATTTATTTCAAATTAAATGTTTGTCTAAAATCAACAAAGAGGCAACCCGTTCGTTTATAAAAGAGGAGGTTCTCAATTCGATGTGTAAGTACTTACCTAGGTACCTACCTTTATGTAATTTTTTTATGTGACTATAAATAACCCGTCGTTCGTAGTTAGGCAGTCAGATTGTTAAAATGCCAATTGGTTTTGCAAGATGGTCCAATTTCGGTTCCTTGTAGGTACCTAGGTACATAAACCTATTTAAATATAACCTAGGCCTCGGGAATTTTTATGTTCCAAGTCTGAGTGGCCAGCCAGCCCCGTTGCCATCATTCAGCGATACTACAGCACGGAGGGGTTTATGACGGGGACATCATCTCATCTCGTAGGTAGGTACCTACTTACCTACCTAGGTACCTACCTAACAACCTACCAATTGGTACGCATCATCTTATTGCAAGAGCAAGTGTTGCATAACCGCTCTCTGAGCTAAAGCAGCGAAGCATTCGCGCGCGGACCAGTCTCCTGACAACCGGCGCGCGCGCCACTCGTGCCAGTCACTCACTCGCGCTAGTCACTCGCGCCAGTCGCTCGCCGCCAGTGCTCAGTGCTACTATGATGCGTCCAGGAGCGTCCGTGCTCGCGCTGCTGCTCGCCCTCTTCACAGGTGAGTTTAGAAAGTTAGGATGAGGCCTAACGGTCGAACTACTTACATAAAATATCGAATCAATTTAAATTTACTTGGCTTTACTTGAGGTTACTTGCGATTAAAGCTTTTTTTGGGACAAAATATGCATTGAATTGAAAAAACTGTCAAAATAGGTACTCGTAAGTTTCAGAGAAGCTGCATAATATCGCCACCGTTCCAGTAGGTAGGCCTTAAGACCTCCCTGTAGTAGCTAAGTATTCGCAGATCTCTTTTATCACTAACAAAAAATACTTACTCGGAAATCAACGGTAGAATAAACATCCATTCATTCACCGTTCGTGCCTAACTACTCCACTGCTTTAAAGGAACCTATTCAGATTGTCACAAAAGAAAGCTGGATCACAAATTGCAGTGACCTGCCATTCATCAGCGTCCTCGATTCTTAAACTACACTCTACCTACCTCTGACTTTACATAGCAATGAGTTAGTAGGTACTTAGGTACCTACTTATAAAACTAGTTACCTATGTAAGTAGGTACCTATTTAATTGCCTGCTATCCATGTGGATAATTCGATAACTTAACTAACCATATAGTTACTTACGACTTTCACTAAAATAGTTTAGTTACTGTTGTTTATTTTTCAAATAAATTTTCTCTATCTAACACATTAATTTAGTTAGAGACTAAGGTTTACGATGATAAAGACTTAATGAGCGATCGAAGTTAGCAGATCGCTTGTTAGGTAGGTAGGTAGTTAGGTCCTACTGCGATTCTGTAGAATAAACAGTAGGTACCTAAGTACTCGTTTTGTACTGGTATTGAAGCTTATTGCCCCACCTTGAAAGCAGGTCACAGAGCCACCTTTGAACTATGCTAGAGCTTACAACTCGTATGCATGACTGAAGTTGTAGAGGTACCCACCTATCTACATAATACTTCGATGTGAGAGGAAACTTTATTGTAGTCGTGATTTCTATTGCATTCAAAGTTTGAATGCAATAGAAATCACGACTTCTTCAAACTGTACCCGCTAATGAATACATTGGTAATGAAATACATAGGTGTATTGAATTTAGTGCAATATGCAATATGCATTGCAGACTCAGACCATAATTAATTATGATAAGAGAGAAGTCTGGTCCATCTTTATAAATAGAATTCATATGAAATTGAATTCTCATATGAATTCAATCAGATGAAGTTATTTTTAAAAGAGACTTCAACCCACCCAGGGCCAGGGAATACTTTCCTTAGTGTGCTGTGCACTAACGCCACTCCATATTTGAAGTATGTGGGACCAGTGGTTTAGGCTGTGTGTTGATGAATCATTCAGCCAGTCAGTTAGTCAGGAAATGTTTCATAGATCATCACTTTGAAAACAACTTTACCTAATGATTTGGCATATATTTTTTCTGTGTTCGTAGGTTAGTAATTGTCAGGTTTGTATGAAAGAAAAATTGCCCGGAAAATTGTAAATTTTGAGAAAAACTGAAAGTACTTTTTTTCTATGGGAATTTGAATTTGGACAGGGCAACGTCCGTCGGGTCAGCTAGTAGATAATAAAATAGAATGTTCGAAGAGCATCCCAACCGTTTCGCACTAAAATTGTTGAAAAAAAAGTAACTTCTTTGGCGTTAGCATGAACCACTATCGAATCGACAACGTATCGTCTAAATGCCAAATCTGTATTGAAATGCTTCGGCCACAATCTTATCATATCAAGTTCTATGGTGAACTCCATGCTATTAATTCAACTAGCCAGCTTTAAGCCCAAAGGTCCTCCAAAGGCATACATACAATCAGGCTGCAGGCATCATCCCTTAGGGTGCATGGCTTAATTGCGAGACATGTCGACAATCGCCACCCGCAGAACCTCGCGTTTAGTTACCTACCTACCTGAAGTACCAGATTAAAGTATAACTTATAGGCTGACACAGATTTCCACAGTTAACTTATTACTAGATTGCTTAATTATTCTGCTCAATCATTTACATTTACACTAGACCCTAATCTTAGCATTAAAAGCAATGTTTTAGTATACAAATAACATAGTACCTATACCTATACAAATTCTCAATTTAAACTCGTAAAGTAACCGTTGGGACTGTTTGTTCATAATCCACCTCTATTCCGGTGAAGTTATAGGTACACGGTAGATTTTCAGCTTTGCAATTGCTACTGCCACTGGAGTTGCAAATGTAGACTGTATGTAGTGTAGGTACTGTACCAACGCCTGTTTGCCTCCAAATTAGTTAAAACATTTTTTGGATGGTTAGGGGAATTCGTAAACTTAAACTTTACCTTAAACTCCAATCCATTTACCTACCTAGATAGATAAATAATTATTTCTCAGAACACGTCTCATACGGGTTGTCTACTGTATAAAAGGCATACCTACAGATTCGTACCTATACATACCGAAATACAAGGCATTAGCATATAATTTGGCGCGTTCAGGCCAGTGGCACTGGGTCAGGCTGCTCCGCGACAGGCGACAGGCGACAGGCGACGGCGGCGAGGAATGTTGGCGCCCGGCGCCGCGGACAAGTATTGTGGTCTAATACAAAGAATAAAGGTGTTTACAAAATACTCCTAAATATGTAAGTATAAGTAAATTAAACTGAAGCTAAAATCTACGATATTGACCTTAGCGTCTTTGCTACGATTTTCGCAGACGTAACACACCGCATCACCGTCTTCATGCGATTGAGTGTTGGCAATGTTTCTATTTTGTTGGTAGTATTTAAGTGGTCCCGCTTATTGCCACCAGTATTTGATTTAGAGAGATAGGTCCTTTGGTAGACCAGAAATGCATAGCTAATTTAAATAACTTTAATTTAACCATCATAGATTGATCGACTCAACATTTTGTTTCTGTGTGTATGATAAATCTGGGCTCTGGGATACCAAAATGCAGCATCCTAAGTATAATACCTCAAACAGTTAAGTTATCAAGATCGAAAGTCACGTGTTTGTCCAACCTAAAGTCTAATAAGATAAATATTTGGAAAGCTCGAAACAGCTGTGCGATTATATCGCGGCTTCGTGACTCAGATAGGGATATTATTCGGCGTAATATCTCCAACCGCTCAACCTTGCCTTTTAAATCTACTTGCGCAGTAATAGCAAAGTATAATTAATTTTTAAAAGTCGACATTTCCTTTTGCCACTCATACGTACTCTATATCACTAGGCTGGCATATAAATTTGGTGCAGATGGTACGAGTCCAGGTCATAGGATTAATGTGTTGTGGTAGGTAAGTAGAGGTAACACTAACCCTAACACTAGACACAAGGTACATCGTTTGTTAAACTCAATAAGCACCGAAATACAAGGAAAGACCCTCACTACGGCCTGTTCTAAAGCGACCGAGCTTTTACGTTACCTGTTTCGATGTGACGTGAGATTTACAACAGCCCTGATGTTTTGGGAGAACCCTCACATCAGAGGAAATTTCTGCGGTTTGCAAGAACCCACAAATGAGTTATTTCGGAGGAAGCAAGTGCCTGCTTCTACTAATATTAGTAGGCAGGTAGCATGAAGGTGGGTATGTATGATAGGGACATTAATACTTTTAGAACACTTTTTACTAAATTTCCTTATTCGTGCACCTATCTTGGCGCTGCCTTAATAAATAAATAAATAAAAAATAAATAAAATAAACTAAAGCATCGCTATTCTCAGTGACTTGTAAAAAGACAAAATAAAAACACACTATGGAAGTAACAATAAAGAAACTCAACATTTTAGACAGCAGTTAAAAATTAACTTTAAAACGCTGAAATAGTGTTATGTCAGGATTACAGAGAGAGAGAAACCTGATTATGTTAACTAAGAGCTTGCCTCTACCATCGTTATGGAAATACATTTATTCACACAGTTTGTGTTTCTCTTTCATTATTTCTAGAACACCATTACCTACAGATTATTTAACAGTTGTTCACATGTGCCGACATTATCAAACCAGTGATACGGTTAGAATCATAGAGGTAGGTAAGTATATTGTAGAAAAACACCGAGATGCAATGAAAGGAGAAAGTGAATTCTCAATCGGTTACGCAAAGTGTAATACAAATCAAATTAGCGCTCAATTTAGGCATACCTACCTAGTGGACGGTCCACAACTAGAGCTCATAGTAAGAAAGAGAGAGTTTTGTATTATATTAACTAGTAATACCCGAGATCAGAACCAAAGCTAAAATCCGGTCACAGCCCGAGGCGCTTTTCAATCTTTTACAACATTATTGAGCTATCACTCTACAGTTAAGTTACGAGTACATTGGAAATTAATTTACTAAATATATGACGTAATATTACTTACCTACCTTAATTTGCAAGTTGGTACTGAATTGCTACAAAAACGTAAAATTACCTAAGGAGAAGGTTTAGAAACGCTACAATGCTTAGGCCCTGTATTCTCTTAGGCCATATTTAACTTCACTAAATGCGGTTCTCCCTGTTCAAAATCCGCAATGCAATGCCATAAAACAAGCTGTAAACTTTAGGACCTGCTAATGCTAAGTGCTAAATAATGAAACAACATGTACAGTGCTCTTTCTGTTAAGCGCGATTCTTTGTTTTTTCTTACTCTCTGACTTCAAGATACCTTTCGCAAGAGGTGCCCGTAGCCACTGGGTAGGTAATCTTGTACAACTCGATTTGAAAGAAAATCAGATAAAACCCGTCAGTTGCGCAAATTGAAATGAGTCTTCCCGTCGGCGTCGTTGCTCAATGCGACGACAGCGGAAGCCGAACTAGTCCTTACGTTACGTTACGTTACGTAGATGAATCCCCTTGGCCATCCACTCAAATATTTGATCTTACTTTATTTTGGCTGAAGTGAAGTACTTATACTTACTACTACTACTACCTAGGCACCGAGCACTAGCAATGTAGCATTGTTGTCTAAAAGTCATGACTTCTTTTGTGATTTTAGAGAAGGTATGCGAGAGATAATTGCGGGATGTTTCTTTGTTTCTATTCAGTTATGCTACTCCCACATTACATTAAAATAGCACAGGGATACAGGGTTCTTAAGGATTCTTAGTGAAACAAAAGAAGCGTCGAAGCTTCTATTAAGTTTGCTTGTGTGGATGACTGTTTGAAGCTGCTCTACCTTTTGCAAACTTCCAATTACAGAATGCAAAGTTAAAAGCTTGATCGAATCCCAAAATGTCCTCTTCAAAGATTGCATCCTTCCGACGAGCTGACACTAACACTAAGTACCTACGAGACATTTGCATTTAAATAAAACGACAATTTAATCTTTCCCAACTAGAGCAGCTTTTGTTCTAGGACAAAATTTTCTAGTTCAAGTATCCATCTAAAAGTACCTATTAAAGTAGCAAAACCGCTTATAATCTAAGTACCTAGCTATTGTATAATATGGTACTTAATACTTGATTTGATCGTATATTTTTAGTTGCGAGCGACCGATTCTGAGTGTCTGAGGCAGTCGGAGTTTCCACAACACATACATATATTTGGCATTTTTGTTTAGCCTATTTTATCAAACCAATTTCTTCAATTATCTTATAATAACGCAGAAGTGTTTTCATAGAAACCATTTTGTACAAACAGACTTCTGATGAAACATACTTATTATAATAGAAGATGTGGGTTTGATTCTCTTGTTGCATTTTGTTTGCCAAACTTGTTCCTATGGTGCTCTAATCGTTATAATCTTATACCTTGTCCACAAAGCAAAACTATTACCATAAGATGACATTTCGTTCGAGGTGCGAGATGTTACCTAAATATTTTATTGCAATTTCGACTGGTTCTGTAAACCTATGTATTGTTATTGAATACAAGCTTAAAATAATACGTATACTCGTATAAGTGACTAACAATAGACGCCTCGTACGAGGTAGGTGATTCCAAATGAGGTTTGTTTTTTTTTGTTTTAGACAAATGATTTAAGATTTTATTAAGACGCTGCCAGTCGACGATTATTTTTGTTCGAAACGAAAAAAGAAATACTTGTGAACAAGCCACATCTCCTATTTTATAATGTATAGTATATGTGAATAAAGATGTAACCATCTTTAATCACTTCGATAAATAATCCTACCGACCGCTGCAATGATGACAAACACACGTCCGCGCGTGGTCCGCCTTAGCTTTTCGAATAAATTAATGATATAAATTATGTATAATTACTTATCAAAAATCTATCCTAATAGAAATCTAGATCTACATATTACCTATCTTTAACAATAAATCACAAGTTGATTTTAATAGTAGGTATATAAAATATTTCGATAATAAATTCTAAAACGTATCATTTTGAAATAATATTTTTATCGTGAAAAGTTTCTGCTATTATGTTTTCAGCTTAATAGAAATCTAGGTAGGAACCTGAAGTAATATACTTATAAAAATAGGAGATGTGGCTTGTTCAGAAGTATTTCTTTTTTCGTTCCGAAAAAGAGCAATTGTCGACTGGCAGCCCCTTAAGATGATAATGATGATAAATGTCTCTCGATAAAGTCTAGATATAAATACTTGAGCTAGATTTGTTTAGTTTCGTGCATGGTACGCGTACGCGGTGACGGTGACTATTCAGATCGCCATTCAAAGAAATAAGGGTCGGTTGGTTTCGTTAGTTAGGCTTTACTTATTTTGTAGAATCAAAATAAATGAATTGAATTGAACACTCAATAGAATGTCAGTAAAGTCAGACTATCATTTCATTACGAAATCAAAAGATACAAAAAGTCTATGAAGAAAACCGAGCAAAATGCTATTGTCACAGAAAAATTGTTCACAGCAGGAAACCTTTCCAACTAAAGAGTTTTTTTTTAGGAAAATGTAACAATTCGCCAGATGCCTGGCTTTGGTTGGTCCTCTGACTCTGCGCTGTAGGTTTTTGGTTCGATTCTCGATTCCAAACATTTTTGCTCTGTGTCTGGTACACCCAGCGTGTTGGGTAGTTAAAACGTATTATAATAACGCAATTACAAAAATCAATAAGATATCTGGTTTCCATTGTTCAAGCTTTGCTTAGTTTGGAATTAGATGATGATGTATTGTGTGAAATGTGTAGTAATATTTATTTATTTTAATTGATATTATAATTAGCATATTGTAAGGTGGTGTACTGGTCACTGGTCTGCCTTGCTCCTCTGCGCCAGCCGGAGATGCTGAGGCAGCCGAAATGGAATAAAACAAGGAATTTAATGAACGCCATTTTTAAATGGCAGTCTCTATTATAAAATTCGCTTTTTTGTAGAATTGCCAGCATTTTACGGAGTACCTAAGTAAGCGAGGATTGCAACTTGCACATAGAGGAAAAACCCCTAAGCCGTGTTGGCTTAGTAGTGGCGTGGTCCCACTACTAAGCCAACACTTTCTTCGATCGTAGGTTCGATCTCGGTCGTGTAAGTCTAATCTATGCATTTTACATTTTACGTCTACAAAGGTTTACGTACGTACCTATACATTATACAGTTTCCAGTAATAAATAATAGCTGTATATCCTAATACTTAGAATCAGAACGTAATCGTGGAGTCGTAGTTGTCTTTGTCTCTGATCGCGGTCACCCTCACCCACCCGGTTTTAATGCACTGCCACTGTTTCAAATGAGATTTAAGATAAGTAGGTAGCAGAGTAAACCGACTCATAGAGAAAGTGCAGAACTTTAGTTAATGATTATCTACACTACATTATACTCGTACATCATTTACCTAATATAAAAAATATAATATGCGCCTACTAAGGTACTTATGTACCTATAGCCTAAAGACTTACTCTTGTGGACTGTTACAGACGTTCTATCTGTTTTATTGAAGTAGTTATTTCGATCATTTAAATATCATTTAAAATTGGTTTATTTATTGCATGCATGGGGTAGTCAGTCAGCCCCAAAAATAAATACATAATTTTGCGAAAACATCAACTCATTAGGATATTTATTTATAAACTTATTTGGAACTGTTTTGATGAATGATTTCCTGCATTCAGAGTCTTTTCTATGCATCAGGAATGAGCGTCGTCGTTTCTTCACTAACACGCCACCGCCTTCGCCGTTGAGACAATTTGATGGTTGCTTTCATTCTTCTCAGTAGTTTATCAAGTTTTCGACCAAGAAGTTTTGCAAATAGTACGCATTTTATAGTCCCGAGTAGGATTGAACACTTATATGCATAGAACCAACCACGGTCGTTGGTAATGATGTCATTCAGTCGGTTTTAGAGAAAAGTTGCGAATAAGTAACATCATTTTCTTAAAGTGGGTGAAATTATTGGGAAAGCGGCTTGCGGATACAAATTTTCTTTTATGACAAAGCATTATAATGAATGTATGTTACATGCCTATTTTCTCGATGCTACGGTATATCCATATACCTGATGTGACGTATTGTTTTTGTAACTCTTTTGAAAGTGGTTCCTTATCCAGCAAACTTATTTTAAATTGAATGTTTTGGGCACGATTGAAATTTTGAATAAAATCTAAACGATGCTCTATTTATAAACCCTGACCGAGTTTTGTCGATAACCAATATTTTTTTAAATTTTCACGAAGTAAATAAATAAGGAAAATGCCTGCCAATAATTTAGATCCTTAAAAACAATTTGAAATATTTCAGGTGAACAATGTTATAATATTATTGGTATTTTGGTATGCGGGTGACGGTTCAACTACCTTACAGCTAAAGGGTACTCAAAATAATGCTAATTCCGAACATTGAATCGTAAAGTATCTACTATTTACATGCAGTTTTCTATGGGGGTAGAGACTTGGCAATTTTGACAAATTTTTTTGTTCGACAAAGATGAAGTGAAAAGTATGAAGAGGAAGTTCTTAGGCAGAGCTATAAGAAGAATTCTTCTATTTTTTATAGTTTTAGAATTATAATGAATTATATTAACCTTCACACGCATGCGTCATTCAGAAGCTGTCGAGAAATGTCAAGGTACATCTCAAGGTACCTTGAGTTGACAGTTCTATTGACTGAGGAATCCTTGACTAGAGGCAAACTCGAGGTAATTTCTAACAATTAAAGCTACCAAAACACGGTTTTGAGGTCGAGTCGAGGTGAAGTTACAATTAAGAATATGGGGTATAGAGCTTTCCTACTCATGAGATCTCATAATATTATGAGCTTGCGAGTCTTGGAAACGTTTCCTAGAATAAATAGATAAATTTTAATGATTTATATATGTTTTTACCTCAATAAATAAGAGGTCCTATCCAAGCAATGTCCCAGCTCTACAGAGACGTGCATTTAGCCTCTCTTGGAGTAACTGAGGTATTTATTTGTACGTTCCATAGTTTCTCGGAACTTCGCAAGTTACTGGCAAGTCTGCTCAAACTAAGGGCCTGATTCACATTTAGTGCTTCTACCCTTCTAGCTAGAGCCTTGCACTTATAAACCAACGTCGGTGACTTGCATCTTTATCTCCAAGATATCACCAAGTTTTAATTGGCAATTATTTTTACTAACAGACTATTGATTTTACATTTCTCAGAATTGGGCACTTTTAACACAATTTTGAGATAATTCAAAATTATCCATTCACTTTATAGAAAACGCTATGGAATTTTACTCTACTATTATCATATAAACGTAAGGCTATGGATATCTCATAAATGCATAACTAGACGTAATTTTAGATAAGAAGGTAAATTGTTTAATCTATCTGAAGCTTCCCACACCCTGAGATGAATTCACACAAACTATGATAAAGTCAAAACAAAGCTCCATACAGACTTTAAGTCGACCTTAACCCAGTCAGGTTCCCATTACTCTAACGTATCTATCGTATAATGGCAATTACCGTTACAACTACATCCAAGTATCATGCATTACTGCATTTGTAAGAGATACAAGATGGAGCAGCGGTG
Source organism: Hydriomena furcata (assembly GCA_912999785.1). Classification (NCBI taxonomy): domain Eukaryota; kingdom Metazoa; phylum Arthropoda; class Insecta; order Lepidoptera; family Geometridae; genus Hydriomena; species Hydriomena furcata. The sequence continues at coordinate 11,009,953 of OU538841.1, read as the reverse complement.
TGTAGCAGGCAATGTACGAGCCGTATAAATTTATGATGAGGACATTCTTGTGAAAGTTTTAACTTTTCGAATCTTGCTACTTTTGAAGTTTATTCATGAAAATTCGTACCTTAAAAATTCCAGTCGAAATCTTTTGAGTAAAAATGCGTGTTAAAGAAAAAGGTGAAAGTAATCTGTTTCGATTTCATGGCTTTTCAGATATGTCTTTAACATGTATCACAAAACCATGTTAATAGACTAGTTTTTGTTATTGGAGTAATATTACTGATATTTTTTTTATTGTAGAATCCGTGATAGAATCTCTTAATTCTTACCTATTTCCCTGAAATTATTATTAATCGTAGTCAGCCATGACTGTAACATAATTTCCGATCAGACAGGCCATACGAGTAGCATAAAATAGAGTGTTCGGTGCGGAAATAGAAGGAAATACTGGCCAGTGATACAAAAATAAATAAAGCGATAATCTGTATAATGTCGAGTAATGAGGTGTTATATCACCGGCACCGGCACCGGCACCGGCACCGGCTTACCCGGCGAGTGGGTCACAACGGTACTCAAAGCGGTACGCGGCACTCACGGTACGCTTCACATCCAGCGCGGGAATGTCTTTGAGACGGTAACTGATAGCCTATCAGTAGATCGCTCTGCACTTTTATCCAGAAAGATGGGTTTACAAATTATATAAACGCGTTGCATTTCATCATAAACGTTGCATTTGACCTATAATTATGATTATCAATAAATAACTATTATGACTATTACTATTAAAAGCCATAATTATTACTATCTTATAGGTGCCTGTAAGAAAGGGTTTTGAGTCATTATCCATAGATATTCTTGACAAATGCAGGTTTCATGTCTTGTAGGCTTATAATTTCATACAATTGTAAAAGGAGAAAATTAGAAAATATTACTTTAGTCGAAGTAAAGTCCGTTGCAAATTTTCACGAAAATCTGTTTAGGATTTAAGAGAGTCTGAGAGCCCTTAGATTTTATAAAAGCTTATTTTGAATGGAGTTGAATTACTGTTTCATTGTGGGTATTGTTTTAGACTGTAGGACTCCTTATGGAGCATTTTTTTGCCTTCAAGGAGCGTGTGTAGTTCCTTTGCCATGCCCTTCCCGAGGAGTAGGTGCGCCAAGAATGTCGAGGGCCGAAGCTCATCGTGGACTTTGGAAACATTCCAGAGCGAGCCTAAGAATTCGCCTTTTGATTATTATTATTATTTATCAAGAAAATTCAATAAGTTAGATAATAATAATACTCGCGTCGAGGACAGAACACAATGAACATGCTTTTCGTATTATTACGGCTGCCTTCTCCTCATCTAGGAACTGAAGTACGGTCTATTGTATTTCACTCATTGATTTTTAGTTAACGGAGAACAAAGTGCTCTTTCAAAAAGTTCAAAGAGCCATTTCAACTTGGAAGTATTTAGTACAATATTTGGAAAATATCCATAATATGGCAAAGTTTATTAACTTTATTAATAATTACTTGCAACACCTATTGATAAAATAATAAGCCTTGGCTGTAAGGCGATACGGCCCCGATATAATATCGTATTCCTTATTATTTCCCCGAGGGCCTAATTAGCCCGTCTCCTCCCATATCGATTGCAATAACATTTTGTGTTATTGGACATTTAGTGCCTATGTCAGTATCGAATATCGAAACCAAAGACCCGCGATTTTACAATATCCAACCAATATTATAATTTTTCAACCAATATATAATATTTGTCAAGTAACCAAGCGAACCCGCGGCCGCAAGCTAATTTCAAATTAATTTCTTGTTCGAAAATCCTGGCCGTGCATCAATGGATATTTCTGTTCGTTATAATGCGATGCGCAAATTGTCGCATTATTTTCGTTACGAAATTTCTGGATTCGGTCTCCACGCTCAAGGCCCGCGATAGAAGCTATGCAATAGCTTAAAAAGTAATGCCAAAACATATATTTTTTGATTGCGCAATTTCTATAACCGATATTGCAGAGGACACACACACACACACATCGCATTGTTTAGACAAATTGGGATGTCACGGTGATAGGTGGCTTGCTTTGCTTGTTTATTGCCATTCGCTGATGGACTTTAAATGCCAATTTTGCAAGAAATATAAATCTCTAGGCTTTATTTAATAACTAGCAGTCCGCCCCGGCTCCGCACGGGAGTAACGTATTATAACGATTTTAAGGGTATTTTTTTACCCAGGTTACATTATCGAAGTTTTAATAGGAATCCCTATTTTTTTCAAACAATAAATATGGCCTATGTTACTCAGAGATAATGTAGCATTCTAAAAGTAAACGATTTTTTGAAATATATCCAGTAGTTTTTGTATTTATTCCATACAAATATACAAAACATCTTTCCTCATAATAATATTAGTACCTATAGATTATTACACTCATAATAACTTTTGAATGGTATGGAATTTGGGAATGGTATAATTTAAAAAGTTATTTACAGGTACTGATATGGCCTTGAAAATGAAGTGATTTTTTGGATAAGGAGTTTGTACAGGCGGCGTTACCATTGCATATTTTAACATGAAAAAATAGTTATTGTGACATAACTGTAATAGTTGGACATAATTATGGTATTGCTGACTTATTTGTAGATATTGATGTTCTCTTTAAAACTGTAGTACATTACTTTGCTCTATTGTCAATAATTTCCGCAGCATACGCGATATAAAGATTTTCTTGGATATTTTTATCACACGTTGGGTTACATTATCGAAGTTTTCATACGGATCCCTAATAGTTAGACATATGGTATTGTTGACTTATTTGTAGATATTGATGTCTTCTTTTAAACTGTAGCACATTATTTTGCTCTATTGTCAAAAATTTCCGCAGCATACGCGATATAAAGATTTTTTTGGATTTTTTTTCACACTTTGGGTTACATTTTCGAAGTTTTCATACGGATCCCTAACGTTTTTGAAAATACTATATAGCCTATGTCCATCAGGGATAATGTAGGATTCTAATGGTAAAATAATTTTTTGAATCGGTTCAGTAGTTTCGGAGCCTATTCGATACAAACAAACAAACAAACAAACAATCAAATCTTTCCTCTTTATAATATTAGTATAGATTAAATTGAATTATTTTGTTAAAAATCAATATATTTTAAAGTAGATTTTTTTGATTAACCATTTATTTAGATCTTCTGATTGCTTTTCGATGGTCTCTTAAGTAGGTATCCTTGCATTTTTCTCGGTCACTTCCAACCTTCTTATCTTTTGCACATTGTAAGGAGTTTCGTTGTGAGTGTCTATTGAACAGTTCCTTACTCCATCATCAGATCATCTTGCTATCACCATATTATTGTATTGCCACCATAACTAAAGGTGTAAGCAAGATTGCAGCTCAATCGGATACCAACAAATGGTCGAAAAATGCTTTGCAAATTTTAAAAGTTACAATGAAACATACCAAAAGTGCGCAAGTTAAATAGAAGCTTGTAAAAAGTGCCGGTTAAGCCAAACACCGGTTATAGGATCGGTTAATGTGTTGGTGCACAATGGAGAGTGTATCATTGTGGTGTGTAGTGAATGTGCTGCACATATGTCACGCGTCACGTTGTAACCCAAAAACAATATCCGTGCAGCATGGACCTACTAAGTAATTATTCATGTTTTGTTTGTTTGCGCTGAATTATGGCGTGTGATCGGATTTAATTTAATTCGCGGTGGCGCATGGCGTTGGCGTTCCTTCACCAAATAGAATACCAATTGAAGTAGTTATTCACCAGAACAACATTATTTCAACTAGCAAGTCTAGAGCAAGCTTATCAAATATGATTTGACTGGTGACTGGTGACTGGTGACTGGTGACAAAGCTCAGTTGGGAGTAACTCTGTCTTCTGCGCTGTAGGTTTTGGTGATAAACATACATGTTTGTTCTGTGTCTGGATATCAATATGTATAATAAGTATGTATTTGCAAAAAATAAGTATATAAGTATTCTATCAGTTATCTAGTTCCCATAGTATACAAGCTTTGCTTAATTTGGAGCTAGATGGCGATGTGTGTAAAGTTCCCCAATATTTATTTATTTACGTATTAGAAATTGACATCGTAACCAATGCATTACTGTAACAAAATACTTAATTGAACTAAATTCGTGATATAAAATGATAGAAAGAGTGCAAATAAAATGTAGCCTTTATAATTTGAATACTAACATTCATGATATTGAATATTTATTTTATTTTGTTCTGCACGAATTTGTTAATATCTCAGAGCAACGAAAGATCATTGACAGCTCGCATGTAGATGCGATCGCGATGCAGTCAGACCAGACAAGGAGAAAGCAGTTCCTTCACCCGCCACACACGTGCACACTACCTACCAGGGCATGTGCCTTCACATATTTTTATTAATTTAGCTCCAATAAATTGGTAAGACAAAAACCTTAGCTGGCTTAGACAATTTGATTTGGGATTTAGTTTATTAGCGGCCACGGCCACACCATAGCCACGTCTCCTATACCTATCTACAGGGTGTGTTCTGTTTAGGGTTCCGTACACTTTTTTAAGTATTTGTTGTTATAGCGGCAACAAAAATACATCATCTGTGAACATTTTAACTGTCTATTTATTTATTAAAAAAGGATACCCAACACAGGTGTACACAACACACTCACATTCAAGAAAAAGTTAAAGCAAAGTGCTCCCGCAATTATAGGGTACCGCAGCATGCGAAAAGTTTTTAACAACTTAAAATATATATATCTATATATAAAATATATAAAAGGTAACCTAATAATCTAAAATAACAATAAGAGAAAGAAGACGTGTAATATAAAGAAACATAAGAAAATAATATCTAGTTATCACGGTTCCTAGATACAGCCTTGTGACAGACAGACAGACGGACAGCGGAGTCTTAGTAATAGGTCCCGTTTTTGCCCTTTGGGTGTGAAACCCTAAAAACTGAGTCATAACCAAAAACTGAGCCATGACTTATTTGTTATTTGACCTTTAAATGTATGCAACACAACATAGCTAGTAGCTAGTATATAATTTATAATTAAAATTGTTAATGGAATACAAAGTTTATTTGTATTAAAGCAATAACATGAATACACAATTCCACGCTATAGTGTTACTGTTTTACTACATTCTCTTGATATTAATCTATTAATTGATTAATGGTTAGATTTACAAGCTATTAAGATTAATTTCAATAAATATAATTCTTGCATTAAACTCATTTTCGCATAAAATGCGCGTAAATTGTTGCTATAAAATCAACATCTGTGAGTCATTTACTAAATAATATAAAGATTTTATAGTAGTGGGATTATGTTTCAACCGCTTTTAATTACAACTAATATATAAGAAGCACCTGCGGTAGGTATACAGGTAGGTATACAGGGTATTAGCAGGCTCTTTACCATCTCGCCTTTACTCGTATGTGAATGTATTAAATTAATTTAAGTGTTTGGCTTTGGCCAGGCATCTCAGCATCTCCATGTCCAGCGTCCGCCGTCGACAACGAAGTAGTGCACCTGCAAGTATTCCCAAAGAGGGTTGACGTCAGGCAAGAGGCCAGTTGTAAAATCATAAGCCAATACCTCTTAGCAATAGGTTGTGCCGACCCCACATTAATTGGGAAAAGGAGAAGACAATGATGATAATGATGGTCAATTGATAATGCTATAAGCAGATATCGCTTATGTTTGTCGCTTATGAATGATACTTCTTCTATCGCTTACCTTAGCCCATTTAAATAATATTCTCCTTACAGTTTAACTAAATTATACCTTACACTAATGTGAAAACTTCATTGAAATCCTTCTAGTGGTCCTCGCATAAATAAATAAATGAAATAATAATAAATAAATATAGGTGGACATTTCACACATTGTCATCTAAATAATTGCAAACTGCTTTATATGTACGTATGGAAACCACAGTTTTGATAAAAATACACCTACATTTTGGTAATATCAGACTAAAAAACATTTCTGAACAAAAACCTTATTTTTACGGCCAATGCAGTCTCTAACAAAACCTAGTGTTTAATTCCAATACAATGTTTCCAATAAATTTGAGTGATAATTAGAGTCGGGTTGGTCAATTGGTCATCTTTCCAAGTAGGATGTGCCCGCCTGTGGCGCGGTGTGGTTTACAAAACTACATCATTTCTAATTTAGTTTCAATAATTAATCACGCATTACCATGCTAATGAAGAATCAGCTCTGGACAGCTGACACATGATGTCATAATGACGTTATCATCTAATAAATCCTTATTTATTGGATCATTATTATATTAGGTACTTATCTATCAAATGAACATTAAAAGAAATAATAAATACGAACAAGTTCGATGGAGACTCGCCCTCGACGATTACCATGGCCATCATTTTGAACGTCATATTATTTAGTGTAGGTAACCTGATTAATTTCACTGTTTTATAGATGCTCCTACATACAAACTTACACCGTAGGTATGGATTATTCACTTATTAATGTCATGTCCACCAAAGCATTGTGATTGTGATATTACCGAAAGAATTATAGAGTTCTTTATTTTTCCTTTCTTTCACTCAAAGGCTTTGTTTTGACTGGCTTTACAGTTCAGTTGGTAGTCATTCGCCCTCTGCGATGTAGGTTGTGTGTTCGATTCCCACCTAGGACAAATATTTGTGTGATGAACATAGATGTTTGTATGTACTTACAAAAAAAAGTATATAAGTATTCTATCATAGTTATCTGGTTCCCGTAATACAAGATTTACTTAGTTTAGAGCTGTACTTTGCTGTGTGAAATGTCCACAAGCACTGTGATATTACCGGAAGAGTTATTAATTTTTCCTTTCTTTCCCTCGGAGATACTAAACGCTGAAACACTTGATTAAATACTTGATTTTTTCTTATTTACTCATCAGCTCCGAGTTTTAGATATTTATGTAAACTAGGTCACTTTGGCACAAGTCAGCCTTATTGACAAGTCAGTGAGTAAAGCCAGGTGTCACACAGTGTTTTAATGACCTAGCCCTCGTCGGGTCGCGGCCACATTATGTATGCAAGACGTGCTCCATAGAGCAAGGAGAAGGCCCACTGCTGCTGCTTGACACGCCTTCAAAACGTATAATAACACATTTATGTAGAGCTATAATAATCGAGTGCGTATAAAACGTTAAGTGAGACCTACCCTGAATCCAATAGTTCTTTGGACGTATATTACAAAAAAAAAAAACCTCAGAGCCTCTCTCTAAACCCTTTAGACATCTTTAAGGAACTGAACGCCTGTAAATCTGAGACGGACGTCTACCGTATTTGGGAATTACAGTAGAATGCATGATTCTTTTTATTGCACCGTTTTCATATAGTTTCGGCGTTTTTATAAATGTCCAGTGTTTTTTGGCTATTTGTCTCTACTAAAACGCTACGAGCAGCTTTCAAAGCTCTACGAAACGTTTGTGATATTGACATTCTTCGCGCATTTTCCGTATGTTGCATATTCCGAATAAATTATTAATTTTATGGAAATTTGTAATAAATTTACTAATATCATAGTTTGACTGGCCTCACAGCTTAGTTGGTAGTAACTCTGCCTTCTACGCTGTAGGTTGTGGGTTCGATCCCCACCCAGGGCAAATATTTGTGTGATGAACATAGATGTTTGTTCTGTGTCTGGGTGTTACTATGTATAATAAGTATGTATTTACAAAAAAAAAAGTATATAAGTATTCTATCAGTTATCTGGTTCCCATAGTACAAGCTTTGCTTAGTTTGGGGCTAGATAGTGTTGTGTGTAAAGTCCGCCAATATATTTTATTATTTATTATAGTTTTGATATCATACTATTTTGTGCAAACAAAATTTAGAAAAATGAACTGACAATTGATTAGGTTTTAACATCGAAAATAAAATGATATCATTTAGTTTATAGGGTAATTATAATTGCTGTCTTTATATTTTAAATCAACGAGAATTGTTGCGAGACTAACAAAGTTTTATGTTTTAAGTGAAAGGGGATATAAAATAGGTACTTACCTACCAAGCTTAATATCCTCTTAAACTATGAGTTAGAATAATAAAATCGTGAAACACCTAACATTATATAACTTAATATAGGTAAGAGGGGGTTTATAGGTATAATAATACCTTTAGAGAAAAACCTACATAATAAAACCTCTTTCATAATATGTAACATATCTCTTTCATAGAGCTACACACGTAACAGAGTGGTGAAGGCACATAGGCCAACATAACATAGGTAGGCACACCTAGTTTCATCACCTCGATGGTATCACAATTAGAGTGTTTTTCCACAAGCCACGCCACGACACGACATGGTGGCTATATACGTCGACATTTTCTCAAGGACCTATCGGAATTTCGAACTTTGATAAGGCCGAGCGTAGGTTGAGGCGCAGCTCAGGACAGAGCAATTTTTGTAATATAATATAGCACTAGCACTATAGTGCTAGTCTATGTTATGTCTATATCTTGTGCTGGACAATACATGTCTGCGACGAAGTGTTAGCTCTTTCTAAGAGTGAGTTTGCACCTACGTGGAGCTGTGCGGAGTGGACCAAACATAGCGCCCGACATTTTGAAACTCGAATATTTGAGCGCTGTCATTGGTCAGCTTCGCACAGCTCCATGTAAATGAAAACTCAACTCTGCGCTTCAACATACGCTTAGCTTTATGCTGTTATCTGACACATCGAAAAAAGGTTTTCTTTAATGTAGGTGGCAGTTTCCAAGAACGGCTTCTACTATGCTAGCTTCGCGTATCGTGTCGTTGCTAGTATATACCGCCCTTACACACAAATGGCGCCTACCACCATAACTGAGAGGAACAATGCATTCGTCACATTTTGTGGTTGCTCAATTTCCTATTGCACAACTAACCAACACATCAGATAACTATTACTTATTACCACTGTTCTTCTAAAGAGTACCTACTCACGTAAGACTTCAATAAGAAGTTAGGGTTAACGTATAACGGTTAGACGTATAAGACGATGTAACAGTTAAATAGATTACAATTTTGGTGTATAGATAGTGGAAAGTACCGCGACTTCGTTCACGTGAAGTTATTTTCAAACAGACTTTAACCCCCGCTGCACCTTATTAAGGGTTGAGTTTCAGGAATTCCTCTCTTTGTGCACCCCTCATAAAAGGAAGATATCTTCCAAGGTGAATGTATTTACCTAGATAGGTATAGGTAGATACTAAGTATGCTTTACTTGAGGCCTGTTTGTGGTAAAGTATCTAAGATTTCCCAACTCCTAGAACGTTCAATTTAATTTAGTGGCAATTTGTATCACTAACTATGTCAATTGCTTTCCTGTTTATTCAGATAGAAAGTGTAAAACTGGTGTAATTTAAATGAATGGATAACGCGTATCCTGTCTGTTATAACGGCCAACTTATTAACTTATAATGTTGTGACAGATAGTCAGTTAATCCAAGTCATGTCTGATGTAAGGATAAGTAGAGTCGCAATGTTCGCAATTTCATGAAACATTTAGAACTTTTTTAGACACCATTCCACAAATTGAACGCTGACTTGGCTAAAGAAAGAATCACCTTAGTTTTAGTAACTACATCTATATTTTACTAAAAGAACATTTTATTTGAAGACAAGTTTAACTTGTTAAAAATTGTTGAAAATGCATAAAAATAGTGTATTGTGTGGAACCTGAACTCTCCCAGCCATTTCCACCACAATGGCGTCTGTAGTTTTTGCGCATTCGCTCGTGTCTTTTGTTCGTAGACAACTATCTATATTGTGGCTTTGTGGCAATTTGTAGATGTCAACTTTTTGTAAGTTATACAATTTACAGTCCTGCCTGATAGAAGCTCTGCTTTGACAAATGGAAATTGATCACATCGAACTAGTATCGATGCTCGAAATCTTATACGAGTATATGTAAATGCAAAAGTAACTCTGTTTGTATGTTACTTTACGTCTAAACCGCTGAATAGATTTCAAGCAGATAGATTGTAGGTATCCTAGGGAAGGACATAGGCTGCCTTTAACACAACACGGAAGAAGTCGCGGGCTTATATATATTGAAAAATGTTTTAAGCCCTTTATAATAATTATTACAAAAATTCTATCGATATTGGCTTTACGCTTCGCTTTTGAACTTTGAATTACAAATCACAAAGTTCGAGACGTAAATGGAACTGTAAAGCGTGTCTCTTCAAGTTCCTCGTGGAATCTCAAATCACCGCCATTCAGAGAAAACTTTCGTGTCGGAAAATGCCCCTGAAGAGGCTTCGATTGTGTCCTGGAACTGGAAGTGACGCTGACTAAAAGCATCTTCAAGGTTACACATAATACGTATTTTATCACAAGCTTTTATTAGGTCCGTTTTTAGGAATGGACACTTTTAAACCTTGCACTTGCAACACTCCACAAAAATAATAATAAGTGTGTTGTAAAAAATATTAAAGCCGAGATTACATTAATAATAAAGTGGTTCATGCTTTTTTTTGACGTATAGACGTTAGAGTTAGAAACACATAGTGTATGAGTCGGAGCATTGGATACCAAGCTAAGAGAGATAGATGTAGTGTAGGCATCAACATTAATTTCTTAGATGAATTATGAGAGGCACATTTGGGCTCATTTACTAAAGAAGGTGAACTTATTAGGTCATAATCTAATCACCTAAGACTTCGTTTTGGAGCTTCTTGTACTCCTCACAATCATACTTGATGAATCCCCATCGCTTGAAGGTAAAAATCTTCTGGCGATATGTTTTTATTAAAGTTGTTTTTGCTAGATTATTTTGAACCAGTTCATTTATAAGCTCAAAGAAACTGCCAGGTATTTTAAAAAGGAATGCACTGCCGGTTAAGGCTGGGTTCCGTTACGGGTAAATTACACTTTCTTACGGGTGTGATGAACTGCCAGACATGTTGTGTTGAAGCTGTAATTGCGTTGACCTTGGAGAAAGCCTATTGGATATAGCATCGGTTTATTGTAAAATGTGTGCCTATGATAGGCAAAACCTCAATAATATTGAAATTTGGTTATTAACCCAGTATTAGGTAAAAGCGGAATGCGTTACTATTGTGTCATACTCGTAGATATAAACATGACACCATCTTGCCAAGGAAACTACTTAGGCTAAAGTAAAAAAAAACCAGACCTTTTTAGCTAAGTTTAAAAGAAAATTGAAAGTATAATGATGTGTAAAGTTCCAATATCCATCATTCCATCAGTTGTAGAGTCAAAAAAATCATTGCGTAGAGATGAGAGATACAGATACGGAGATGACTGTATCAGTAACTCACAATCTCACTCCCGTTACAGTTTACCCTTTTTAAATTAGAGTGGGACTTGTCAGGGACTTTATATGAACATTTTTACCTTTATTTTTCATGACAATAAACATTATTATTATAATGTGACGAACGCTATACTTCGGATGAGATCAGCAGCTGCATCAAGCAGCAGCAAAAATGCGTGAAAGTGCGCGCGAGAGCACGCGCAAGGCGAAAGTAATTCGCTGACATCGCGCAACATACTCGTACTGCACGTGGACAACGCTATGGAGCAGCTATGGAGATGCTACTATTAGAGTTACACCCTTCATTGGCTTTGCAATTATTGACAGGAGGAAAAACTGGCAAATACAGTTATAGGGTAGGCGTAGTTTATCAAATCAGAGGTATATTCCGGCTAGAGGTATTTTTACTAGTTGGAAGCCTATAGATTAATACAATTATGTTCACTGTATAATATATTGTCAATAATAAATTTAGAAAAGTTGAAATTTGTTTATAGGTTACCTCAGTATTTTTAGTGGCGAGTAGTTTTTCATTTTAAAAATTAACAATAATTCTTTATCCTCATTTCGTTAGTGTTAGGTCTTGACGCGTATATTATGTTCCGGGTAGGTATACTTACCTACATTGATAATCAGGTTTTTATCCTACAGGGAAACCGTAATAAGTTATTCTAGATATTAATACGACTTAAAACTACAGGAAAACTGCAGCGTTTTTCGTCAGTATCATTATCTAGTATCTACATCTACCTCAACAACAAACAAGTTATTAAATCAAATATGATTGTCTGAATCAAAATTTTGGTACGGAAACCCGATCAGGCGAGCATTTATGATTCAAACTTCAAAAAAGGATATCAAACTATAAAAAAGGAAACCGGATAACTGATAGAATACTTCTATCAGTTATCCGGTTTCCAATATTAAAAGCAACCAGTTGCTGCTGTAGTATCGGCAGGCGCTAGATCGCTTTTCCATCGCCTGTGATATAATTCAGAGCAAATTGCCGATTCCAAGCTGTTCCTTCATAATAGTGATGTGGGAGCTGTTCTGGCGATAATCTAGCGTCAGACCCGACAGCGACCTCCGGTGACGAGACCTGCCTTACAATTCCGTACTAAGTAAAGTTTGGGCGTTTGTTTGTTTGGATATTTGTATTTCTTCGAGTATCATGCCTTCTCAGATTATACTTACGAGTAAAATGATTAGGTATAGGTACGTGTAGGGGGTGTGCCCTGGACAAGAAGCATCGTGGGCTCTGAGCACCTCTGGCACCTGAGTGGGCTCTGGTGGATACCTATGTATGTACCTACAAAGAGATGATGAACTATGCGAACGAAGCTGCAGAAAAAGCTAATGTAAAATGTAAATGTAGGTGTCTAGGGCAGGAAGTAGACGGAGACGAAGATATTAAAATTCATTCATGTAAGTTGGAAATTGGAAATCTTTAGCAGTTCACACGATAGTGTCGTGATCCGTCAGGACTTCCGATGTCGAGACCCTAAAGCTACGGAATATAACATAGCATGTTTAAGATTGAAATAATAGCGTTTGGGACTGTTTTTAAATCCTAAGGCTTTTATTGTGCGCGAAGAAATACAAGCTTAGGGGCCTGTGCACACCACGTTTTGTTATCCTACAGAGCAGTTTTTTGTCGTTTATATCGATACACACGCGCGTCTGTATCGATTCAAATGCGACCTACGACGCGATTAAAAACGTGGTGTGCATAAGCACTAAGAATAAGCCCGAATATGTACTCGTAGGTACCTACATGGGCCTTTGAAATTGCTCCAACATCAAATGCATCGTACTCGAATGTTTCATAACAAGCGTTTAATGACAACTGAACTGACTAAATAAAGTCTTGGCATGACCTATATTTAAGAGCACACCCCAGCAGCCGCAGAGCTGAACGTGAAGGCCTTCTGAATGGAATCCCCTCTAATTTGTAGCCGCGGAAGGTAAACGTACAGTCGTTAGCATTCATTGCGTACGCCGTACAGTCACTACGTCAAGAACTTTAAAGCTTTACCAAACCGACGCAAACTTAACTATGGTGAAACTTGTGTTATTTATGTGAATTTTCTAAAAGGTATTGTATAACTATGTAAACTTATATGCCCTGTCTGCAAACAAGAGATTTGATTTGAAAAATGAAATTGTATCACGACTGTAATCCCCAAGTACGGTGGACATCTTCTCAGATATCTAGGCGCTCAGATTCCTGAAGATGTCGAAAAGGCTTAGTCAGAGGCATGTCCAAACATTACACAATTAGATTTATATCTTTATAGATAATATAGATATTTATTTATTTTATGCGATTGATTTGAAATTAAAGCGCTTTCAAATTTGTATGATTCGGCGCATACCTTCTCTAAGAATTATCGAGCACGTGCCAGGCAATCATCGATAGATGTCATCGTCTATCACGCGTTGGTAAGATGATACCAGATTCACGTTGTTATCTAGTTAATTCAACGATAATCCCGTTTCGTAGTCGTTTTGCGTCGGTTATAATACTTAGTAGCTTTAATTATAATAAAATAATGTTACCTGCCGTTTCATTTCATTTCATAAAGTAGAGTAGTAAGCAGTTAAACATGAACGACATTGCTCATTTACAGACTTTATTATTACCTACTTTAGCTACTGAATAAAATAATATATAAATATTAATTGGTGGATTTTTACGCACAGTGCCATCTAGTCCCAAACTAGCAAAACTTGTACTATGGAAACCAGATATCTGATAAAATATTTATATCCTATTTTTTTTGTAAGTACATATCGGTACTTATTATACATAATATTATTAAGTAAATGATTTAATTAAAGCGATGCTATTATTGAGCATCAGAAACTAACTAAGCTACCTGCATTATCTTTATGTATTTGTCTCTCAGTAATAATAGAACCAAACCAAGAAGAATGAAACAAACATCAGGCATCAAAAATAATATGTGCCTATCAATGATTATTTTCGTAAATGGTATGTAGATGTAGAACTCTGTGTGAAGGCGATACATAGTCCAGCAGGCAGACACCACTAGGATTACTTGTCTTTGGGAAACGACAACAGCCAGACCTTGTAAGAAATGTTTGCAGATCATGCGAACATTTGTTTATGAACCACATCCACATGGGTCAAAGACCGCTATAAAAAAGTGCAAATATTCTTATTTCCTTGACAAATACGAAAGTGCATCCTGCATCGAGAGTGTTTGACAATCATGTCATGACATAACCGTGTCGTAAGTGTTACCTACCGCTGTGTATTGAAAGTTAGAAGCTGCACTTAGATGGTAAAGTTCACGGTTGTTAGTAGTAGTAGATGACGAGCAATTTATTTATTATGGTTTAGATAAATCTTTGAAATAACTTATTATTGATATGCTATAAATATTATTTTTTCATGCTGGAAATGGATTTAGAGTATATTGAATTGCAATTGCTTGACATAATACATTTACATAGTGTCATTAGCGACTATGCTCATACTGGTTCCATTCACTGACTCAATGAAAACGAATCATTAAGGTAAATTTTCTATTCCTTTAGAACCTCTTGAAATACGCGAGAATTAACTAAAATAAGTAGAATAAGGCTGAAACCTAACGAGCCGCCAAAACGTCTTCTTAATGGGCGGGACGAGAGCCTGCCAGAGTAATCCTACCTTCACGTGATAGATGATGACAGGCACGAGTTACGCACTAGCATAAAGCGCTCTTGACACGATCAATTGCAATTTACAATGGTTACCTACGTGTTTGATGGTTAAAGCGATTGATAGACCTTTAGGTTTAATATCGGCAACCGAGCATGTTTTGAAACATCATCAATTGTACAGCGAAACTATATATTTTTTGCATCAATGGTCATCAGTTACACTGTCTTTCAACTGCCTTTATTAAACGCGATCGAAAATATTTTTAAATGCCTCCGTAACCTATAAATTGCGTCAACGGTCATCAATAACATATCAATAAGCCATTGATCTTAGTTTAATTAAGGATAACTGCCCAGCACGTGTTGGCTAAAGCATCCAAATACACTCCTGGCTTGGCCTATTCCCTATTACGAAGCGTATTTTACAATCATTATTGCCTTTATTTTAGTAAAGTTTAAATTTACTTGGAAACTAAAATGTCCGATTTAATTAAAGTTAAACCTATATAAGAAGACATTTTAGTATGTATGTGTAAAAGTTAGGTCTGATAAGGTATATTTTGCTGATGAAAGGCTTTTTTCTGAAGACATTTACATTGATTGCTATCCATTAGAAAATTAGAGATGTCGGAATTCTAATGTAGTCGTCGCTCTACATAATGTTGCTCGGTTAACGAGCCTCCCGGGCTCCGGGGTAGCCAGGGGTAGGCAGGGGTTGCGGTCTCTCTGTACTCGATAGAGAAGATTATTTTATTCCTTTGATCATTGTAACAAATAAAGCCAAAAGGAAGGTAAATACTGTTATTAGGACTTTTATTAACACATACCGCAATCATGGGTTAAGATAACAGATAACGTACATATTCTGTAGCATAGTTAAGGAATCAAAACTGTTGACGAGAGGACGGTGAGTGTAGTTAATCCGACCTTCTAGAACTGAATTAACATCTTTAGTAATTAGTTTTAAAAACCATACGTCACGCCTATTATAATCACAGAGAAAGTTAACATAAAAACAAAACTGGTACTTTTAAATTGTACCCAATGGTAATCTGTGGTGTCTGCGGCATGAGGTCTGATGTGCCACTTGCCAAATTATCTATGAAATCTTGACGAGCTGTTATTTTTCTTATGAAATTTGTTTGATGGGATAGGCAGGTATTTAATTTATTTATAAACAATTCACTTATAAATCTGGAGCGAGTTTTGCAGAAGTCTGTCTTGTCTGTGTTTTTACCGAGCGAAAAGATAGACAAGATCATGCTTTATACTTTATTTTGTAAATGCTTTTACGTAAATTACAACACCCAGACACAGAACAAAAATCAATGTTCATCACACAAATGTTGTTCTGGATGGGAATCTTCAAATAGAATAAAATTATCTATTGAACTATTGGGTTTCGAACGCACGATCTATGAATCGTAAGAGTCGCTGCAACTACACCAGTACTACTCGTATATCAAAAGTAATTCAATTTCATTCGTGATACTTTCTCAGTAATCTTTACTCTTTACTCGTTTCTCGTAGTCATGCGTTAGTCACATGTGGCACGGAGGTTCTCACGTGTAGGTACTCTGGTTTCCAGAACACTTTCTCGCAAGTGTAGCGCCTAGTAAGTGCTATTAAATAGTGATACCTACTCGTATGGTCACATTATTTCAAACCAGTTCAACGCGTTTTAGTAAAAGTGGTAAACTTCAAAGAAGAGTATTTTGGCGTTGTAGTAGTAACGCTATATGCCTTTAAGCTTTAGAGAGTAAAAGTAAGTAAAAAGTAAAAAAAATACGGTACTGCCACTGCTGCTATTGTATGAATATAACTTTATTACTAGCGCCCAGTCCCGGCGTCGCAAAGGGTGGTTTTTTTTTTCTAGTAAATAAATATAGCCAATGTTACTTAAGATAATATAGCATTTAACATTTTTGAAATCGATCCAGTAGATTTTGTGTTATTTGTTACAAACATACAAAAATACAAGTCTTTCTTCTTTATAATATGTATTTGTATAAATACCTACTGTGCTAATACGTTGATTCGTTCACCGTACCATCGTGATCATCTTCTTGGACATCTGCGAGTCATATTATGTGCACATAGCAAAGCATTTACTATTAAAACAAGTATAAAATAATTCAATAAATGAATAAAACCGATTAAAATATTAATTTCCATCGAAATGAGTGCGTATTCAGCGCAGTTCACACGCTCGGCGTAATTAAAGGCGAGTTTGCAACATCGCGATTAACGCTGTGCTTTTAACGTGCGCATAATTATAAGTTGCGGTCTCATTCATGTGTTTACTTATACACGAATTACACTAGTCGAATGCCCTGACTTTGAACAGATTTTAAATAATGATTGAGGATAGACAATTGAAGAACAGAAATTCAACATCTATGTAGTTTTGGCAACTGCCTTCGCTTCTTGCCAACTTAGAGGTACTGTACCTCTAAGTTGGTACCTACATAGATACTCCAGAGTCCTCGCGACCTCGATTGTGTAACAGTCGAATCGTTGAGATAAATAAAAAAGTAATAATGCGATGAATACCCGTTTGAAAGATTAATGAATACAGATCAACTAGGTCAATTAACATTCGGCACGATATTTTAATTATTGAAGGATAGCGCACTGCCAAATTATTTAATTATATCAGTCTAAAATAAATTGTCTTATAGTTATTTAGGCATAATGACTGAGGTAGATTTATTATGTGCACACAGACAGATGTAGGTACTTTCATTAGATCTGTCTAGTGCAGTGCGTGTCGGATGTGGCCCAAGGCGAGCGGAGGACATTTGGTCGACATTCACGAGACACGCCGCCGCCGCCGCCCCCGGGGGAATGCCACTCGTGTGCACATGGCTTTATAGCATCAATAAATATACATACATACATACATACAAAATTAATACATATTTTTTAAGTTGCTTCATTATCTTAATCCTTTTCAAATTCTAATCTATCCTATAATATTATAAATGCGAAAGTTTGTATGTTTGTGCTTCAATCAGGCCTAAACGACAAAACGGATTAAGATGAAAGTTAGTTAGTAGATATAAAGTCCAAATAAAACATAGATATAATACGAAAAACACATCAGTGTTGACATCAGTCGTTATAGCAAAGTACGTTACTCTATGCGATTATTGAAATTTGGACAGGACAACGTCTGTCGCGCGTATGCTAGTGGGCAATATATATGTTTAAGACATTTTGTTTGATTGCTGCCAAACAAATTATGCAACGGGCATGAAAAGTTTACCATATTTTATGTAGAAAGTCAAGTGTTACTTATTTATTTTAATAAAATCACAAAGATCACTTTGAAAAGGGAGCTGGGTGAATGAGATGCAGGCAGTAAACACTTGGCTTGGTGCTTCTTATTTTGATGATGATCCTTTTCGTAAATGGTAATGTAATGTAATGTGTACATTTATTAATGTTGTACATACAGACAGATCTACTCTTGGATGAAGTTGTGTGTGAGATGTGGCCCAAGGCAAGCCGAGGACATTTGGTCGACATTCACGAGACACGCCGCCTCAAATGTCGCGTAGAGTGTGGACGGGTTTATTGCTTATATGAGGTTGGTTTTTCAAGACTGTTTTATGTCTTAAGAGCTATCCTGGGCTGGTGTTTTCTATACAAACTTATTCCCCTGTTTCCTCCCTAGATAATGACACTCGAGCAAATATATTTCTACCATATAATCTATGAGGACCACTATGTAACGTTCTTCTCAAAAACTAATTAGTATGCCATCAAAAAAATAACTTGGAAAAAAGCTCAGTCTCGCAACTCAGTTCTTCTACCTTAAAAAGTTGTGAGATCCATGTAATAGGTACCAGGTCAGTTAATTTATTCAGTCCCTACTTAAGGGCCCTTCTGTCTTAAGTTTATTATGTAATTAGCTAACCTATAACAGCATCTGACCATATCAATATTAAAAATCTTTTATGTTTTAAATAAATAGATTGGCATTATATAAAATTAAAAGAAAAATATTCAAGCCAAATCTGTTTTTTTAATATTCTTGAAAAAAACATTAAAATCGGTCCAGTTTTCGAGAAGGAAACAGTAGAATACAAAATAGCGATTTCGTAAATTTTAAATAGGAATATTGAGTCCGCGCTGTTGTTGTCTCTATCACCACTTATACGGTTACATCACGGGTATAGCGCGACAGCAATATATTATTTTTTAAATACCTACATATTTTGGAAATTACTTACTGCTAGGATTCCCTCTTAACATGCAACACGATCAGACAAGACATTTCAGTCATCAAGACATTTCGGCGTCGGAAAGAGTGGCCATGACTTGACGATAAATAATAATAATTACGTAGATACAAATAATAAATAGCTCGTGTAGAATATTTTTTGAAAACTAATAATAAACGAAATGTACGATCTCCCCAATATACTCGTAGATAGATTTTTTATCTTGAACCTTGTCTGGGCCTGTTTCTGGTAGGGTTCCTAAAGCCTGAAGATTATGTAGCTTTACAGGAATATGTACTGTAATGTTAGGATCAGAAAAGGTTTTTGTTAGACGCTGTTCTCATCTATTTTCTTAAACGGCATCAAAGTTGGCTTATCCGAAACCCATACCATCCTTTCAACTTAGCAGATCTCATTCATACTAAACATACATGTATTTGTTCCAGGGTCTACGTATGGCGCTTCGCAGTACTTCGGCAAGGAGATCGGCCCCCTCTCGGAGCTACACCATGGGGTAAGGGGTCGAGTGTACGCCATCGACAGCAGAACTCTCTACCTTCACGACTTCCACTACGACGGAGAGGGGCCCAGTGAGTACCATTATCACTATCAATCGATAGATTACTATTATTGTATTTTATGTTCAAAAAATCTAGAGAGAAACATCGTCAGAAAACCACTTAGTATAGCGTTATAATAAGGTCTGATGGTCTGATGGTTCAACCGGTCATCATGTATTAAATGGAAAAGTGTACAAGTGCCGAATGTACCTACCTAATGTTATGACTCTGTACCTCTGACTCTTAGAGGATGCGTAGTTTCCTATGCTTGGGAGGTTATTAGTCGTGAGGACTTTTTTACTATCAATTTATATTTTGTGGTGGTTTGTTTTGTTCGGGATAGAAGTTTTAATGTCAACATCTCAATTTGACTAGATAGCAGATAGGACTAGATCGCTTTATGACAAAAATTTCTTAACAGATCAATAAAGAGAACTGGTATAATGGTAGTGATCCCGAGCTAAATGTAGTGAGTTCTAATCCTGGTCTCGCACCAATCAACTTTAAGGTTTCAGTAATTAGTTCTCTAATACGACAAAGGATCGATTCGAACATTTAACAAATAAACCTTTTAGCCGCACTCGCACTCAACGTTATTCATTTATTTATTTAGAAAACAAAGAGAGCAATGAAATTAAAAAAAAACCGGCCAAGTGCGAGTCGGACTCGCGCACGAAGAGTTCCGTACTATTATCAAAACGGCAAAAAAATCACGTTTGTTGTATGGGAGTCCCACTTAAATATTTATTTTATGCTGTTTGTAGAGAAATACATCATCTGTGAAAATTTCAACTGTCTAGCTATCACGGTTCACGAGATACAGCCTGGTGACAGACAGACGAACATCGGTGTCTTAGTAGTCCCGTTTTTACCCTTTAGGTACGGAACCCTAAAAACATAAAAAATAATTCATAATATCTCGTAACCTACCTATTTACCTACCTTAATACGTAGTTAGCATTCTTGTTGCAAGCCCGTCGCCGCTTTCAAGAATACTAACAGGTTTCCTCACGATGTTTTCCTTCACTGTTATAAACACGTGTAACGCGCATATACCTACATTTTTCGAACAGAAATATCCATTGATGCACGGCCAGGATTCAAACTCGAAATTAATTTGGAATTAATAATATCTACCTACTAGGTACCTATTTTTACCTAACTACATGAATTCAATAATTAAATTTCAAACTTTTTAGTCGATCATGTGAAGTCATCGACTACATAGCCCAATATAGACGCCTAATGGCTTCATTTCTTCAAACAAACAACTCTGTCAAGTCAGTGAGGTAAGAGGTACGGGGGGAGTGGGGAAAAATGCATTCTGATTGGCCGATTCAAGATGACGTGATTCACTAGGGATGCGAAGTGTTGTCATGAGTTGTCGATAGCAGAGGTCACAGTCAGGATAGTTGCCTCAGGATAGTCAGAGGCACGTCCAAATATTATATTTGGCACATACCCACATTTTGCAGTAGTTAGCATTCCATACGTGACAGGTTGCAAGCCCATCGCCGCTTATAAAAATACTAACTGGTTTCCTCACGATGCGATGTTTTCCTTCACCGTTTTAAACACGCGTTTTTGATGCGCATATAAAAGTCTAGTTTAATTTTACTAGGTACGTAGGTACTATTGACAACTTAATCTTAATAATATTATAAATGCGAATAGCAAATAGGTTACTTCATATCCATGTAGTTACAACGCAAGCGAAGCCGCGGACGGAAGCTAGTTTTCAATAAGTAGTTGTACTAGTTACTACTAACTGTTGTTGTTACTACTATGTAGGTTTATCGATTATCAATTGAGTAGTGGTAGGTACAACACTATTCATTTTCGACAAGGAAAATAACCAGCGTAACTTGAGCTCTAAACAAATTCGTTCATGAAATGATTATCTTGAAATAGCTTACCTATGAAACGTAATCCCATCTTTTTGTAACTAGATGTATCGCTATAATTACCACACCATCTCACTGAACAAGGAGCCATAATTATGATTTGTGGTAATGGTTTTTTAGAATAAACCGACGAGATGTGCACGGGTCACGGAAGTGGTCGGTACTACTGCAGGTTTGACGCGCGGTCTTTTTTATCGGCCGTATAAGCCTGATGTTTTGGATGACAGTGTTCGCCTTGCATGCGGTGTCTTTTGGGCTATGTAGTCGATGTGTGAAGTACCACATAATTATCGACTTACTTTGTTACTTTACCGATAGTGGTAAAATAGCGCCACCTGCCAGCGGAATTGCAATCTTTAATCTTACCTCTCAAACCCCGAGCGGTCGCATGAGACCGCGAAAAGTACCTATAATAACGTAGTAACATTAAATGAAACTAGATGGCGCTAGAATGCGAAAATCACGTTTGTTGTATGGGAGCCCCCCTTAAATATTTATTTTATTCTGTTTTTAATATTTGTTGTTAGAGCAGCAATAGAAATACCTACATAATCTGTAAAAATTTCAACTGTCTAGCTATCATGGTTCATGAGATACAGCCCTGTGACAGACGGACAGACAGACAGACAGACGGACAGACGGACAGCGAATTCTTAGTAATAGGGTCCCGTTTTTACCCTTTGGGTACGGAACCCTAAAAACTATGATTTTTAACATAGTTTTATTGAAATGACGAAGAAATAATAAAGTGACTAATTACAATTACTTATCAAAAGATCAAAACGAGTTATAAATTCTACTTTTGGTAGCTATCAACTTATAGAAACTTTATCATATTGCCCTTACGTCAGATTTTGTGACTTTGAATGGCCACGAAGGCTGAGCCTCTTCTAATAATATCACCACAAACTTATGCACTTACTCCTGCCCCTCGTATCGCGCCGCTATTCTAAACCACACCTTATTGCTGAAGCAAAGAGTTCATATTGCTTTGGAAGATTATTATACAAGAGGTAGACTGCACTACGAATCTGTACCGTCCTTTTCTCTAGAAAGAGACCTTACTCTAACTAAAATTTTGATTTTGATTGAGTTAATATTTTAATTATGTCATCCTTTTTTATATTCCAAAGAGAAACCGCCTGTTAGTGATCAAACGCAAATTTAGTAACAGCTACCTAGATATTTAGGGAGGGTTAGCACCAAAATTAAATGTCAAATGTCAAATTGACACTTTAATTTTACCACCCTAATAAAAATAAAAATATTAATTAGGATTAATTATTTTAAAATATTTTTTCTTGTTCATTTTCCAGTCGCATCTAATTGTAAGAATGCGTCGAAAAATTAATTTAACTATAGGTACAGATTGTTGTAAAAATATTGTAGCAAAAACTTGATTCGTTTTCGCAGTGCGAGCTCTTGTCAAGTTTGTAAGCATTTTGTTTGTGCACAGATGTAGCCGCAACGTCGGCGTCGGCGTCGCCCTCTCGCGTTAAATTAATGAAATGAAAGTTTTCACATTGGCTTTGGCTTCTCGTCCTTCACGCACATACAAGGTCGCATTCAATTATTTATTAATTAATTAATCAATATTGGTAGACATTTATCACAGCGCCATCTAGCCTCGAACTAGGCAAAGCTTAGCAAAGTACTTATTGCCTGAAAGAATTTGTAAATACTTACTCGTACTATGAATCATCGCAAAATTAAATATTCTTGATCTAACTAAACACAAGATATTCTCCTAGTGGTTAATATTAGGTATACAGTAGGTATTTAAGGATAATCACTTCAGGTTTCTTATAAGATTTTAAATAATAAAATAGCCATAAGTGAATACAGAAAAGAAGCCATCTGTATAGAATAGATATCCGACTTTTCGCTGATCTTCTCTAAATAAGAAAAGTTTTTACGACGGCTCCTTACGCAAGGTGCTGTTTAGGAAACTTTGTCAGTTTGTATTAGCGTCTTATTTATTATTTATTACAAATTAAGGTAAAATGAGACTTTCTTTATTCATAGCTCATGCAAATAAATTTGCCTTTCAAAAAGAGATGTTTTATGTTTTTATTAAAATCTTTAGTTTAGTTGAGACAAAAATGGCTGTCCTTTCTTAGTGTTCAAACTACGAGTACACTCATTACCACTATTTTACCCTCTTTTTTACCCCTTAGACATTTTTCAAATAGTCTTGAGTGCCTAGAGAACAGAATGTCTACAGAACTTTCACAATTAGATTAGTAGTTTCGTCACCTGCTACGTCCAAACTCACAAAAAAACACAAACAAAATGTAAAAAAAAAAAAAAAAATAGGATCACGACTGTAATCCCCAAGTACGGTAGACATCCTCTCAGATCTCCAGACGCTTAGATCCTTTAAAGATCCATTTTGCAGTAGTTAGCATTCCATACGTGACAAGTTGCAAGCCCATCGCCGCTTATAAGAACACTAACTGGTTTCCTCACGATGTTTTCCTTCACCGTTGTAAGCTCGTGTTTTTGATGCGCATATAAATTTTCGAACAGAAAAATCCATTGATGCACGCCGGGATTCGAACCCACGACCTTCAGATTGAAAGTCGAGGTACATCCCACTCGGCTAACAAAATGTACCTCCTTATAATTATAAGTGTACTTTGATAGATAATATTGGCTAATGTTATATTATTTCTGTAAGTAAATAAAATACTTGCATGAAATTACTAGAAATTATGTAACGATTTGCGTAACTTAGACACAGTGCTACATAGTGTAAAACCCTTTACAATAGGTCCATATATTAATGTAAATTCGCGCATACCTGTATACCAGTTGGTAATAGAATAGCGGACAGGAATGCTTTGTCCTTTGTCTGTGCCCTGTCTGGCCAACATGGCATGGCATGGCATAGCATAGCATAGCATATCTGCGACGAGGTTGTACCAATCTGCATACCATTGCAGGCGTAGGGTGGAACCGGAGGGTTGTAATGTAGCCGTAATGTCTATGTCTCAATCTGATAGCGTAGACCAGGGTTTCTCAAACTTATTGATCCACGTACCCCTATTAGACTTGCAAAATCACGGCGAACACAAAAAAAATATTATATGTAGGCAAATACAAAAGATCATACAAACAAACCATTAATGCTAAGCCGTCGTATTTACGTGAATTTTATCGCGTACCCCCTATGAATAGACTATGACTACATAAAGTACAATAAACAATTTGAATTTGAATTTGAGTTTGAATTTGAATTTGACTCAATGGCGTACCCTCAGTGGTACGCGACGCGTATACCACTTTATAAATAAATAATAAATAAATATTGGTGGACACTTTTACACCTCGCCATCTAGCCCCATACTAAGCATAGCTTGTACTATGGAAACTAGATAGCTGTTAGAATACTAATATACTTTTTTTTTTTTTTTTCTTCGTAAATACATACTTATTATACATATTAACACCCAGACACAGAACAAACATCTATGTTCATCACACAAATGTTTATCCTGGGTGGGAATCGAACCCACAACCTACAGCGCAGAAGGCAGAGTTACTACCTACTGAGCTGCGAGGCCAGTCGTAAGACTGTTACACCCGTGCAAAGCCGAGGCAGACTGCTAGTTTGAAATATATTGATAATTCAAAATTGGATAGCCATTTCAGAAGAAATGCATGATCCTCGCTTATTCCTAGAAATGAGCGTCGACTTTAGAACTTTCTCCTTTTTCGTCGATTTAAAAATGCTTAATGGTTAAAGAATTCTCAGTAATTTGAAATTTAAATGCGAAGACTCGATTCTCGCTATCTCCGAAGATACTCGGAAACACAACACACCTACATTACAATTTATCAGAAGGTACTCTAATAATTGTTTTCCTCCTACATCTCTCATTTAAAATTGAACCTTCTATTATTGCGTTATGGCGTATATTCCCATAATGAAAACCATGCGGTGTTATGATTTCCACTTTCGCTTGATGAGTGATGGATGTCATTTAAGTTCCAAGGCCATGGAGCTTTCTTTTCCTTATTATATTTAATTGTTTTGTAGTAATAAATGGCCATTTTAAGAACAATCTGGGGGTTTATTTAGAACAAGTCGCTTTATCGATCGTGGCGTATTTGCATGGTTTTTCTTTCGAACTAAAAAATAATAATAAAAAAAGGATCACGACTCTAATCTCCATGTACGATAGACATCCTCTCAGATCTCCATGCGCTAAGATCCTTGAGAGGCACGTCCAAACATAACATTTGGCACATGCCCACATTTTGCAGTAGTTAGCAGCATTCCACACGTGACAGGTTGCAAGCCTGTCGCCTTTAGGTTAACCAGGTTAAGCCAAATACATTTCAACCGTGTACTTCAATCAACAGCAAACCATAAAATTGTAATATTGTTACAGCTGCATACTTCTACGTGGGCACCTCCAAATCTCCTGGACCCGCGGGCGCGTTGCGTTTGCGTGACGAGCGCGGAGGCGCGGGTCCGCTGCGGCGCTACCGCGGTTCTGGGCTTACATTGGCGCTGCCTGATGGCAAGACGCTCAAAGACGTCAAGTGGTTCTCTATCTGGTGTGATGAGTATGCGGTGAGTACTCACAAAACACAACTCAGACTCTCTACTTACTGGTAATATGAAGGAAGGTACCTACATTTAAAAATAAGAAAAACAAAGGACTTAAAACTGAAATGATGTAATAATGAATGAATGAATGAATGAAAATGCTTTATTGTACACCATTAAAACAAAATAATAAAGATATAATAATAATAATAATAATAAGTTTATTAAAGAACCAAAACTTAAAAAACAGTAAGTACTTAGAAATATTGCTAGGTGTAAAATAATAATTGGTAGGTACTATTAAATACAATACGTCAAAAATGACGGTACATGTACAGTTTAAGAACCATTACCTCCCGTGCTAGTTTTAAACTTATCGCTCGCGATCTCTTCCAGACAACCTTAGGATGGAATGAATATAACGAAGAATGGAAGATTGGTCGAGGTGCACTACTAAAAATATTTATTATAAATGTACTTAATCAAATAAATAATTATATACCTAAAAACATACGAATATAGAAATATTTATATTAAGTACATATATCCCTATATAAATATAGAATCTGTGATACATAATCCATAATATATATGTATGTATATGTATAGTAAATTTAAATAAATACATACCTATATAACTAAATACTCATATAAAATATAATTATATATAAATATATAGATACATAAATAAATACAATATACATGCAACAAACTAATGAACGACGCTTGATAACTGTTCAGACAAATAAAATTGTTTGGTTCGATTTTTAAGTGTGGCTAGTGAGGGAGACTGCCTTAGGCTGCGTTCCCACTACGCCGGACCGGCAAATCTGCCGCGCCGGTAAATCTGCCGGAAGGGCTAGTGGCTGTACAATTTATATGAATTTATATGAATCTGTTCACATTATCCCGGGTCCGGCATTTTTGCCGAGCCCGGCATTTTTACCGAGCGTTTTGTCACTACGTGTTGTCACTCAGTACTTAACTGTCTGAATTTCTTCCGGCATCCGATGTAATGTGAACACTCTGTCCGGTGTCCGGTTTCCGGCAGATTTGCCGGTCCGGCGTAGTGGGAACGCAGCCTTACAGATAACGGTAACGTAACGTAATAAATTTAACTCCAAGAAAAGCGGCAACATCAACTTAATGAGGTTCTACTTGGACTATTGAAATGACTTCATTCTGAGCAATCTCTATCAAATGTTGACTACGAGTAATGAAGTTATGTTAACAAAACTAAAAATCGTTAGGTACTTACATCAAAAGCATCGTCATAATGTTAATCAATACACGAAATAAATTGATGTCTATATTTATGAGCACTTATCTCTGCAATCTGCTTTAAATTCCGCCCAAACTGATCACCAAAATACGAACATACCCATTAAATTCACGCTGTGATAAAAGACAGATCAGTGATCGTTCGATTTTCGCTGAGATCAGTTGTGCTACTCGCGACCGCGCGTACCGACAGTGCAAAGTGCTTACGCATCACAACAAACCCGTCGTGACGGACGGCCAGATCGCGATGATGACCTAGTTACTCATTGCGCATTGGCATGTTTGCATCGACAATTTATATTGTTAAGGCGAAGTTATTACCTGCCTTACAATGAATTCACCTACCAAAGAAAGCAGTATAAAACTGCAAACAGAGAATGAACATCTGTTATTTAGATACTACGTGGAAGAAAACCAAGAACGAAAAAAACTACAGAGCCTAGTAAATGACCTTAAAAGTCAAATCGAAATTCTTCAGCAGCAGCTGAAATGCATTGCGGAAGAAAGCGGAGGAGCTGCGGCTCCATCATCCAAAGTAAAAACTTCCTCTGAGCCTGCTGTATATAGTACAGATGAGGAAGAGTTAGCGAAAGAAACTGAGTGGATAAGAACTAAGACTAGGAAAAAAAGAAAGTTGAACACCTCTCCCACACAGTCACCACCGAAAAACGACAACATAAAAACCACCGAAAAGGTTAAAAAAGTCCCCGCTCCACCTCCTATTATAGTTGATAACGTGGAACACTACCAAAAATTGTATGACACTCTGTCATCAAAACAAGCACCTGGTTCCTTCACAACAAAAATATTGAGTGGGAAAAGCGTTAAAATAAACGCCGCTAACGATGAATCCTACAGAGGTATTACCAATATGTTGACAGAAAACCACAGCTTCTGGCACACTTATGAAAATAAGCAAGAAAGGCCGATACGAGTAATGGCAAAAAAACTTCCTTTCACCTGCTCGCCTGAAAGGATCATCGAGGACCTGAAAAGTAAAGGTTATAAAATCAAGGATGCAGTAAACAAACTGAGCTGGAAGAGTAAGGAACCTCTCAACATGTTCATGCTAATTTTTGAAAATACAGAAGACATTAGCAAGGTCTTCGAAATCAAATCTATACTGGGCTGCATAGTTGAAATACAAGCACTCAGAACCTCGAAATTGATGCCTCAGTGTAAAAGATGCCAGGTCTATGGGCATACTCAAAAGTACTGTTCCAAAGAACCAAGGTGTGTGAAGTGTACTGGAAAACATCTGACCATAAATTGTATCAAATCTGCAGATGAGAAGCCAAAATGTGTGCATTGTGGTGAAGCACACCCGGCTAATTATCGGGGATGCATGATAGCTAAGGAAATGCAAAAAATACGATATAAAACCGTAAAAAAACCAACAGCAACAAGGCAAGTCTCTAGCGCTAAGCCACTCACAATTAGCAAACATACTGCTAGTATTGCTAAGGTAACGCCATCTACAACTTACGCCCAAGCCGCTGCCAGAAGCTCCATGTCCAAGAGAAACATTGCACAGGATGACAGTTCTAACCATAACAAACTAGACGAAATTCTTAAATTAATGACATCTTTTGATGAACGGTTAAAGAAGATTGAACATAGCAATATAACAGCTATATCTAAACCGAAAAAATGATTAGTATGCTAAAAATTATGGCTTGGAATTGTAATGGATTACAAAAGCATCAAAATGAACTGCAAGTGATCCTAGATATAGAAAATGTAGATGTATGTCTCGTATCAGAAACGCATTTTACCAAGCAATCTTACATTAAATTTAAAGGTTATAAGACCTACCATGCACTTCACCCACACAACAAAGCAAGAGGGGGTAGTGCAGTAATAGTAAAAGAAAGTATTAAACATCATGAGGTGAACAAATATGAAGAGCCAGATATACAATCTGTAGCTATCTGCATCACTACTAAACTGTACCCTCTAACGATAGCATCAATATACTGCCCACCGCGATATGCGATTAAAAAGGACACGTACAAGAGACTTTTAAATCTTCTTGGCGAAAAGTTCATACTAGGAGGAGATTTCAATGCAAAAAATACGTATTGGGGCTCCAGACTAACAAACACAAAAGGAAAAGAGTTACTGAATGCCGTAAACGAACTCAAATGTGACGTTACATCCACAAGGTCGCCTACTTACTGGCCATCTGATCAACATAAAGTCCCAGACTTGATAGACTTTTTCATATATAAAAATCTTTCCTCAAACTACTTACAAACTAAACAGAGTTATGATATGAACTCGGATCACTCTGCAATATACTTAGAAATAAGCGAAAATGTTCTATACAAAGAAAATACTCTGACCCTAGTTAATAAACACACAGACTGGGAGAGTTTTAAAATAGAATTAAATAGTAATATAGACCTAAGAGTTCCACTTAAAACTCCAGAGCAGCTTAACATAGATCTGGATAAGTTTATAAAATTAATACAGCAAACAGCGTGGAAAAATACACCAGTGGTTAAAAAAAGAGCCTCTCGGAATACCTACCCCCGAGAAATCACCAAGCTGATACACGAAAAGCGACAACAGCGAAACCAATGGCATCAGACTAGGTCTCCGCAAGACAAAACAAAATTAAATAAACTTACTAAACAACTAAAAAGGCTAATTCAAAACCACAATGATACCTTAACGAACTCATTCCTCCAAAAGCTAACCAGTGATCGCAGTACAGATTACTCACTCTGGAAGGCTACTAAAAACCTAAAACAGCCAACTACCCAAATCCCACCAATAAAACTGGGACCTGGTAAATGGGCTGTTAGTAATGAACAAAAAGCCAAAAAGTTTGCGGAGCACTTAGAAAATATATTTATACCAAATGAAGGTCAAACGATTAATGAAGTCTCAACTCAAGAGGCTTGCGTCGAAAAATCAACTTTAAAGCTTGTGTCACCCAGAGAAGTGGCATGGCATATAAAGCAACACATAAACCCGAAAAAATCCCCGGGTTTCGATCTTATCTCGGGTGATATCCTTCACAACCTCCCAAGAAAAGCCTTGGTTAAATTAACAAATATTATCAACGCTGCTTTGAGACTCAAATATGTACCAGATTTATGGAAAGTGGCTGAAGTAATAATGATAAGAAAACCAGGGAAATCGCCGCAAGATGCTTCTTCATACAGACCGATATCACTATTACCTATAATGTCAAAGTTATTCGAAAAACTGTTGCTTAAACGGCTTAAACCGATACTAGACAGCAAGAACCTTATCCCAGATCATCAGTTTGGATTCCGCGAACAGCACTCAACAATAGACCAAGTACATAGAATCACCAACACAATCGAAAAAACTCTCGAAGAGAAAAAAGTCTGCTCTACAGTTTTCCTAGATGTAGCACAGGCATTTGATAAAGTTTGGCATGAAGGCCTTATGTTAAAATTGCGGAAAATGCTACCTGGAGAATTTGCTGACATACTAGAGTCATACTTATCGAATAGAGCTTTTAGAATAAGGCAAGATGATGCCTATTCCGAACTAAAGGAGATCAAAGCTGGTGTACCACAGGGAAGCGTATTGGGACCGGTCCTGTATCTGCTATATACTTGTGATATTCCTGAACTTAAAAATAACACCATCGCGACCTTTGCTGACGATACTGCTATAATGGCTGTAGGAAACACCTTCGCAGAAGCAGCAGAAAAGGTACAAGAAGCTGTTAATAAAATCCATGGTTGGACACAGCAGTGGAGAATTAAACTAAATGAGACGAAATCCGTTCACATTAACTTCACTAACAAAAAGGAGGAATACCACCCAATATTTATTAACAACAAGCTCATACCATATGAAAATACGGCTAAATACTTGGGCATGACGCTTGACGCAAAGCTACGCTGGAAAGCTCACGTCAAAAAGAAAAAAGATGAGTTAGACCTACGCTACAAAAGAATGTACTGGCTTCTTGGAAGACATTCCGCCCTGACAGTACACAACAAGATGTTACTATACAAACAAGTCCTTATGCCAGTATGGACCTATGGTATACAGCTTTGGGGCTGTACCAAAAAGAGCAATATACAAATAATCCAAAGATTCCAAAACAAGGTACTCAGGGGAATAGTGAATGCACCCTGGTACATAAGAAATGACGATCTCCACCGGGACCTTAATATAGATTTCGTCGCTAAAGTCATTCAATATTATGCAGAAGCTCACGAACAAAGACTTCATCGCCATGTAAACGTCGAGGCAATCCAGCTTCTCGACAACACAGACCAAGTAAGAAGGCTCAAAAGAACGAAACCTTTTGAGCTAGTGTAATGTAGTGTATCATACAATCAGTGTTGTGTAGTGTAAGAGTAAGTTAGTACTACGTTTATAGAACACAAAAACAAAGTGTCTTCCCCTTAATTAGAGACAGTAAGAAAAGTGTTAATGGACACATTCTTAGTTTAATAACAATATCATAGCAATTTAGGTCAAAGTGAAACTACTCATTAGCCTGCCTTATGGCTAGATTGTAGTATTATTAGAGTACACTATTTATATTAATGTACACTAACAATAAAAAAAAAAAAAAAAAAAAAAAAAAACTTATCTCTGCAATCTGCTTTAAATTCCGCCCAAACTGATCACCAAAATACGAACATACCCATTAAATTCACGCTGTGATAAAAGACACAGAACAGCTATCAATTGACGCAACCTCCCGAGTCCTATCCATAAGCCTCATCCCTCCAAAGTATCCCAAGAGACTCTTAATCTGAACATCTGCGTAAGCCTTTCCACTTTCGCTGATTTCCTGTTGAGATCGAGTGAGTCCGCTTGGATTATTGGAAGGCACTTGCAATCCGAAGACCGTGGGATCGAACGCTGGCCTTGCACCTAGGGTTTTTTCTATTCTAATCCTATCGTAATCCTAATAATATTATCAATGCCAAAGTTTGTGAGTAGTTTGTTTGTGCCTCAATCACGCCCAAACGACCAAACGGATTAAGATGACGTTTTCTGTAGATGCAGATATGATGCCCGAATAAAACATAGACTTCTTTAAAATACGAAAAACATCCCCAAAATGATAAAAAAAACGCAGAACGGATGATATTGATATAGACGGCGCTGGTGTGCAAAAAATCTGACATCAGTGTTGACATCAGTCGTCATAGTCATGTGCGTTACTCTATGCGATTATTGAAATTTGAACACGATAATGTCTGTCTGTCGCGGGTCTGCTAATAGTTAGCTATATAATACAAATAGTGCTTAGCTAGAAGAAGTATAAACAAGCCAGTACTATTTATTTAGGTAATAAGCAGTGTAGTGCAGACCGCAGTTCGATACAATACGACCTAATGAAACCGCAATCATAGTGGAGCCGCTGCGGGGGCCAGCTCACTGCTCATTCTCTACACTCGGCATCGAGCACATAGCCTAATAGACGCCTACTGGCTTCATTTCTTCAAACACACAATTCTGTCAAACCGTTGAGGTGCTGCGCTGCGGCTCGAGAGGAGCGATAAAATGCATTCTGATTGATCGGTTCAATATCAAGGCCGCCCGGGGGTCGCCGTGACTCGCGCTCGGTGTTTTACACAGGATCCCTAGCCCATATGTGTTGTCTGACAGTGTTCGCCTTACATGACGAGTCTAGGCTGTGTGGTCGATAACACTCGGGGCGGAATAGCTTATTACTTACTCGAGGGGAAGCAAACTCGACCTTTCCTTTCTAGGCATTATTTTATTCTACGTTAGGTCTCGAAGGGTAGGCTTCAATTTACATTTTCCTTAGGATTTCAAATACATATAATCGCACTTTTCATTTGATCTTTAATTACTGAAAACAAAATGTGGGCATGTGTCAAATTTAATGTTTGAACGTGCCTCTGACTAACTCCTTAGGCATCAGAGCATCTGGAGATCTGAGAAGATGTCTACAGTATTTGCGGATTACAGTCATGATTCTATTTAAATTATTTTATCACGGAATTCTATTCTTCTAGCAAATTAAAATTCGACGTAGGTACGTGAAATATTTGCCTCTATCTTGGAATACCTAGTTTAGTTATAGGAGTTCTCGTACTAGGTGCCATTGCAAAATGTAGTAAAAAGTAAATCGTTTCGGCAAGAACGCGAAACTGCATCGGAGTAAATTATTTGAAGTGGGATACCTGCTCTTTGCTGCCACCAGCTGAAGGCGAATTTAGAATCTAATTAAAAGTTTAACTGGTTCAAGCATTTTATATTAAATTTCTCTATACGGCAGAGCTTATTTTCTGTTAGATTCTATTTTTAAGCGACTTAAAAAAAAGGAGGTTTTCGATTTGACTGTATTTTGACATTACTGTAATTCAATTTATAATAACATGCATGAAGTCGGTTTTGTTTTTAGTTTTTGAAACGTTTTGAAACGCTACAATTACAATGACTCAACAAGGTCTTCTAGGCATTGATTTTCCGCCGTTGGCCGTCAGCTATTGACAGTAATTGATTGTGATCGAATCTAATCGACAGCGCGACGACATCGTCTGAGCTTCTAAGCTTGATCGCGAGGAAAGTATTGCTGAGATGATATTGATGAAAATAGATACTAATAAAAATCATAAATCATCGATTCACGCAGTCCACCACCCGCGACGACGTAGAAGCTAATGCAATGCCATCAAAATTGACGGCCTCACAGCTCAGTTGGTAGTAACTCGGCATTCAGCGCTGTAGGTTGTGAGTTCAATCCCCACCCAGGACAAATATTTGTGTGATGAACATAGATGTTTGTTCTGTGTCTGGGTGTTAGTATGGTATCATAAGGTAATGTGTAATGTATTTAAAAAAAAAGTATATACCTAAGTATTCTATCAGTAATCTAGTTCTCACAGTTTTGCTTAGTTTGGCTAGATGGAGATGTGTGAAATGTCCAATATTTATTTATTAATGTCGAACTACTATGCATGTGATTCGCTGACACCATAAACGTGATCCCAATTTTGTAACACTACACTACAACTGTGATAGTGTAACAGAACTTTCCAAGCTAAATGTGAGCGAGCTTTGTGATATTGTCCTGAACCGTTATTGTGCTCATGGTTGAGACCTGATGAATGCTGATGAATGATCAGCAGAATCGATTTCAAAAGCTTCATATTTTTATCTGAATCGCAGAGCGTCGTACCTTCTTAAAGCCAATGTGCGAAT
This sequence comes from Hydriomena furcata, assembly GCA_912999785.1. Lineage (NCBI taxonomy): Eukaryota > Metazoa > Arthropoda > Insecta > Lepidoptera > Geometridae > Hydriomena > Hydriomena furcata. The sequence goes on along the minus strand of OU538841.1, from coordinate 10,975,284 downwards.
CGTCCCAAGATTGCATGTAATTTACAAAGCAGTAGACAGTAGTAGTAGTAGTGCCTATAACAGCACTATAAGAGATATTTGTTTGTGTTTACTCAGGAACTAAATGTAACCTTTGATCCACAGGTGAACTTCGGAGACGTGTCCATCCCCCGGGACCTGGACTACCCCAAGTCGGTGAAAGTATCAGCTCTGCGTGGCGTGCACGGAGTTTCTTCAGACCCTGTCATCGTAGTGGATGCGCAGACGCTTCTTGTGCCCAACTTCTCATATGATGGAGAGGCTCCAGGTATGCTAATTCACTTCCACAAAGTTACACCATTATGAAGACAAAACGTCAAAAAATTACTTGAATTCCTTTTGATTTCAAAGTTTTATTACAAGTATATATATTTTAGTAATCAGGCAATCTTCCAAGTTAGATATAATGCCATCAAAAACATAACTTGTAAAAAAAGCCAAGTCTCGCAACGCAACTCATTTCTTCTACCGTAAAAAGTTGTGAAATCCATGTAATACCAAGTCGGTTAATTTATTCAGTCCCTACTTTAAGGGTCCTTCTGTCTTAAGTTATTACGTAAAGGTTAGCTAATTACGTAATAACATAAGTCAGAAGGACCCTTAAAGTAGGGACTTTAAGGGTGCGTCAGGTCAGGCTTCTAATTTTATCCACAACGAAGTTATAGGGGGTCGAAAATGGCCTGAACTGCTTCGAGAAAAGGATGGTACAGCCGTGCCGCTTTATTGCTTGACTTGGCGATACTAGGGTATGGGCGATGCTTGAGATATTAGGGGCGAGTCGGAGGCACGTTTAAACATAACATGCTCCTAATTTATAATTCATTTGTTTGTTTGTAAACACATTAATAATAATAATGTCAACATGATATTCGAGTAGATTTGGTGCACAAGGCACAAACACAGTACTAATTTATATTAATTTTACTGCCATTATAAAACATTGTATTCAATAATTATATTGGCCGACGGGAGGTACCTATACCTACCTCGACTTTGAAACGATAAATCTAAAATACCTTATTAAAAATTTACATTACAAAAGTTTTACTTGTCTATACACATACATATACACACACACACACACACACACACAGCTGTCCCTCGTGCTACTCGTATATCACGTGTCGACAAGTTAATCACATGTAAATCATATTATTCCACCCTCATTAATAAACTGATATTAACGGCCAGTTTATTAACTGAAGCAAATTGGAACAGTAATTGCATTTTTAGTGAACACGAAGTCCCTAGTGCGTTAATTACCACATTCATTACGGAAGAATACTTTCCGTTGATGTCATAATATTATGGTAATAAACGTCATCATCAGATTATGTCTCTGATGTTCGTTTCTATTAGACTTTTACAACTCCTAAGCTTATGCACAACTCTTTAGGATGCACTTAGCGATATTTTTGTTTTATAAAAAAATATCGTTAGGTGTGTCCTAGAAATTCAGGCATTCACTTTTTTTAGAGCTTTTTTTGAACAATTAAGTCGTAACATCAATTTATAGAATGCAATAGGGCATTCTTCTGCATTTGAATTCAATAAATAAATACATATTGGTAGAGCACCGTCTAGCCCCAAACTAAGGAAATCTTGTACTATGGAAACCAGATAACTGATAGAATACTAATATTGACAATACTTGTAAATACATACTTATAATACATTATAACACCCAGACACAGAACAAACATCTATGTTCATCACACAAATGTTTGTCCTAGGTAAGAATCGTACTCACAAACTACAGCGCAGAGGGCAGAGCTACTACCAAGTGAGCTGTGGGGCCAGTAATGGCCGCCACGCAACTTATCGTACTAGTGACTAGTAATAGAGTGGACTACCATCAAAAGTACTATTTAAAAGTTATAAAGTGGAAAGTAATAAATCGGTACATATTGTAAATGCTTTAATCATTGAATGCGATGGCAATTTGGCTAGTAGGTACCCCACTCTCCTCCCAATTCGTAATTAAACTCAACAAAATAATAAATCCCTTGTTTAAACGGGTTCTCGATATAAAATCCAATATTTTGGAGAACGGCGGACAGTAACAATTTATGATGTTAGCTTAAGCGAAATACCACAGTGTTTTTGGAACATCTGTTACAGTCCTAACATCAACCTTTGAATAGTTTTTATCCGGAATCCCCACCAAGTGGTCCTCACTGGTGGGGATGGCTATATTCCCGGGAACTCCACTGCTAGACTCCTCATAGAATTGCGTTTGCGAATTTAACGTCAAATGGAGGTTAACATTGGTAAACTTTCAGTGCAGCACATCTATTATGCTTTTAGGCTTACTGCCAGAAGGCTACTGCCAGATATAACGGTTGTAATTATAAAAGTCAGATTATTGTGATGTAAATTAGAACCAGCCAACTAGCTTCGTAAATGTGGTGTGGCTGTATAAACAGGGTCTGTGGACTACTCATAGCTGCAGTTTTCATACATCAAGTGAATCAGCTGCTTCGCTGATTCACTGTGGACACCGTGGATTTTTCGAACACATTCAGCCAGTTGAAGCGTATAGAGCTGTCGGGAGAGTCATTAATTTTGAAGCATAATTAATTTAACAACGGAGGACGGAGGACGGAGGCTCTCAGCTGAATGCACTCTATGTATTGTGAATTTGGTAATATTTGAGGTGAGGGCAATGTGGCCGATTCATTATATTGCAATTACTTTTTTATTCAGTAAATATTATTCTCACCGAAAAAAACATAAAATAAAATGGTATAAGTAGGATCTCAACTATAATTCCCAAGTATGGTAGACATCCTCTCAAATCTCCAGGCGCTTATCTTTTGAAGAAGTCTAGAGAGGGTAGTTAGAGGCACGTCCAAACATTTTATTTTGCACATACCTACCCTCATTTTGCAGTAGTTAGTATTTTATACGTGACGAGCCCATAGCTCGACCAATACGGCACCATAACTTTGATTGTTTCTGTAGAGATGTGGACGAAACGGTTCACTAATGTTTCACCGACAAACGTTACGCAAATCTTCATTTCAAAACCAACGATTCGTACACTATTAATTCCACAAATATATCATTCCGCAAATGTATAATTTCGCAACTCAACGGGTCGTATACTATTTATTTCAAAAATGTATCGTTCCGCAAATGCATCGTTTCATAACTCAACGCTTCGATTCATTTTATTTAGCAAACATTTTATTACGCAAATGTATAACATCACAACATTTTACTTCGCATATAGTTTATTCAACAAACATATTTTTTCACAAATGTGTTTTTTTACAAATATATCATTTAATAATAAACAAACGTATAAAAAGACGTACGATACAATGTTTGAAATGATGGTGGAATACGGATCAGAAAATAACATTGAAATCAAGCCAAAAGTTTGCATATTACATTTTGAAAAAAACTGCCATAAATAGCTTGAAGTCAAATTTTGAGAATGTAATCCAGCACGGCTGTAATTTCCATCTTGGACAAATAATTTACAGGTAAGTTTTAATTCTATACATTTTATTATCTTACTAAATATTAAGAGGTAATGGTAAATTATTAAATGACCTCTAAAGTTAATTACATTAAACTAGTAAAATAACAGCATTTCGGTTCTGGCACTCGCCGGCCGCTGCCGCGGCACGCTCGCTTCGCTCGCTCGGCTCGTGCGGCGGGTCACAGTTCTAACCTAACCTAACCGACAGTGTCGTTTGTGGTGGTGATGTTTTTTGAATAGGCACTACATTAATAAAAACTAGTTGATTCGAAATATTGTGCAATTTATTTTATTTTACCTCAATATTAAACCATGCATATCACATCTTAGTACTAGTAAATTAACACGTAAATTTAGTATTTTTTTTTGTAAAATATTTTTTCGAAACATTGCATTTGGGAAGCGTTGGTTAGCGAAGTGTTGGTTTATGAATTGATATAGTTATGATATGAATTGTTTTTGAAATAATATGTTTTGAACTGAACATTTGCGTGATGAATACTATGCGATATGAATTATTTATGATGTGATGAGTTATGAAATTAATAGTTTTGTAATAATACGTTTGCCAAGTGAATTATTTATGTAGTGATGTAGTTGCGGAAAGTTGAGATTTGAAACGAAAGGGTTCCGGAACGTTGGTTTTGTAATGAAGAGTTTTGAAACGTTTGTCGGTAAAATGAACGGGTACCGGACGAAACATTTATCATGAAGTTGACAGCTACGTACGAGCACAAGGAATATTATAAGTAAAATTATCTTCCTGTCTCCAGTAGAGTTTTGAACATTTTTGTGTCGCGAGTGGAAGAAGGCGCACTTTAGTTCCTTCACAAAACAGATTTTTAAGGGCTTGTTTTGATCTCAACTTAATGAAAAAATCTTCGCTTAATGAAAAAGGCCTCAAAGCATTTAATGAATCCTTAACTAGCAAGACTAATGTCTTGCTAGTAGGTCTCTTTTTGGAAGCAAAGATTGGTCCGTGTTACAAAAATTATGTTTCCATCAAAAAGGCAGCAGAATTGACCATTACGAGGCAGAAATGGCCCGTAAACCCGTCGTCACACTGAAACATCTCATTTTCGCATTATTTACACTGTTATTACGCGTAAAATAGTCTGCTTTTGAAGATAGTAAAAAGCTTGCATTGTTACACATTCCATTGTATCATTTGCTACTGAATTTTAATTCAGGACACATCATGACCTTCTAGTATTAATATTTCTGCGGCAACTTCTGTTTGTTAATGGGAAAGTGGGAATAAAACATTTACCTACGAGTGTGAATGCTATATCTAAAGTCAACCTAAAGAAACCAACCAACCTTGATTTCCTTACTGTCTGTGTATTAATATCCGTTGAAATATACTCGTAAAATACACAATGTCAGTAAGCGCTTACGCCATAATGGCAGTCAAGTTTTTAAAGAACGCTTATATTCCGACAATTCGAAACATCTTCGTAATAGATGATGACATAAAGTCCCCTATCAATCCCCACCATCATACTCACGGAAACCCGTAAAAAGCTCGTTCAAGTGCAAAATGTTCCATGCGTGTCTTCCCCTAATTTCCTATTAAAATGGGTTCTTGCAACAGGGAATATTCCCTATTAGGGGGGAGGGCGAGATCATGACATCCTGAAGGAAACTCGCGCTTATCGTGTTGTGTAGAGTTTTGAGGCAGTAATCGTTTGTTGTCGCAGATTGGACTATTAGGGTACAAAAGAGAAATATAGGGAAGTCTTTTGATCAACTTGTTGTTGTTTTTATAATATTGCTTGTATACGTATAATATATGGGTAAGTTAAGGATCATTATTGAAAGTACACACTCTATTATCCCTTTTCAATCACTATTTCGTACACTAAAACTATTATCAAGCTATTATCTACTCGTAGCATGACGAATGAAGAGATACAGAGAGAAACAGTTTGCTCAAGTCACTTTAGTGCTTAATTTCTAGGTTTCAAATGAAACTGCACAAATTCCTATCTCAAAGTCTCCGAAAATGCAACTTCCTCCAAGACTTTGAAACACTGAACTATCGCTAACAGATCCGAGTTGGAAGTTTAGGAATATGGATGATTCATAGTCGGCCTTCATTTTATTTGCCAACTTTTTCGACACACCAAAAGGAACCTTGTACGAATACATTTAAAGTGTAAAGTCCCAGGATCTTAGTGTGGGTTTTGGTTGGTGCTTCATCATATCGAGCGATGTCACACCGACGCGACCGCAAACTGAATCTTTTGCATATTCAAGCCACGGAGAGGAAATTAGAAAAGTTTAAAGGAGTTTACTGCTAACTGTGTCGAGTGAGGCAGCTCGAGTTGTGGCCGAGAAAACTACATGTAAGTAAGTTCGTATGAGCTAAACAACTCTGCTGACGCGAGCGCGGAGGCCTGAAGCTACTCAGTTCATATATGGTAGTTTTAAACAACCGATTTGTAGTGTAGAAATAACTAAGATCTCTATGGTAGCTCGGCTATTGATCCATCAGGATTGAGTGATCATTTTTTAAGGGACTACATTTTCCTTTTTCATTTTCCCAGATCTTTACACTAAAAGCTCGACTGTTTTAATCGAAAGTTAAAGAACCTTCTAGATCCCACTAGATCAAAATAACTACTGTGATAACGTTAATTAATTAATTTGTTCCCAGATGCCAAGTTCTGGGTGGGCCGCGGTGACAAGCCCTCTCCTCAGGGCATCCGAATCCCTGACGAGCATGGGAAGGAAGCACCACTGAGGAAGTACGACAGGAAGACCATCGTGCTGACGCTGCCTGGGGTAAGAACTTATAAGCACTACCATGGGATCTGTTTGAAGCAATATTTATAAAATATGGTAAAATACGTGGATCCTCATCGATTCTTGAAAAAAGAAGCAAGTTTTTAATGCCAGAACATTACCTGCGTTCTAATATCTTTATGTTACACTTTTTGAGCAAAGTGTCGATGATAAACAGACAGAAGTAGAAGTAATTAAAAATAGGTTCACGACTGTGATTCCCAAGTACGTACATACTCTTAGATCTCGAGGAGCTTAGATCTTTGATGATGTCTAAAGGGGTTAGTCAGATTTAAAAGGGTTCTCTTGTTTCCTTTTGAGGTATAGAACCTTATAAAAGAAGATAACCTGCATTATCAACTTGAGAATGAAATGCGGCTTGAGCCAGTTATGCATATATTATTATGACTGGCCTCACAGCTCAGTTGGTAGTAACTCTGCCTTCTTGCGCTGTAGGTTATGGGTTCGATTCCCACCCGGGACAAACATAGTCAAACATGTGGGGCTAGATGGCGATACATGAAATGTCCACCATTATTTATTTATTTATATTGATCATAATGGCTGTTTTGCCACTAATTATACTCGTACCTACAGTTGTGCTGATGTGCTAAATTCTCCAGGAACTGACAGTTTTCGACATCGGTCACTTCGCGGTATGGTGCGAGGCGTTCACCGTGAACTTCGGCCACGTGGTCCTACCTCACACCCAGCTCAGCAACATCCCACCCAGTCTGAAGATGCTGGGAGTTTCACCGCAGGTATGTTACGTTTAGGTTGAAGAAGGAGATTATTATCATTTTTTTCTCCTTTTCCCACTTAATGTACGGTCGGCATAATAATGTAAACAAACATGTTGCTAAGAGGATTTGGTTTATATGTTTTACAACCGGCCGCCTACCTGACGTCAACCTTCTTTGGGAATCAGATTGAAGAGGAAGATATGAATTTGAAAAACAAACCAGCTTGTTTTAAGTAAACACTAAGAACTGACGAGTAAGGATGCTTTATATGCCCTAGCGTCTGTTTTAGCCGGTGAGATGCCCTCCGAAGTATAGAAGCACTTAGTTGATACTAGCAGTCACCGATCCATTTGAAAAGTCGCTGAACGTTGAACTAGGTCAGTCAGCGACAGTAATTCTAGACTTTAAATTAAATCAGCAAGCTTTACTGGACGTGGTGAATCGAACTTACGCTTTAGAGACAGTGATTGACGTGGTCAGGGGCAAATCTTCACATTTGAAATTTTGAACCTTTTACGTCTTTTGACCTTTGAAATGAGTTCCTCATAATTGCCAACGAAGGCGCCAAAATGTTACTGTAGTTCACGGTCATAACTACGGCACATTTTGCAGATGTTAAAATTGTGTTAATAGTTACGAGTAGAACTCTACCGTTGGACAACACGACGAATTAGCGTTATACAAGAGCGTTATGTTTAATAATAGGTAATATTAGCGAACATTTTTAAATCTTTTTGTGACATAGTAGCTGCCGAGAGCTGTACACAAATCAAACTCTCAATTACGTAGCGAAGGCAATTATTTTTATTCGATATTTGCATTGAAATTAATTTGGTTAAGGTAAAATGGCGTGGCAAAGCAATCTAGCTATTTCACGATCGGTCTAAATAGGAATAAAACTACAGCCAGATATAGTTATTTATATTCCAACAGCTAATATAGGCATAGCCATAAATGCTTTTGTTTCTTTCATCATACTTTTTAAACAATATTACGTACTTACTTAAAACTAGTAATGATTATTTTGTAGAAAAAGTATGATTATTAAAAGAGCCACTTAAAAGACACACTTCGAAACAACTACAACTATTATTGCTCTCCCTTATAAATAAATATAACGCCATCTAGCCCCAAACTAAGCAAGGCTTGTACGATGGGAACTAGATAACTAATAGAATACTTACTTTTTCTAAATTATTCCTAATCATCGTTGAGTGTGTGACTCCATTATCCATATCTACTAGCACTACTAAGGTACGAAGTAACTAATGAGTCGCGTCTGGTCCATAATCTAGTATTAGCCAACTATCCTTGTACCCATTAGGAAATAAAAGCCACCAAATAAATAAGTAAGTCTTCTTAGCACAACGGCACAAGTGCTTAATATTTTGAAACAACTAAATACAACTCACAATACATGAGAGAATATCGCCCACCACCATCTAAAAGTGTGCTTTTATGCCACTTCTAATAATAATTCTGATCTCAATGCTTTTTATCATGTCTGTCTGACTGGTTTATGCTAATATAGGCTTTAACATGAACAGAATAAGATTCATCGTATTTTACGAAGATTTAGTCAGTTTGTCGAGATAACAGAATTTCAACCAATGTCTTCATTGGTAGCGATTGTAGGCAGATTCTAAATGAAGTAATATATTTGGACGTCCTTTTGACTACCCCCTTAGAAATAATAAAGAACCTGAGCGCCTGGAGATGTCTATTCTGGGTCATCATACAAACAATCAGTGCTATGCTATATAGCTCGACTCCTTCCAACAATTCAAAAGGCGATAGCATAAATAATAAACTCTACTTTTCCACATGCCAATTTAAACTTTAATTCGAGGGCAACAGATTAGAAAGTTCTTTGTGGGTTTTTTTGGCAAGTGTTTCGAAATTATGATGAGTTGCTGAAATATGTGATACAGTGATGGAGGTCAATGCACTCGGAGATCATAAGTGGTTTTACTGCAGATTTGACTTTCAAGGCCGTTTTGCTATTATTTTTATATCTACTTTAGAATTTACTGTTGATATTATACAGTAACTAGCGACCCGCCCCGGCTTCGCACGGGTATCATGTTATTATACATATAAACCTTCCTCCTGAATCACTCTATCTATTAAAAAAAACCGCATCAAAATCCGTTGTGTAGTTTTAAAGATATAAGCAAACATACATACAGACATACAGACGCGGGAAGCGGAAAGCGACTTTGCTTTATACTATGTAGTGATTACTCGTATAGGCACTGTTTATTGTGATTCTAATTATAGTTGTTACGGTATAACCGACGAAAAAAGAGGAGGTTCTCAATTCAACATGTATATTTTTTTTCCTTTGAAATACGCGATCTACATCATTATTATCATCTCCCTGTCTTTATCCCACTTCATGTGGAGTCAGCACATGTTTTTCTTTTTCCAAATACGCAAGAAGGGTTTTTAAATTCACTGTGTCAATAAAAATCAATGTGGTGAAAATATATATATTCGTGTCAAAATAAATGTCAAAGCAAATAAATTACAAAAAAAGTTTAATCTCTGTTATAAAGTTGTGTAACTACAAAGTAACGTAAACTAATCCATAAGTTGCTGCGAGCATTAAACTAAGCTTAAATAAAGCTTGTATTATGAGACTCAGACTAATCACCAATAAAATAATTAAAAAAATAAATAGAGATAATAAAATTGTGTTATAAAAGAGTGCCGTTTTAAAATTCAAACGAGTTAAAAGCTTGATTTTATTGCGAAATAATGACCTAGATCCACTAAAGTGTTAACTGAAATGGACACTGAAACCATTACTAGGGATGGGATAATGCTGACGTCGATAAATGCATTATATCGAGTAAGTCAAACTCAGCACACTTAGCGCCTCCCGCCAATGACCAAGAACATTATGTATAAACTATAACTATATATAACTTTTTATATTATATAGTTATATTTATGGTTTATTTACAGTTACCTACCCTCTTATCACAAGCTTTTAAGTAATATTAAAACATTACTCGCGGTGTAAAAGTGACGACCATACGAGTCAATCAATTTCGCACCACGCATAATACTGTTTTAATATTACTTTAAGACCTTGTTGTACGAGCCCTGTTTCTTGTTGAGTATATTATATTGCCGAAAAAACGCTCAATATGTAAAGGCACTTACTCATCTTACTTAAAGTTTAACTTAAAGAACCGCGGCATTACTTACCTAGTCTTAATTCTGTTAAACTTCAACTAAGCTAAAAATCTCTCAGTGCGGTAATAAAAAACAGTTTTTAAATACTTGGTCCGGGTCTGGGTGTTGTACACACGACAGAGAATGTGATATATAAACATATATTATGTTCTTATGTTGCTTATAGGTCTTCTCTTGAAAACTATCAACGATATATCGTGACAAACGTCAATCTTTTACGACTATATTAATGAAACGAGCCACATTACTTTTGACATTGACATAATACGTTCTACTTCGACAGACGACGATTTGTAAAAGTGCGGTTTGTCCGAATATATCAGAGCACTGTCATATCGCTTCAATAATGTCAAAATCGTTTTGCAGAGTAAGGCCTATAAAAATGGCTATAAAATCAGCGTTATAAACTGCCAACCGGGTGAGCCACTGTGTGAGCCCCAAAACGAACTTACTTTATCGAGTATAAAGCGAAATGTGCTTGAATTTCATCTAGAGCCATACCACAAGGTTCTAATGTAATGTCAAAACCATATAATTCGCGGTGCGAAAGTGACACCGCTATACAAGTTCGTATTGCGTTGTCACTTTCGCTCCGTGAGTAATATTGTTTTAATATTACTTTTGGGATGTGGTGCGGCCCCTGATTTGGACTCCGTTGACCTAAATACTAGCATTAAATGACGCTGAAAAACAAACACTGCAACCTGCAAAGATGTAAATAAATGTAAATGTAAATGAACATACTCGTAAGCATCGACAAAATGCAATCATTTAATTATTTTGAATATTTGGAAAACGGAATCTAAACATGTTACGTGTCTATTATTCAATTTATGATTTTTAAATACTTGTCAAACTATACCGAAGAGCATGGCTTCAAATTAATAGAACATATTATTATTATACTTAAAAAACAAGTTTTTTTTATTAGAAACAGTTTTTTAATGTTTACATTGTAGTAGTAAAGTTATACTCTTCTTATTATTAGAATATATTATAGCGAACCAACTTTCATTGATATTTATCGACTAACCGACCTGTGACCCAAGCGGTCTTTATTTACATTATAACAGTGTGTGTTCTGTACATCACTAGCATTCAAGGTGCACTGAACAGAATAACTTTTTAACTCTTTTATGCATGTTACAAATTATTCCGTCAACAAAAATTCAGAAGTACTTGGCAGCAGTCATTGCATTTGAAATCTCGGTCTTTGCTATATATTACAGACGCTATTATACCTTGTGTTTCTTAGTAAATAAGGCTAAAAAAATCATGTTTGTTGTTTGGGAGCCCCACTTAAATATTTATTATATTCTGTTTATAGTATTTATTTTTATAGCAGCAACAGAAATACATCATCTGTGAAAATTTCAACTGTCTAGCTATCATGGTTCATGACGGCCTGGTAACAAACAGACATACGGACAGCGGAGTCTTATTAATAGGGTCCCGTTTTTACCCGTTGGGTATGTATGTATGTATGTATGTATGGGGACTCCCTTTCCCGCATTTGGACTCCTGTTTGGTCCGTTATGCGTGGGGGTTTGGATTGGCTACATCTGTAGCCAGCCCAGCTCTTCCCAGAAGCACAGAAGTTTCCTGGGGTCTTCGCAGGCCTCGAGAAGAGTCCTCGGGTTACCGAGGATCTGAGTACGTTGTGCTTTTACACCCGCGCATTCCAGGACTACGTGGGCAGCTGATTCTTCTTCGGTAAGACAACCCCTGCAGAGTGGGCTGTCTGTGGCTCCGATAATGTGTAAGTGTTTGTTAAGGGGGCAGTGACCTGTGAGTGTCCCCACGATGGTTCTTAGGTCTGTTCTTTGTAGGTTCAACAGGCGAGTTGTCAGCCGCGGTGAGTTGGTTAGTATCGCCGCTCTTGACTGTCTGCAGTCAGTCGCCTGTGTCCATCGTTCATAGTGCTTGCTCCGGGTATGTCTCCGCATCCAGGATCGTAGCTGAGAGAAGGGTATGGGCAAGAAAGGGGTCGGACCCACTGTTAGCGTTTCCGAGCCCCTCCTGGCCAGTTCGTCTGCGGCGTCATTACCCAGTGATCCGCTGTGTCCCTTTATCCATTGTAGCGTAACTCGGTTACTTAAGGCTACACTGTCTAGGGCGAGGTGACATTCGTATATTAGCCTTGAGTTACAGTGATGGCTCTCTAGGGTTCTTAGTGTTGCCATGCTGTCGGAGAGGATTCGTATGTTGAGGTCATCGATCTCTCGCCTTTTGATGGCGTTGGCTGCTTCGGTTATGGCTGCACATTCACATTGGAAGATGGAACTGTGTATGCCTAGTGCAATTGAGATGTTGATGTTGAGATCCAACGAGTGCACCCCTGCACCTGTTCCATGTTGGGTCTTAGAACCGTCAGTGTAGATTCGCACTTCATTGGCTCCTGATTGGTCTCTGTGTTCTTCATTAGTTTGTATGTGGTATCTCTTGTTAAAAATAAACTTTTTAGGGATCTTGTCACATGGGGCAGCTATTAGGGGTTCGTGTACTAACGCTCTATCCAGAATGGATGCATGTTTGTTACTGGTTATTCCTAGTAGGTTTAAGTGTTTGAGTCTGATTGCTGCCATGGCAGCTTCCTGTTGTATGTGTAGGTCCAGCGGGGCTAGTCCTAGGAGCATCTCCATGGCAGTCGTTGGTGTTGTCCTCATGCAGCCTGTTATTGCGGAGCATGCAAGCCTCTGAAATCGTTGCAGTTTGGCAATAACGGTTTTGAGTTCTGTGCGGGTCCACCATACGATTGCTCCGTATGTTAGTGTTGGTCTTATTATGGCTGTGTACAGCCACATGGTTATTTTTGGTGATAGACCCCATGTTTTGCCGAGCATCTTTTTACATTGGTAAAAAGTGGTACATGCTCGTTGCAGTTTGAGGTCTAAGTGTCTGTTCCAGAGTAGTTTGTTGTCTAGTATGACCCCTAGATACTTAACTTCGTTGGTGAGTTTTAATTCAGTGTTAAAGAGTTTGGGGAGTCTCAGACTGCCCAGTTTACGTTTGTTTGTGAACATTATGAGTTCTGTTTTAGTTGGGTTGACCGATAGACCGTGCTTGTTACACCAGTTTTCGATGGTCTTGAAGGCTAGGTTCATTGTATCACATAGTGTACTCTCAAACCGTCCGGTCGCGAGGATAGCAAGGTCATCTGCATATCCCACTGTGACTAGCCCACAGGTGTTTAACTTCCGGATCAGTTCGTCGACTACTATGTTCCACAGCAGTGGGGATAGGACGCCCCCTTGTGGACATCCCTTGGCCACGAGGCCCCTTGTGGTTTTGTTTATTGTTAGTTGTATGGCTCGGTGTTTTAGCATGTTATTGACCCATTCTGCCAGTGTCTGTTGGACGCCGTAGTTTTGTAATGCCATGCTTATGCTATTGAATGTCGTTTTGTCGAAGGCTCCTTCTATGTCTATGAAGGAGGCCAGGGTTAATTGTTTATTCACAAGTCCGTCCCCAATACGGGAGACCACGTTGTGTAGTGCTGATTCGGTTGATTTGCCCGGGCTGTAGGCATGTTGGTTTGGGTGCAGCGGTTTGTGCAGGAGCGTGTTTCCTCTAATCTCCTGGTCGCACAACCTCTCCAGGGTTTTGAGTAGGAATGATGTCAGACTTATCGGTCTAAAAGACTTTGCTAGCGTGTAATCGCTCCTACCGGGTTTTGGTATAAAAACTACTTTCACTTCCCTCCATAATTTCGGAATGTAGCGGTGGGCAATGCACCCTACGAAGATATTAACTAGGTGGTCCGCTACTATATCTCCGCACCATTTGAGGAGTCCCGGAAATATTCCATCTAGCCCTGGCGATTTGAAAGGAAGGAAGCTGTTGATGGCCCAGAGTACCTTTTCTCGGTTTATAAGATCTCGGGCTGTGGTCCAGTCTTGGTCATTTGCTGCTCGCTCGACGTAAGCTTCCCAGTCACGTGTCTCTGTAATTTGACAGCCGGGGAAGTGAGTCTCTAGCAGTAGTTCACTAGTTTCATCATCGGTTTTTGTGTAGGTATTGTCAGGTTTTTTCAAACTCCCCACGCTGCGCTGTGGTTCGTTTGATAATATGCCCTTGATACGGGTTGCCTGACTATTGCTTTCTATGTTTGTGCAGAAGCGTCTCCAGCACTCAATTTTCCTGAGGCGTATGCGCTTTTTATAGGAAGATTTAGTTTTTTGGTACTTTTCCCAGTCCCTCGTTAGTCTGGTGTTTATGGCCCTATTAAAGAGTTTCCTTACTTTGCCGCGTAGGCGCTGCAATTCAGGACTCCACCAGTATCGTGTCGACCCCTCCTTCGGTGTGACGAGGGGGCACGATTGCTCATAGCTGTTAGTTAGGATATTAGTTAGGTTATTTACATAATGGTCAATGTCAGCTGCTTCCATGTTGTCACAAGGTGTACCTACATTATGAATAGCTGCTGTGACCAATTTTATGAAGTTGGTTTGATTAGTTTTACGAGGGATACGTCTGGGCGTTGGTTTTGGTAGTGACATGTTTAAATTGTAGCGTATCCATCTATGGTCGGAGCAGGACGCCTCGTTAGAGACGTGCCAGTCCGTGATGTAACGCGACATTCTTTCTGTTGAAAGGGTTAAGTCTATGATAGTTTGTGTTCGGGAGTTAACGAAGGTAGGTTCTGATCCCTTGTTGTGTAATATAAGGTTAGTAGTAAAAAGGTAGTTTACCAACTCTTCTCCGCGAGGATTGTTTGTATCGCTACTCCACAAGGTGTGGTGTGCGTTGGAGTCTGTGCTGACGATCAGCTCTAGCCCTTCCTTACCGCAGTGGTCAACCAGCGACATCAACTCCGGCGACGGAATGTCCCTATCGCTGGGCAGGTATACGGAGGCTAGGACAATGTCGTGTAGTGGTTGGTCTAGTTCTGTTCGGAGTTTAATCGCTGTAATGTCTCTGGAACAGAATTGGGTGATTAGGGTTGATTGCATGTGTTTGGGAGTAGTAATGCAAGTTCTGGGGTCGCTTACGGTGGTGTCGACGTGTAAGGTGCGGCCACTGAGTTGCAGACCGCAGATCTTGCCCTTCCTAATCCACGGCTCTTGGATTAGGCTGATGGTTTGGTTGTTTACCTCCAGCACTCTGCGCAGTGAAGCCGTAGCAGTTATGCTGTGCTGGAGGTTGGTTTGGAGGATGTGGATGGGTTTAGGAGTCTCGCATGGGTGAGGAGTTGAGACAGCTTTCGCTTGCCTCACTCCCCTCACCGTCGAGAAAGAAGTCCTCCACGACCTCCGTTGCTGGTGGGTCTGTGGCGGCAGCGGCTGTGGCGGTTGCCGTCCCAGCTGGCTGATTCTCCACCGTGGTCGTGCCCTCCATCTCCTGGTCCTGCGCTGGCGTTGGTGCTGGTGTAGGTGTTGGCATCGCCGGGGCGTGAGCGCCTCCGGTATCATCCCCCAGGATGCGGACGTACACATTGCCGAACATCCACTTCATGCGCCGTTCGTTATTTTTGAGGAGCGCTACCTGCGTCTCCGGTATTTTGAGGAGGAGGTAGATGCCTGGTGTCTCAGACGCAGGCTGTCTCTCCGCCCTCACTAGGGTCCAAGAGTTAACGTCGTACTTCCTGTTTTGTGACGTGAGGTAGTGCCGGACACGGGTGATGGCCATCTCCGGTGCGGGGATGTGTAACCCGCACAGGAGGCGCTTTTGTATTTCCGCCTGTGGGCGGACTACCAGCCTCGTGCCAGCGATGGGTGATGCGATGTCCTCGACCGTTCGGCGTATCCATTTGACCGAGTCGTCGTCCTCGCACCATAGTTTGAGGACTCCTTCCCCGACGTAGGCTTTACCGCGGTACCCAAGTTCACCTGCTTCTTGGTTGGTGGTGGGGTTGTCGAGGGCGCTTTGCAGCCTCTCCTCTAGGCACTTCTTGATGCCCTCCCCTTGTTCTGTCGAGAGGTCGAAAGCCGGGTGCGTCATAACGGCGATGCAGAGCTCGTGTGACTTGAAGGCCTCCGCATAGCTCGCCTTCTTGGTACCGGTTCCTGGTCGAACCCTTTTGCTGTCGCCAGTGGGCGTAGTGGTGTCGTCAGGGCGGGTCCTCTTCTGCACCCCGGATGGCCCTGCATCGTTGTGGTCTCTGGCGTGTTTTCCAGAGCGTTTGCCCCTTTGCGTGGGGTAGTGGTTGCGCGGAGTGTAACCCACGCTTGTCGTGGGCGTTGTCGCCGGTGCTGCCTGAGGCTGAACCTCGGGCGCGACCTCTACCGCTACTCTTGGCGCCGGCGGCGCAGCATTGGGTGTGGCTTTCGCCGCTGCCCTCTGTGCTGCCTGTGGCATTGCCTCGAGCGCAGGCTTGGTCGGTCCTTTGGTCACCACCTTTGGCGCAACCTTTGACTCTGCCCGCGACTGGGCCCGTTCGGCTTGACCGGTGGTCGAGCGTACCTGGGCCGAGGACCCGCTGTTAGACGGCTGTCGTCCTCCGTAGGTCATTCTTGGCCTAGCCGTATTCCCCTCCTGAAAATCGGCTCTGGCTTGCTTCCGCCTTTCCCTTTTGTCCTTTCTGGACTTTCGTCGTGGGGAAACGATCGTCCAGGCAGGTCCAGGGGGTCCTGTGTTGATGGCTTCGCTGAGAGAGGCCATCTCGATTGACGTGTCCTTAGACGCCCCGCTGGGCGGAGTGGACACGGGTGGTAGTATGGAGCTCGAAGGTGCCGCGGTTGCGGCAGTCGAGGTCCTAGACGGCGCGCCTGATGGCGCTGCCACATTTGTTAGCGCTGTAATAGCTGCTGTAGGGGGTGAGTTGTTGCTATCTTTGGAAGCCATAGTGTGTTTGGTGTTTAATTCATCTTCGAGATTCTCCACCCGCCACGGAGTCCACAAGTCGGGGACGTCGTACGCTCTACGTACGATCGCCAGAGTTACCTCGAAAATATAGGGCTCCTATCCCTCAAGATAAGCGAGACTAAACGCTGCGAAGATGTCCGGGGGTCACTAACTCCCGGAGTCCGCGCCTCGCCGCCTGCCATCCCTTAGGTAGTAACCCTCACCGACGACCCTCAGACGGGGCGCCACAGCCGATTGATCGTAGTTGGTTACTCTACGACCGCCCGTGTAAGAAGAAATCCAGACCAAAGAGATGTGTTGAAGGCAGTGGGCACAACCACCGGCTCACTGCGTTCTCAATCTCCAGGATTCCTTCATCCTCCCGTACGGGTCCCCGCGCACGGCACAAACACGCGGGAGGTCATTGCTATCCAACATCTGCTGTCGCATGATGGTGGACCCGCCGAGACACAACCTCGTCATCCCTGGCAGTTTTCGCCGAGTGGTTTCAGTTATATCTATTTCTTAGGGAATTAGATCAAAAACAGGGGGCAACCACGTGAAGGATAACCACAGGACTTGCCTTTGGGATCGGCGACTGTTGCGCTACCTTCCCCTAAGACCAAAGCATCCTTACCCGTCTAGAAGAGACAGATAAGGTGGGCCTATATCTATGCTAAGCAAGCGGCTATCCCAGTTAGGCTAGAGTAGCAAAGCAACAAGCTAGGCCGTGCAACTATTAATAGCATGGATACAAACCCCCCCCCCATCTCCTTTTATGGCCCAAATACACCATATTAATAATTATTTTCTGAAATATAAAGTACGTTACCATTTGGAATGGAAGAATTATCCGCGCGAGCAAAGCAAGCACAATAAGCGACGTCATTGAAAGCGACAACCACCAAAATATTAAACTGTCTGCCGCTAGTGATGTGACACTAATCGATAGCAATTATTGATGTCGATCCGTTGAAATTGAATTCAGTCGATGAAACACAAATTGTAGCGTGATTTAGTGCTGGCTTCACGAATTAATGAACCGGTTTGCGAAATTACAGAATTTAGGGAAGTGGCCGATTCAATGGCAGAATCAGTGATAGATTTTAGGCAGCATTTTGGATTACTATTAATTAGATTTGTGTTGGCTATTCATTAGCAATGAGTTTATAGTACTCGTAGTTAAGGAAATATAACTATAAAATATTAAATTAGATTTCATTAATAATACAAACACTTTAATAAAAAGTATTATTCCAAGCTACATTTTGGACAAAATAACGCTATTTTCATCACACAATAATTTATTCGTAAAATTACAACACTATTTTATTAAAACTTAAGTTTTAATAAATATAAATAAAAGACGACTAACTTCTTATTCCAAAAAAATGCCTTTCTAATGGAACCGCAAATTGCGCAGATTAACTTATGTGTATGATGACTGCTTCGCACTGACTATTCACGGTTGTGTGAATATATGCAAACACAAAATGAGAATCTATTAATATTTTTTGGATATGAATACCTTTCTCCAATACTTAATGAAAACACCGTCACATCACTAGTAAAGGCAGACTTGGAAAGTCTCCAAGAGAAGCAAGTTGAATGCGACCACCAACTGCAAATGGTATGACACACGGTGCTTGCGGACCGCGACGAAGATGCGCCAACCACGGAATGTAGGCTAAAATAAGTTAGATTGTGTGAGAACTCTGGTGACTAACATGCTAACAATTGAACGTGTCTGTCGAAGCACGGTAGCACTCAGATGCGATCATCTAATCTATTTGATTGGCCTCACAACTCGGTTGGTAGTAACTCTGCTTCTACACTGATTGTTTTGGGTTCGATCCCCACCAAGGACAAACATTTGTGAGATTAAAATAAAAGTTTGTTCTGTGTCTGGGTGTTAATATGTATAATAAGTATGTATTTACAAAAAAAAGTATATAAAGTATTCTATCAGTTATCTAGTTCCCATAGTACAAGCTTTGCTTAGTTTAGGGCTAGACGACGTTGTGTGTAATGTCAATCAATATTTATTTATTTATTATTTGAAAACCGCATTGAAGTATGTACAAAGATACACATAAGGTATATTTAGCTCTCTAATATAGTGTCAAAATAGTTACCTAGTCTATCAAACCAAAGATTTCTTAGTCAGTTTGACAGTTACTGAAGTGCAACGTTCAACTAAATCAGACTCGATTGGGAACCAAACTATATGAAGAACAAACTCAACTTTCAACAACATATTTATGATGCATTGGAAAGAGATTGTTCTTTATTGGACGCCCTCTATAAAAGTTTCTGACCTTACCTACATAAGTATTGAGGGAAAAATATCCCATTTTTTAAATAAATGGTGAATTTTTTGAATAAATAAACTTTTGGTAAGGTTTACCCAAATAAAGAACACTATTCGTATCGTGCGATTTTATTACTTCGTTCTGATTTTTAGGGTTCCATACCTAAAGGGTAAAAATGGGTCCCTATAATACTAAGACTCCGTTGTCCGTGTGACTGTCTGCCACCAGGCTGTATCCTATAAAACCGTGATAGTTAGACAGTTGAAATTTTCACAGATGATGTATTTCTGTTGCCGCTATAACAACAAAATACTAAAAACGTTTTTTATAGATTATGCTACGGAACCCTTTTTATTTAAGGGGTTTATCATTTTTCTGTACATAAAAGTGGGCACAACATGTTTGTGTCTTTTCCATTCACCTCTATCAGCCGTCATCTTACTATGCACTCTTTTCAAACAACTCATCAGACCTTTTCGGTCTAAGTATTCCCTTATATGGTCTGGAGTCTGGAGAATATAGTCAGGTGTTCATAATATGTATAAGGTAATTTTCAGATTTTTCGAATAAAGATAATATTATATCTGAAATTATCTTTTTAGTAAGAATAATGAATGCTGAGAAACCTCAATAAGATACTATAATTAAAGTACGAGTAAGATCCCCGCCTTATAACGGTCATAATAAAGCCGTTTCAGTCGCAACGTTTTCAGCAAGTGATAAATGCTTCATTCGCGAAACGGAATTAATGGTTTCCGGAACTCGGATTATAATATTAAACGAAGAATATTATACTAAACGAAGCATGTATTAAATGAAGCTCTGTTCAAGCTTTATAAGGCAAACAGTACATTGTGTTTTGGACAAATTTACTTAATATTATGTACTTCCTATCACAGGAGTTACAGCTGACTGCTTTGACCTTATTTATACATTAAAACCTTTTGATAATTTAATCAACTGTTGGTGAAAGACACATTTAAGAATTCATTTTAACTATAAATATGGCTAATTACCACGTTATTCTTTGTATTGCTGACGTTTCGAGACAATTCAAATGCATCTTCATTATGAGCATCGCCCGCGACCGCGATCAACAGTAGATCAGCGAATCGCCGATCTGCCGTTGATCGCGTCGCGGGCATCCAGGGCTAATTAGCCGTAATGAAAAACAACCGCAATAGTTTTCATTCTACATACAATTTAATACACAATTCACAATAGTTACAAAAAAACATCTACAGTCAGACATTATATAGTCCTAACCCCACACTAGAGTATCCTGTGTCGTGGGACAGGGTATCAAAAACTATGAGTACCATGGTACCGCAATACCCATTAGCCGATTTTCTCACTTTGTTTTTGTTTTTAACGCTCGAGAGTGCATTTTTTGTAATAATTATCATCTTTAGTACAACTCAACATACCCTGGTAAATATAATAACGGAAATAAATGTATTCGTAGTGGACATCTAGGTCGTAAAGCCAGACAGACCAAAATTACTTTATTTCATACAATGTAATTAGTGCAGTGTTCCGAAACCAAGAATCTGTTTATATCCAATTGCTGAGTAGTTTCCATTAGCAATATTCGATTTCTGTCTACGCTTCGGGCCATTATTGGTAAATTATTAGTTTGGGTATTGTAACATGGGTATTCTAAATAGGTAGGTACAGCGAATAATTTATACTTTAAGATACATACTCGTAGATATTAGTCAACCGTTGGTACTTGGTTGGTTCTGCCTTCAAACAGCAGATTGGCAATAATTACTTGAAAAATTGCACGCGTTTAAGCGTCTTAGTAAAAGCTTGTAAGAAACAGATCTGAAGGCCGCAGCATCCTCAGATGAACACATTACGACCTTCCCTTCGAACGGGGTCACTGACCGCGCTCACATCATTACCTTCGGAAGATTGATGCTGATCGACTGTATCTTTTGGTCAGCATTCATAGCTTTCATAAGACTTTACACTTTTTTCATCCTTTCAAAAAAAATATTGAGTAAACTCTACAACATGTTTGAATGAAAGGTTAGAGACACATTGATTCTAACAACTTTTTCTTCCGCAGTACTCGTATGTTACATTTCTAGCAAAGGAAGGGAAACACCGAAGATCAACTAATTAAATGTTAAAGTGCTAACAAGTACTCGTATATAATGCAAAGTTTATGAACATCTACCTAAAACCACACACCAACATCACTAAAACCCAATCACATGTCGAAATACAAAACACACAAATACCCTTAAGCCGAACGATTCCCTTCCCTCCCATCCGATCTGAGCGCAGGTTTCCTGTTGCAGAACCGCAACAAGGAGTTGGTGAAGGAAAGTGGCGTCTCCGACCCCTTGCCCCGCAGCCGCCGCCCTTCCCCCCGACGGCCCATCGCGAGACTAGATGCTACCACCTACCGTCCCCAGCTGAGACCAGGCACCGGCCCTCTCGCGTCTATCCTCGATCCTTCACCGCACACGTCTCTGCATCGTCGAGCTGATAACTACTCACCAGCCACTGCTCAACTTATCAACCAAGAAAGAGACCATCAAAAACATCAAGATCTAAAACAGGGCCTCGACTCCCAGAGTCATAAATATCAAGAACAGAAATCGAGTGATTCGGAAGTTGATCAACTGCAACATCAGCTAGCGGTTGCTCATATTAACTATCAACAGTCTCCTATTGAAAATCAACAAGCCCAGAGCATCTCCCAGAATCAGCATCAGTTTTCAGTTGAACAGAATCATCGTACCCTGGGCTTAGAAAATCAAAATCACCAGCAGGTTGCTCATATTAATTATCAACAGTCTCCTATTGATAGTCAGCAAGCCCAGATCGTGTCCCAGAATCAGCAACAGTTTTCAGTTGAACAGAATCATCGTACCCTGGGCTTAGAAAATCAAAATCACCAAAGTCAAAGTCACCAGCAATCTTCTCTTAAACAAAATCAAGAAACGCAGACTACTCAGAACCAACAGAAAGAATCTCCTCAAATGAATAACGAGTACTACCAACAGGAGAAAAGCCAAGAAATCTACCAGGAGCACCTTCAAGAGCCGTTATACCAACCCCAACAATTCGTGAACCCTTACTATCAACCCCCTGTGTATCAGAACCTTTATCAACCTCAACCTCAACCTCAAGTTTTTGATCAAAGAGCGTATGAACAGCAGGCTTTTGAGTTTCTGAATCAACGTCAGTATCAACCTCAACAGTACAGACTGGTTCCGTATAATACTGGGAGATACTAAAGTGGATATAAAGACAAGGATGTCATAGCTCTGTAGGAGATGGTTCGGTGACCTTGGCCTAGTTCGCGGGGTCATAGAACGGTGATTGTGTAACGGTGCTTGCAATCATCCTTTCCTTTTGACATTCATCATTTAACCTGTTCCTATCCATCGGCGTCTTGACTCACACATGAATATTACACACAAACTTCAACTCTCTAGGGTTACAAGTAAATGTTGAATAGTTATGGAGTAGTTCGTTGTATAGATACTGTGCTTTGTTTGTTTCATTTACTGATGCAAGTTTAAGAAACACAGAGGAAGCATGTGTCTAATCCGAGTTGTTAATCCATGGTTTTCATGATTATTTAAAATTCATGAATATTATCACATATCGTACCATGGTCTTACTAAGATCGCGTAACTTGACATAATTTAAAATGAACGTGCTAAATCTACTACATATACTCTTTGAATTTAATATTTACTTACCCAAAACATTATTAATCGTTTCACTGATGGTAATTTTAAAATATTTGTTTTAGCTGTTTGGTTTACTTTTAGCGAGTATCTAAACTTTTGTTTATTATTTCGGTAGAAAAAATTACAATGTTTTTGCAACAATGTAAAACTTGCACGTAAAATATGTAAATACAATCGTATAGTCGGAAAGCTACAGCATTCTGTATGCAAGTTCTACAAGTGTTGTTCGAATTGAACTATAAATCCATAAGACAAGTTGCCACAACCATTTTGCTACTGGACCAGTGTTTGGGAATGTGGGTTTCGTGTTATTATTTCAAAATGATTTGAACCCAAAAATATCACTATGTTGACAGCAATATAAAAGAGCTCCTGCGTGTATTCATAAAAGGTGACATAAAAAAAATGCTACGAGGAAGGAAAGATTATAATCGCGACGAATAATATAAATGCAAATGTTTGTAATTCAACCGCGCCGTAATAGCTGCACCCATTTGCATGCTACGAGTACCTAGAATACATTATAATTCGTGGCCTGGAATAGTGTAAAAGATAAAATTGTTTTTGTCTAATAGCTAGATAGTCTTAAACGCTGCTACTATAACTTAGAGAGAGAGAGACAGCTCTGATACCGGGAGGTGGTATCGCGTTACTTATCGCGCAATATGTCATGATGCCATAGAATTGTATAGAAGTCTAGAGAACTAGCGACTTTGTTCTAAACGTGTCTTTCATACAAACTTCAAACCACGCTTTAGTTTTGGAAATAACTTTGATAGCACAACCCTAGAACTGCACAATAAACCTACCCTAATGTATTATCCTATTTAAAGGATTTACGGTTTATAGTCTGCATTTTTTGCAGTCAGGCAGTCTCGCAGTTGTTTTATATAAATTTAAACTCATTTTTTGAAGAATATGAATGGTTTGAAGTTTTGGACAAAGTTTAAGCCTCTCGCTGTTCTTCAACTCGGATCCTTATTTTATTACTCCGAATAAAATCGAATCATAATTCTAAAGAGCACACTCTATTTTTTCGATTTTCCAGAATTAATCCAACATCGTATACTCTCAAAGATGAGATATTTAATCCGGGTACTGGAAAAGCCGTCAAATTCAATAAAATAATAAAATTAACCGATCCTCCATCGTGACTGAATTTGAGCTTTCTTGGGCTTCAATGGCATAGAAAGCAGGCTATCAGCAGCAGCGCGACTTGATATCAGTCAACTTGATCTTCGTAAAAGTTGGTAGTTCTTCATTTATTTTAGTTACATAGATCTAGCATACACTAGAATTCCCTGTGACGTGGGAAGACTCAGAAACTATGAGTATCATAGTACCACAACACTCGGTTGTCATAAGACTATTCACAGTAAGCACTGGTAATCAGAGTTCAAAGTTATTTTACGCGAATACTACCTGAGGGAATTATCAAGTTCCAAGGCTTCTTCAGATCACAGCGCTACTTAGAATCGGCATGGTTTACGAATCGAGTTGAAATGTCTTTGGAATTCAGCGTTGATTTAAAATTAAACCAATTTGTAGGTGTACTTTGCAACAAAAATAGAATAAACTTAAAATTACGTTGTGGTCATTTCATGACTGTGTCAAAATGCATCATAACTCATGGCAACTGGAATATCAGAATACCAACCTAATTAAATTCATTTATTAAGTCAGACATATAAAGGTCCATTGTTTTGTTAGTATTTCTGTCTTCAAATCCATGTTAACATATTATAAAAACCCGCTAAGTATGAGTCGGACTCACGTTTCTACGTTTCAACGTCCCGTTGGTTGTATGGCCCCACTTAAATGTTTTTTTGATTCCTTTTTTGTTGTTATAGCGATAACAACAAAAAAGGAATAAAAAAAACATTTCACATCATCTGTGAAAATTTCAACTACTAGCTATCACGGTTCATGAGATACAGCCTTGTGATAGACAGAGAGACAGACGAACATAGGAGTCTTAGTCCCGTATTTACCTTTTGGGTACAGAACCCTAAAAAGCACAAAAATATAGGTTAAATTCAAGAATTTAGAGATTAATGATCAACAATTCTTATAATCCTAGTTCACATCTACGCAATACAATACATGCTAGATTTATTTCGCCATTTAACTAACTAACGGGAAGGATGGAATTTTCAAATTTAGCGAAGTACCTACATGTCCGAGTTAATGCACAATTATTGCAAGCACCGTGTAGGCCAGTACAATGTAGTTACCATTAGTCTTAGTTTAACCGCTTACTGCCAGTAGGAGGAATTGCTTTTACGTGTTTGCCCGACTGTGGAAAATAGAGATTACAATTTATACACATTGTTCTCGCCAATTTTATTTTAACTACGTACAACTGTCAAATAACTATTATTTTTTACCCGGATCTTTGTCACGTACTTTTAATCCCTATTCCTGATGTTTCGACCAGTTTGCCCGCAACCATGATTATTGTAACATAGTCAAAACGTCAGGTTAATAAATTAAAAGTAACACCCAATAAAAACCCGTGTAAAAATGAATTAAGATCAAAAACTCATTTTATACTAGTACATAATACACCAAAAGTAATTCTTTCATAAGTTTAATTAATTTTAAGTATTTTTAAAAGTTAACTATTCTTGTTGTTTATTTTTCGAGATAGAAAACACTAAAACTTTTTTATTTTTATAGTTCTCTTTACATAATGATATTTGAAAATAATTTTGTGATTATAAATACTCAAACAAGTCAAAGTTCCTTACTGTGATTCAATAAGTGATACAAAATGTTTTTATCGGTAATTTTTTGTAGACAAGAATGTTTTCGTAGAAGGTCTACGCCGTAGAGGGTCTACGAGACAACGTATTTTCGGTATTATAGTCGTTACCTATTTTTATCGAAGGAAACGACTATTACATAATGTGATCAAAAAAAAGGTATTATGTACAGTGCTATTAGATAAGATTTTGTTTTTAACACTCTGTTTTTATGAAATATAATTTTATACTCTGAGATTATTATTAAGTACCTAACTTTAAAAGTGATAATTACTCAATTAGGTAATAAAACTTACCGCAATTAATTTGTTTTTCTATTTCATACTATTTTTATGAAACCTTTAGTAATGTGCCGGTCGAAATATCAATAATCTATCGATAACCTATCGAATTGTATCGATATTTATCGATAGACCATAATTTAATTTTGATAGTAAAACTGATTTTCAAGGTCAATAGTCGATAGTTCGGAAACATTGTAGATGAACTTAGCAAGTTAAAATAAAGATAAGAATTTCTTACATATTGTAAAAATAATCATCTACTCTCCAATTTGAATAATACAATATTCCTTCTGATGTGTATTTGTGAAAATGTATTTAAGATAAGATAATAACTGATGAGACTATTACTCTAAATAATGTATTTTTTTTGTAGCTATTACACAAGTATTAATTAGTATTAAAACTGACTTTACCATTTCAACTATGTATTTATGTCAGTTCAAACTACCAGGGGTCAGTTAGTGAATTCTCGCTCGATTACCCTGTGGGTCAGACCCTGATTCTAGACCATAGAATACGGCTGATGTACCTGCTAATTCCTAGTCATTTATTTTCTTAATCTTTTTAATCTTTCTATCTCTTTTCTAAATTTACCAGAATGTATTACGAAAAGGGCCTTGGGTTCGATGATGAAAAACCCAATAACATGAATAGGCTAATTATTATCTTCTTTCTTTTTATACAGCAGTTTTATTAAAAAGTCTGCCAAATAGAGTAACTCGTAGTTTGAGTTTATGTTAGCCACAAACTCATACGAACTTACTTAGTTTTTGTTTTAGTTCATACAATATGTATGAACGACGTTTCGAACGATAGGACGTTTATTAGACGTGCATTAATACAGCGACTGCAAACTTACACGTGTTTAAAATACAGCTAATATGGTAATAATACCTATGACCTTCTGTATAAAAGGTGGGTCAGGTGCCCTATGTCCAATTCTAAGGCACACTTAGCGCTATGTCAATTGCTAAGTGCGTCCGAGATAAGCATGAACTGAAGTGTGGTACAGACCAGCATAAGTGTTTAAGTTTATAAGTGTCTAGTTTCAACGTTTTGACGATATTTTTACCGTACGACAATGATTCGTGCTGTCTTCGTGTCAATGTCAGTTGAATCGAATATTCTCGAATTAGATTACTAACCGCCTGCAGGTAGGTGGCCCGACCGGCAAATGTACCGGAAAATGACCACGTCCAGAACACCATGTCCCAAGGCTGGCTGTCTGACTTCGGGCAGAGGTGCGGACCCTTTGTTCGAGATAATGAGACAAACAATTGGATTTTTGTAAAATAATTTGATAAGAAAGTTACAAGATAACCGTCAAATAGATGAAATCTAGCCCAAGATTTTAAGCCAGTAAAACTGGTGAAAAAGTGAGTTCGTATGAGTTTGTGGCCAACTCAAGTGACGAGGTCTTTGGACCGTCCGAAAGCATTTAGTGGCTTTATAACTGTTATATCCAGACGTACGTGCTCACCGAAGCACGGAAGCGCTCAACTGTTAATGCCACTAGCGGCCACCTGTCATTTAATAACCGCAATGGACCTAGTTCAAGTTACGCCACGAGCGTTTGGAGCGATCGGTCCCCACAGATCAACGTGCAGCGCGATCAATATTCCAAGGCTTTCTGAGGTAACATTCAGTTGTTACCAATGTTTGCTGAAAATAACGTTAGGACGTGCCTCTGATTAACCCCTTTAGACAACATCACAGATCTGAGTGCCTGGAGATCTGAGAGGATGTCTACCGTACTTGGGGATTACAGTTCTGATCATATTTCATTTCATTTTACAAAATTGCTTGTAAATTTTGAAAAATACTGAATTTCATAAAAGGGCGTGCTGAGTAAAATTCAAATCTGAAATCTACTCGTAGACCAGCAAATAATAAAACTCGGAAGAATCGCTCCAGTTCCCGCGGTTTACATTTAAACGACACAAGTTCTGCAGAGACGAACTTTTAACGACTATCGGTGTAACCGAAGGCACTTGCTCAAACTATTGCAGGCTAATGTCGTGACACTGGTTCTTTTTATGTCCTTATTTTAATATAAAAAATAGGATCACGACTGTTAGCTCCGGTAGACGTACTCTCAGATCGCAAGGCGCCTAGATCCTCAAATAAGTCTAAAGGGCGTAGTCAGAGGCACGTCTATATTACATTTGGCATATGCCCACATTTTGCGTTGGCATTTTTTACAGTTAGCATTTCATACGTAACAGGTTGCAAGGCCATCGCCGCTTATATAAGATCAATGACTTGGTTTAGGACAATCTACATTGGTAAAATATATTGTTTGGTGAAAGAATTATAGTCTTGTTTATGCACTTGTCAGGTTACCCTAAATGTTTTCCTGTTCATTGCTAAATTATTGTATTTGTCACATACATTTTCTGAATAGAAAATCCACTGGTGGACTACTAGGATAAGAACCCTCGAACGTAAGGCCGCACCACTAAGCATACTATGAATGAACTAAACTGAGCTTTGAATAGTGCAGGTACATCTAGTAACTAGTTCGGTATACTAGTAACTGAACTGACTTCGCTTATAAAGACCCGATGGCAAGAATAACTTTCGATAGCTAGAACGATGGAGACAAAAGGCGCACACTAATTTAAATAAACATTAACATCAGGCAAATTAAAATAATGTCTAGCTCATAACGACAAATTATGTTTCTAAATATGTTTTATTTATTTCAGTCAAAGCTAAACTGCGAAGTTCTGTTCGAGGAGCTCGCATTCGAAGTACGCTGGGCAGTCGCCGAAGACAGCATTGTAGTGCAACTCGTCGCCAAACTAGGTAAATATCCCGCCACCCGTAACCCGCATTTAACAACCCACAACCCACAATTTACACAAGATTCCTCACAGCTCAGTTGGTAGTAACTCTGCCTTCTGCGCTCTATGTTGTGGATTCGATTTCCCAGGATAAACATTTGTGTGATGAATATAGATAGATGTTTGTTCTGTGGCTGGGTGTTATAATGAATTAGTATTACCTATGTATGTAAAAAAACGTATTTGAGTATTCTTTAGTTATGTAGTTCCCGTAGTACAAGCTTTGCTTAGTTTGGGGCTAGTTGAGGCTGTGTGAAATTTCCCCAATATCTTTAATATAAAAATAAGTCGGGTTTTCCTTCCTGACGCTATAACTCCAGAACGCACGAACCGATTTCCACGGTTTTGCATTCGTTGGAAAGGTCTCGGGCTCCGTGAGGTTTATAGCAAAGAAAATTCAGGAAAAAATTCAAGAGAAAAGCAGGAAAACAGGGAAAATCATATTTAGGGAACGGGAACGGGAACGGGAACGGGAACTTAACACAGCATTTGGTTATTTTAAAGCGATACGAAGTTCGCCGGGTCAGCTTGTTTATTATAAAAATCATTTTTTTGTTAAACAGAGGATGGAGAATACATGTCATTTGGTATATCCGGGGACAAGGACCACTCCCGCATGGTGGGTGGAGACGTCGCTGTCGCGTGGGTGAACAAGACCACGCTGAAGGGCGAAGCCGTAGACTACTACCTGGATGCCAAGAGCCAATGCGCTGGAGTCCGGGGCTCGTGTCCCGATGAGAGACTTGCTGTAAGTTCTGCGTTTGTGACAGTTTTAGATCGTTCATTGTATCTTAGGTTACCTGATATCTTCTTCTTTACCTTATCCCACGTTCTCGTGGAGTCGACAAATGAGAACAAATGAGAACTGATGTTGCAAATGGATGTAGCTTGGGTGTACTACAACCGGCAGCCTGCCTAACGGCAACCCTCCTTGGGAATGCTTGCTGGTTCTCTGCTAAATGATAAGGGTAAAAGTACTGCCACATCAATACAGTTGTATGGGAGTTGCCAGAAATCAAGAGTTATTCAATTCTTGTGACTTTTTTACGAATAGTAATTCTACTATACTCGTAGTGTGCCTTTGTGCCCCGAATGCATGAAACTAGTAAAGTTTAATTCATTAAACTTTAAGTAGTCCCATAAAACGAATTCACGCGAGGGTAAACTAAATATCTCGACAACTGCTCGCGCCCGTATTTGCTACAAAGCAATCTATTCGAGATTACGTATCGCCCCGATCGCCCCCGGCGCTCATATCCTATCCCGCTAAATATTAGGGAATACCGGTAAAGGGATGTAGGGATTACCCCGTTTCTTCACGAGTTACGACACGACACTTTATACTGTAGCAATGCCAGGTGATAACAGAGTTTTCGTTTGCAAGGTGTGTCTGTGCCATGTTGTAAAAATCGCTACATAAAAAAGGCCGCCGTGGCCGTGGTGTGTCGTGTCGTTGCTCGTGGAAATACTCTCTTACGGGAATCCAATTAGGCAGGTACTAAGGCAAGGTGGCAGGCTGTGAAATTAAGCTTATAGGCTTTTAAGGGGGTTATAAGGCGATGCGTGGAAAATTGGAAATTGATTTTGTTTGTAAAAGTAAATGCTTAGAACAGCATCTTTTTATTACTTTTAGTCTGGGATTTGGAAGATAAAAAGGAATTGTAGGAGGTTACGGAATAAACCTGTCGTCTTTTGCTTTGAACTTTTTACTTACTTAGTTCAATTTGAACATGTCTCAATTCAGTGTTATATGTTTAAAAACATGGTATTGTGGAATAGGTTTTTGAAACATGCAATTCTATGAAGTCTTGGTTTTATACGAGTAGGTACTTGTATAACCGTTGTAACTGCTCTGAATGGAGCAATTCGTCCGTGTATTACTAAACCTATTCGTATCACAGAAAATTTTGGGATATAATTTAATGAATTTTATGATGTAAGGTAGAAAACAGTGACAGCTGTAATTAGTTATTGAAATCTTAATCATTTTCTGAATTTCTCTAGGAGAAAACCAACTCAATCAAGTTGATGAACTCGGTTCTTGCTAACGGCTACTCCATCGTCACGTACCAGCGTACCCTGAGAGCTGCTGACGAGCTGGACCTGCCAGTGCTGACCAATCAGAGCCAGCCCATCATTTGGGCTATTGGCCCGCTTAACTCTAGAAACGAAGTGTCTTATCATCATCACTTTACCAAGGTACGTGTTGAAGTAACGAGTATATCCCAGGAATCCTTGACTTTTGAATTTCTAATAAGACATTTTTATTGCACAGGGCGACAAATTCATCGAATTCGGAAGACCTCCAGTTTGGAACTGCCCCAGGTCTGAAGGAGAAGAGGAGCATCACCATGAACCCCTACCTATGGAGCATCACCGAGTGCCCATCAAACAACACGTAATGGTCTTACCTTATTCTATAAAACTTTTAGCCGTATCAAGCACTCCCGTTCTGCTGAATCTCAATTCAGCCTAGTGATTCGGATAGGTATCTAAATCTAACCATATTTACAGACACATGTGATCAAGCCAAACCCAGTCCCTACACCGAAGCCTGTTGCCAAGTCTGAACCCTGGGAGATCCCCGCCATCCAATGCTACGAGCCATCAGATGGCGTGTTCTACGCACAGATGGGTCCTACTGGTGGAAAACAAGGCTACTCTGCTATTACTGGTGAGGAAGCACTCCGAGGATTATTTAAAGTATTTAAACTTTTGAAGTAAAATTTTCTTCTTTCTGTCATATCAGGTCACGTCGGTTGGGGTATCTCATGGTACATCAACGGTCTGCTGATCCCCGAGATTAACGTCATCCGAGGCAAGAAGTATACGTTCGTTGTTGAGGGTGGTAATAACCCAGATGTGCCTGCAAGATATCACCCCTTCTACATCACCAACGATCCTGTGGGCGGATACTTCCACAAGTCTAATGCAGAGAAAAAGGTATGTTTTGGTATAATTACCCACCTATAATTAGTAAATATTATCATGTCTCAATGTCTGCGAACTCTTATTCTAGGCAAGGTGTCCTTTTCGTTTTTATGTAAAAAAATAATTTGACTGAACTAACGAATCCAGAAAGCTGAATGGATTATTTATTTGTAGGTACAATCTTCGATTCCTCTTCGTTTTCAATAAAAACTGTAAAATAGATTCAATTTCCTTTCAGGGAGTAGAAATCTACGCTGGCGTTCGCCGCGCCCGCAATGGTGATCTACACCCAGCGGGCATAGGACGGCTCTGCAACTGGACGCCAGACAATGCCGGTCCTGAAGCCGACGAGTATCCATCTTTTGGCGCCTACCAGCGGTCACTGACCCTAGTCTGCGAGGAAGGCAACCCTGGAGTGGTGACATGGACTCCTGATAGGGATACTCCGGACACTGTTTACTATCAGGTAACTTAAGAGCTACTATAAGGGTTTTTAGCATGGATTCTTTGCAAGTATTGTATCAAAAAGTCGGATTCAAATCAACCAAATTTGCAAGCATGGTATTTCAGTAGTTCTCATTTTGAAAACCGGATTTATTAATGAAATTTAACATCAATTCGGTTGCATGAATAATTTTTGTAGCATTTTGTTCATCGTAGTTTGTGCTCAGTACCGAGATTGTGTTATATCATCATAATAGCTTTACTCTTTACAAAAAAAGTCAACATTTATGACCTTTGACTGAAAACTACTATCACTTTCAACCGCAGTATCAACTATAATCATGGTTTATCATTTCAAAATCATGTTAAGGTATCTAGTACACCTCTAACTATCACTGTATATATTCTACTGATTTTATGTATATAATCTATCATCTGTTTTCTGTTTCAGCCTTTCAAGTCTTCCATGTGCATGAGATAACGTTCTGTATCTGATGGTGATAGTATTGTTACTCTCATAAAGACTGTTATTTTATTAAATTAAATTTTTTCAGTGCTATACCCATCGCCATCTGGGGTGGAAAATCAACGTTGTAGACGAGTGCGACGAGGTCGAGGGTGAAGAAAGTCGCGTCATTGAAAAAATAACCCTTCCTGACGACCTCCACAGCGAGGAGTCAATACAGGTACATACTCGGACTTCACCAGATAACGTAATTGATCCGCGCAAGAAAGTAGGAAAAATAATCAACACGAAATCGAATTATGACAATTTCAGCAGCATTAGCGGACTCACGGGTGAAGTGTTCAGTCAGGACCGAAACCAGTTGTATGCGAAAGAACAGGAGTTTGAATTGCCAATGTCAAACATACAAATGAAGGAAGTTATACAAACAGTTGAAAGTATTGAAAGCAAAATGAAGGATGAAATGAAACGGAACACATCTACGATGAAACCTCTAGGCCAATACCAAGTATATGAGGATGTCAAAGAATCGTTCACACAAGAACAGCCCATAAGAGAGGAAGATGAATACATTGTTGAAACAGGAAAAGTACCGGAGAGTTATTTTCTGCCACCGAATCAGAAACCGTTAACTCTTCAATCAGTTTTAAGACCCAATGGCCCAAAGCCGAGCGGAAATATGAGACCACCATTCAGGAGGCCAGTGCCACCAGAAATTAAGCTCCGAAGACCTCCCCCGATGTTCCAAAAGAACAACAACGGGTATCCATTACCCATGCCGAACCATCAAAACCACCATGGTCCCCATTCAATGCAGAAAAAGCCTCAAAAGTACCCAAACAACCGTCCGACAAATATGAATATAAATAGACCACCAATGGGCAACACCTTACCAATGAAACCTATGCCTCCTTTACATCCCAAACCACAGTTCAACCAAGGACCTCAGAAGTATCACGTTCCCAAAACAAACCCTGTTCAGTCAATAATTTTAGGTAAACCGATCCCTGGTAACATCCAAATGCCATTACCAACAAAGAGTCAAACATTGAGCTTAGGCAAAACTGACATTATAGCTAACCAAGTGGTGAAAAGCCAGATAGTGCTACCAGGTGCTATTACCACTATTAGCAAAAATAGTTTTGATACACCGCAGCATGAATTTGATACAATAATTCAGCATAGCTTTGACACGATAGCTCAGCATAACTCTCCACAAACTTACCACAAAGGTCAAGTTGGACAGATAATACTTGGGAAACCAATGGATAACCCCATTCCTCTAGATCAGCAAATGATGCAAAACAAACCACAAATTATAAAAACTCTTCCCACTTCCCCTCCACAATACTTTCCATCAACAACACTCCGGATTAAATTAAGTAATGAGCATCAACAATACAACGAAATCAAGTCATCAGACTTCATTGGAGAATCTCAAGAATCATCTACATTACATCCAGCTATCAACACTGGCTTCAAACCTGATTCTATTGTTGTTGAAAGTGGTTTCAAACCAATAATTAGAGAACCACTGATGGCTGGCGAAGACAGAATCGCTGATGGATACGAAATTAATTCAAACAGACGGGAAGATACTGACGTTGAAGAAGACTACGAAGAGTCTCCTCAAGTAATAACAAATCACGCATTTCCTAGTGACAAAATAACTCAATCGTTTGAACCAATGTTCATTCCCTCACCCGAAGATCACATATTATCAACCATTCCGACCAATGATAAAACCAAGGAAGTGTTTCCCAAAAACCATGCAAAAGTAGACCGGCCACATCCAGTTTACGTAAAAACTGAATCTGAACTTAACGCTCTTTTCAGTAAAACAAATATGGAAAAAGAAGTGCCTGATATGATGATGGAATCCGACAAAATCAGCCCTCATTACTTACCTCCTGACCCAAAGCTGCCCAAAGAGTATTCCCAAAAACTCTCAAGCGAACAAACTTTTACTACTTATGACGGAAAAACTGTATCTGCAGCTTCTTTGACAAGCGTTCCTGATGTCAACAAAACCATGTCTAAGCTATTCTCTTCTAAACTCCCTGCTAATACAGCATTACTTCTTAGAACACCACAGTTTGGCCCGTTCAAAGGAGAAATTCCACCTCTATTAGACGATTCGAGTGCTAAAGAATCAGCAAAGCTCCCAGATGTGAGAACTACTAAATTAAAGCTGGTCAATGTCAACAAGCCTGAAAAAGTTGACCTGGATGACCTGAAAGCTGATGGAAGTGATATTCATGAATCAACTGAGAAACATAAGACAGAAGAGGAAGAGTACGAAGACGAAGAAGATGAAGAAGAAGATAATAAGAAAAGACGCAAAAGGGAGAGCAAAACAACACAATTTGAAAAGGGAGAAATTGAACCGGTGCATACAAACGGACACAGTTTGGTAAACAGCCAAATGAACTACGAGGATCCTGTTAACTCATCGACAGCGTTGAGAAATCAAAGACTTTTTTGGATGACACAAATAGTATTATTATCTTTATTGATGAAGGTATTCTAAATTGTAGTTTAAATAAAATTATTTATTGCTATTTAAGCCTTGCCATGAACGCATTTCATTCGGTAGGTATTGTGTAGGTCGGCTGTGGGTTTGAGAGCATTGTATGTATTCTCTCTTTCTTCTGTTATTCTGCTCGTATTATTGTAAGCCACACCTGTTACCACTTTACGCAATGCAATTCAATACTCCGTTAGTGTATTAGGGTTTTGTAAATATTTTCTATGATTTTAATCTTAATAAAATTATTAGTTTTAATTTAATGTGTTGTTTTATTTGTGTTTTTATCATCTACATCACATACTAAAATGTTTTGCTTAATTATTTCATTCCATATTTTTCTTTCTACTCTCTCTCTTTTTTCATCAATAATCTTAAGGCCCTGTATGTCGACGATTGTTCTTTTTCGAAACGAAAATAGAAATACTTCTGAACAAGCCACATCTCCTATTTTTATAAATATATTACTTTCAGGTTCCTACCTAGATTTATACTAAGCTGAAAACATGACATCAGAAAATTTCACGATAAAGATATTATTTCAAAATGATACGTTTTAGAATTTATGATCGAAATACTTTGATACCTACTATTAAGATCAACTTGTGATTTATTGTTAAAGATAGGTAATATGTAGATCTAGATTTCTACTAGAATATAATAGGTTTTTGATAAGTAATTATACATAATTTATATAATTAATTTATTCGAAAAGCAAAGGCGGACCACGGAAAATGTTTATGAGGGGTGGGTAAAGCTACCCCTATTACTTGCCTACGTAGGTACCAGCAACGCGATCTCATAAAAACTGTCGATAATATTTACGATACGCATACGCCATCTAGAGCTTGCCGTTGTTAACTGTCTTAGTCGTTTCTGCCGCGGTTTTAGGAACTGGCAGCGCCTTAAGGGGGGCTCCCAGTCGACGATTGCTCTTTTTCGAAACGAAAAAAGAAATACTTCTGAACAAGCCACATCTCCTATTCTTATAAGTATATTACTTCAGGTTCCTACCTAGATATATTAAGCTGAAAACATAATAGCAGAAACTTTTCACGATAAAGATATTATTTCAAAATGATACGTTTTAGAATTTATGATCGAAATATTTTGATACCTACTATTAAAATCAACTTGTGATTTATTGTTAAAGATAGGTAATATGTAGATCTAGATTTCTATTAGAATAGATTTTTGATAAATAATTATACATAATTTATATCATTAATTTATTCGAAAAGCAAAGGCGGACCACGCGCCGACGTGTGTTTGTCGTCATTGCAGCGGTCGGTAGGATTATTTATCGAAGTGATTAAAGATGGGTACATCTTTATTCACATATACTATACATTATAAAATAGAAGATGTGGCTTGTTCAGAAGTATTTCTTTTTTCGTTTCGAACAAAAACAATCGTCGACAGGGAGCGCCTTAAGCAATAATGTTCTTACAATAATAATAAGTCAAGAAGTGATGAGTGAAATGATTTCATGATGAAGACAAGCCTAATGATGTCTATCTTACGGTTTTAAATCAACACGGTTATTATTTTAGAAGCCTGTTTGTTGATTATTCTCAAACTCTAGCATTCTTCTCAGGCAGTACTCGAGCAGGGCGCTATGTCAATTTGAAAAGGGTATTCACGTTATAGATCTTCTTGGTCAGCCTGGTGAAGTTGGCAAGCGCCTTGTCGTGAGGGTAGTGGGAATCCACCAGTCGTAGGATCGAGTCCCGACTGCGACCACTGAAACATTATCGTAAGTTATTACTCCAAAAGTATCTTTAATATTTCTGAAGCACATTGTTTATTTGAGTTTCAAGACAGCTTTGATCAATGAATTCTTACTCCGTTTATGTTCATAATATTCAGGCAAATGTATATTTTCCCCATTAAAAATTTTTTTACGGTACTTCTCCTACACCTAAAGTGGGGATGTTATTTTTTTTTCTCGCGTACCCTATGGTGTGGCGTGTCGTTGGGTAGGTATTTAAAAACTATTTCAAATTGATAATTTACACAAAATTATCATATTGGCGAACCGTTGTAGTACCTATATAAATTCACATTTTAACACCACATACTTGAAAATGAGAGTTTTTCCTTTTTATCAATGAATACAAAATAAAAGTGGTAAAATAATTCACGTGTCTTACTGCCTGTTCTTCAAGAGCTTTGCTGCCGACGTCAGCGGTAGTCCTGCATTGTCCACGGCATCAATATCACTACCTCGAAGCACCAACTCTTCCACAATCTCTGTTTTAGCACCCTGACACACTGAAAATAATATTTTCAAGTATATTTTTATGTGAAACGTTTATATCGGCGAGTGAGACCGGCTGTTGGCTGAGCTCACGAATTATACATTGATCGTTATTAGCTAATTTTGAACTGCCAAGTAAAATGGCAATGTACGTATAATTTACAATTTCTCACCAAAAAAATAGGTATCTGGTTCACTCACTTACAAAAAAAACTAAAAAAACTTTATTTCTGTACATTATGTGGGATTTTAAGAAGAGCAGAAATTCCTACTTGAATACGAACTGACCTTGGCTAGACACGGATTTTAGACTAAAAACTCACGTGCTCTAAAGAGCGGCGTCCACCCATTCTTGTCTTTCACTTTGACGTCTCCTCCACGGTCGAGCACCAGTCGCAACATCTCCAGACTGCAGGAGTCTACCGCGTAATGCTCCACGCGGAGATCGTTCCAGTCTCGAGCCTGTCAACAAAGCTGTGTTTCACTGATTTGGTTCAAAAAATACTTTTAATAATTACTACTGGAAATCCCTGTGACTTTGTTCACGTGAAGTTATTTTCAAACAGACTTTAACCCCACTGCACTTCTATAAGGGCAAAATTTCGGGAATTCCTTTCTTAGTGCACTCCTATACCTACACCAAAAGAAAAACATCCTCCAAATTCCAAGTTTCTAAGACCAGTGGTTTGACTGTGCGTCGTATGAAGCTAATCATGATCATGCTGTTAATAATCAACCATTGTCTTTATAACAAACACTATCCCGCAAACCACGAGAAAAGAGAAAAACAGAGAAAAACAGTCAGTATATCGTAGGGCACGTTCTTAGTGCCCTACGATATACTGACTTGCAGTCGCTTGGTCATGCCGCGCCGATTCGAAGCCCCATCTTTTGTTCTGCAGTTGTAAATATGGAAGAGTTGATTTTGTTAACATCAAACATTTTAAATCAATCCCGAAATCGCAACGAAGCCTCAAAAGTGTAGATTTCAGAACACTAGTGAGGTGAAAGAGTAAAATCACCTGAAAGTCAGCTCCTTCTTCAATAAGATATTCCGCGATCGCCATGTTCCCAGCTAAAACGGCCAAGTGTAAAGGAGTCTGGTTGGCGGATGACTGCTGATTGATATCCGCTCCAAGAGTTATCAAGAACTTGGTTGTGTTTATATCACCTGAAATAAAACATAGAGGTTTTCAAATGTTGGAGAAAACGCAACGTTATACGAGTTTAACAAAACGTATTCTAAACAATGATAGATAAATAATCCTCTCGTATCTTCAGGCATCGGTACGTCCAAACATTACGCTTGGTACGTTTCCATAAACAGCTGTTTTTAGGAGGTATTTAGGACATGCGTACGAAGGGCGATAAAGGCTCAGTTAGGTAATTCGGTATGTAACACATTGACGGCAAAATACGAGAAAATAATTAAAATCCTCGACGAAAAGAGCCTCTCTCTTTTATGCCCTTTATAGGGAACCCTATTAGGTCATAGGTACATAGAAGTAGGTAGTATCATCGACCACATAGCCCAATAGACGCATAGGGACTTCATTTCTTCAAACAAACAATTCTGTCAAAATGTTGAGGTGTGCGGATCAGGGAGAGCGGTAAAAAATGCATTCTAAATTATCCGATTCAGTGTCACAGCCCGCCGCGGGGCGCGTTGTGCCGTGCGTGAACGTAACCGCGCTCGGTGGTTTTCACAGGATCTGTAGCCCATATGTGTTGTCTGACAGTGTTCACCTTGCATGAGGAGTCTAGGCTGTGTGATCGATGGGAGTATACACACTCGCTACGCTTGTATTATCATAACATAAGCAACTCTGTCTTCCACTTTTCCGAATACTTACCTAGGTGTATTGAAATTCCAGCCAACAGGAATTATTGCAGACAAAGTTCATACTAAACAATAACTCCTATAAACTGTAAGCTTTTAAATTGCGTTGTACTTCATCAGCTTGTACTTACAATGGATGGGGCTTGAAGTTAGGATCCTATATTAAGAGATAAATTTTCTCCCTTGAGTCACAATTTTTGGGTTCCAATTAAAAATGGTGAAACGGAACACTTATGGTGCGAAAATATTTGTATTATGAGAAAGTTTTTAGGGTTCCGTACCCAACGGGTAAAAACGGGACCCTATTACTGAGACTCTGCTGTCCGTCTGTTTGTCTGTCTGTCTGTCCGTCTGTCTGACACAAGGCTGTATCTCATGAACCGTGATAGCTAGACAGTTGAATATTTCACAGATGATGTGTTTCTGTTGCCGCTATAACAACAAATACTCAAAACAGAATAAAATTAATATTTTAATGGGGCTATCAGACAACAAACTTTTTTTTTCTTTCTGTTTTTATAGATATTGTACGCATCTTTGTGCGCGACTCCGATTGGCACTTGGCCGGTTATTATATTTTGTTTTGTTTATAGTTTTCGACTTACATTTAGTTTAGTAGTAAGTAAATCTGGGCCAAACTGCTGGATTTAATGTCTAGCCATCTATCTTTAGAACAAACGATCGATCTGAGACTCTAGGTTCCTCAGAAACGTTGAACTATATTATGTGGGTCTATACGTTGCAATATATTTAGTGTTTTAACTATTTCTTTCAGCGAGTATGGCAGTGAGCAAAATAAAACTCTGTGAAAGATTAAGAGAAACCAGGAAGGAATCCTCCTTATAACAGTATATTATCGCTATATTCTGGTTATAAGCCTTTGGAGGATATCACCAATACCATTGGCATCATAGCAGGTGGGCCGTCTGACTGCTTCCAAACGCATACAAATGAATTGCGGCCATCAAAATAACGGTTGCCGGTTCTCAGAGGATCAAAACCTTGCTACCTTTCCGGACGGCAGTGGCGAGTGGCGTGAACCCATTGCTGGCATTGACGATTCCGAGCAACTCCGGTCGCTCGTCCAGCATACTTTGAACCTGCAATCGAATTCAATTTAAACTGCAAAATCAAATACGAATACCTAAAACTTTGGAGAGTGAGTTGTTGAGTCTGTGAAACGATGTCTGAAATTACGATCCCGAATAGATGTACGTGTAAGTATTGCGAATGCAATCAAATTTAGCATTTTTAGAGGGATATTTTACATTTAAATCTAAGAAAATGATGCATGGTTGGAAAGTTATTCTGTTGATTCATCCTTATTTGTTTCTTTCGTGGAATAAATGTGGGAATGCATGGGTTTAGTACGAGTATAACAAGTACTATGTACGCACCAACAGAGTATACCTTTACATAAATTCTAGATGATTTATATGGCGTCAGTGGTACTTTTTTTCACTTCACTGGGACATGGTACAACAAGTAGATTTACTTTAACATCCTCAGCAAAATCAGCCTGATTACAGAACACTATTACGTTCAAAGAGTTAGTTAGATCTACCTGTTTGAGGTATCCACATTTGACAGCCATGCAGAAGCAAACAGTTGAAGTGCCTTCTGTGTCGGTGCTTGTCCAAGTTTCCTCTGAATACTGGGTTTCTATCCATTGATGTTTCCCAAAGGAGCTGAAAGTCAGACGATCTATTATTCTGTCTAGCTTTGTGGTTATAACTTTATACTGTCTATACGCTATTATGCTGTCACTGTCCTTATACAATTTAACAAAAGCGATAGCTGTGAGTAGTCGTGTCGTCAATTAATTATTGTAACTCTTGTAGAAGCTTTTCACTTATTAGCAAGAAAACTTACCGTACTCGTATATTGGAATCATTGGTAATGTTTTTAAACTGACTATCTCCTTTATTTCCAGGCTTGTTCATTTCAGAATCTAAATGTCTCGTTTCAGTTTCAGATGTATTTTCAACAGTTACTTTAATGTTTATAATATTGTCACCACCAGTATTTTCCATTTTCTCTTTCTCATGATCTTCATTATCATTAAAATGTTCTTTACCAAGTTTCCCAAAAATAGTTTTTTCATCTCCAAAATGTGCTAAAGCTCTTTTAGTTAAATGTTGTATGGCCGTTGCTTTCAGAATGATCTTTAGCCTGAACTTATGGGGGTGGCTTGGGGCTAGGTCGTCTATTCTTTTTATAGTTTTTCCACCGCTGGAAGCGAAAATAGGTTTTATTCTAGAAGTCAAAAATAATGCCCTAAAAAACATAACTTGTAAAGCCAAGTCTCGCAATTTAGTTCTTCTACCGTAAAAAGTTGTGAGATCCATGTAATTCCAAGTCGATTAATTTATTCAATCAAGCTAACAAAGTTTTTAGTCAAGCTGGTTTAGGTATTATTAATAATCAACAAATGGAATAAAAGTTGTTATGAACAATTTGGAGTCATCAAATACTGATGAGGATGTGAAATAGTCAGTTTAGACTGATGAAGTAATTTATATCACCCCATCATTGTATCGGTCACAGAAAGTGGATGGGTATAGGCAGCTCAACACCGTTTGTAATGACATACCATCAAATGAAAGCGATTAATATTGATTATTTAGGTAAAGTTGAAATGTACGTGGTTGATGAGATGTTATTATCCAATGATACCTGTAAACCACGAGCCATTTCGGCAGCTTATTATTAATCTCCACTCGATAGAGCAGTTCATCTTGCAGAAAAGCATACTCTTCTTGCTTCCAAGTCAGGGTGATGTCTCGGTTGGTTCTGGAGACCACCTCAGGCGCTGCTGGTTTCCACCTCTGAAACCGGTTGAGGAGAAATTCTTGAAGCTCCATTGTTCTGAAATTTTAGAGTGTTTGATAACTAACTGCTTATTGTTGAAGTTCAATCTATGTAGTTTGTAAAAAATGTTTTAAAATATTCGTAATTTTTCTTTGCATTCTTTAACCAAATTTTATATAATACTTCTTCAATGTAAAAAAATATCTAAAGAACAAATATATAATACCTACACGTACCTACTAGTATACATTGGACAAGAATTGTGTCCACCAAAGGCGAGCTTAATCCTTATAAGAGCTTTCTCCCTGTAAACCTTACAGAATATTCCTCAGTTGGTTAGATAGAACAGAAGATATAATTTTAAAGAAAAACTTAACTCACCTGCATTTATTAAATTCTCTGTAACTTCATAATAGATCCAATATATTTTTCTTTCGCATTTTAATTTACA
Organism: Hydriomena furcata; assembly: GCA_912999785.1. NCBI lineage: Eukaryota > Metazoa > Arthropoda > Insecta > Lepidoptera > Geometridae > Hydriomena > Hydriomena furcata. The sequence continues at coordinate 10,932,606 of OU538841.1, read as the reverse complement.
ACAACAATTTTATTAAAGTCCTATCAAAAGCTCTTTACTACGAAACACATTTACAAACTTTACTTTTATTTTCTCAACACTATTTACACAATATTCCTTTTATATATTTAATCTATGTAATCTTCGTCGCGGTTAGTTTTCAGTTCTTAAAGTGAATCGGGAAAATGGAGTTTGATCGATATTCGGTTGCCAAAGCTCTGTGCTTTCGATTTCAACACTTTGTGAATCTAAACTTAACTCATTTATAAATAGAGTTGAAAATTGCAATAGTGAAAGTTATTCTACATTTAATTTCCAATGTTCAAACAAATACTAGACTCTTGCCGCGTCTAATCTATATTACGGCCGCAATATTCATTTCCATACGCTGCTTCTTATATTTACAACAAGATTGTTCAATATTTCGATCAAAATTTTCCTTCTATTTTTTCATAAGACAAAGTAATTTTCGGAATGAAAGTACAAGGATCACTTTCAAAAGACTTTACTAGGTGACTACGCCTGTTCCTTGCGACTTGAAGCCTCTCGACATCGCAACTTCAGCCATTGCCAAGTGGCCATGCCAAATGATGTCTCTTTATCTCAACTTATGTCTGGCGGCGACAGTGCTTGCTCAAAATATTGTTTTTCTAACATTTTTTCGGTCTGCGCTGCATTATATGCCGTTAAACGTTGAATAAAATTACTCCTACACGGGCAATTTAGATCAATATATTCCGGGAAATCTCTTCACATCAATTTTGAGAATTATTGGCCAGTTTAGATCTATAGTAGGTAGAGTAAGTTCACTTTTGTTTATTAGCTCAAAAGCTTGGAAACTGAATTTAAGAGGCATTTCAAAAGACGTTCAATAGGTAATATACCTAGGTAGGTGATAACATTGGTTATTTCACACATAAAGTCACTAAGTGGGTTAATGGCTTAGAGTAGTGGAGCTCCTTGCGAAAGGTCTCGTCTGAGACAGTTCCGGTTAAATTGCAGGCACATCATGCTTAACATCTGAACCTATGCCTCAAGTTGACATAATGTAAGACAGGTATCGTAGGGCACATAATGCATGTTAATTTTCGTTACCAAACTTGGTTACGCAAAAACACTAAAAGACAAAAACTGGTCATTAATAATAACCTTTCTTTTATTTAAAGTCGGTTAAAAAAGCATAAACATTTTTAACAAAGCATTGTTCAGCTGATTCTCTAATTAGCAATTACACGTCGCTAATTAGGTACGGCGCGGCGTCACAATGCGAACCCTCTGCAGACGTCGACGTCATTACAATACTGAACAGGGCGACGCCGACGTCACTACAATGCAAACTCGCAGCAATTTATGGCGTCGCATGGTGGGTGCATGAAGCGCAAGAGGCTACTTTTATTATTATTTAGATGACAAAAAGGCTGGGACTGAATATGCTCCGAATCGCTCTTATAATAAAAATATATGATTTTTATTTTATTTACGCTCAAAATATTTACAAAATACGAACTAAACAAACAATGAATTATACTTTATTAGGATTTAATGATCTAAGTGATTTCAGTAAATAAATGTATTTTTGAATTAGAATTAATTCACGACAATTTCACTTTAAAATAACTCAGGATAAGGAAAATAGAATAGCGAGGAAATTTAGGTACTTAGATACGGCTTTATTAAAAAAAAAAGATTGTTTGTGAAATCTCGCATTATTTTATTGTTGGTAGACTTTATTAATTTACTTTCCTTCAAAAAAAAATATTAACTACGTCAGCTGCAAATGTTGTCTGTAAAGTTTTACTATCTTTAGGTAGCATCTTTTGGTGTACACAGTGTCATCTAGTACAGCCAGTCTTCGAAACCAACAGGGCGATATGTGTCCCGTTTGGGGCTGAGGGAGGGACCCTGACCCCTTACATTTAGGATTGAGGTCAGGGCCGGGGCAAATGAGCCACTATTTGTGGATCTCTCCACAAAAACTAAGTAAGGGAGCCTTTTGTTGTGTTGTTGAGAAATTGGTAGGTAAGAGTAAGTTACATTGAAATAAGCTTCTGAATAAGGCCTTATTAAGTAATGGCTCGTGTCCGAAACGATCAAATCGAAATCGTGTCCAATCGGAAACATTTCGCAAAAATTTCTGAGACTGTGACGTTATCACGGTCAAACCGCCGGGCCGATTATGATAAAATTACATAAAGATATAGTTTATAGTTTTGGGACTACTACTGGTTACTACTTTTTTTGGATAAAGTCGTCAAAAATATCTTTTTTGAATGTACGCTGACAAAGTCGCCGGCAAAAGCTAGTCTAAAATAAATCAAGAGAAGTAAAAGTCAAAAAGTACTTATTTCAGTTTGAAATATTGAAGTAGGTATGTTAAATAACTAAAGACAAATGTTTTTATTTGCTGTTGCTTTTATAAACAACAAAGAATGTGATTCACGAATGAATTTTAAAACGGGTGGCATTTCATTCCACTGCAGATGCGAGCCTCTTTATTTATCCCGGGAATAGAATCTTACATTCTCAGAGCTTATTCAGAATTCAAATCAGAAAAAGTTTAAAATTTTCAATTAAACTGTTTATTCTATCAGTTATCTGATTCCCATAGTACAAGCTTTGCTTAGTTTGGGGCTAGATAGTGTTATGTGTAAAGTCCGCCAATATTTATTTATTTATTTATGTTATACCATTTAAGAGTATAGTTTTTAGTTATTTTTATATTACTCACTTAAACATTTAGTTGTACCTATATCCTATCACTTTATACAAAAATAAATAAATCGCTATTTTAAATTGACCCCATGGTCATAAAGTTTCGAAGAGTTACCTAACGTTATACTTATATATATAATATACTAGGTATACCATAGTTCAACCCAATTCGGGGCCATTAATTAAAAGCTGTAACAACAAACTCTACATTATTGTAGGAACCTACGAGTAGGTACATAGGTACCTACTCGTAAATCCCTACCTCCACCTTCCGGTGCAATTTATATAATACAATGCATTTTCTAATAACCTTTGCGCTTAGATAGGTAGATACTTAGATAACACTTTATTGATTACCACTCGTCCACACGAATACAGAAAACGTATGTTTACGTTTGAATAATGAAATATATATATTTTCTTTAATTTAAATTATAATAATAACGAATGCAAAATAATCAGCTGAATAGCAAATAGTCGAGAACAAAACTGAACAGCTCCATAAAAATAAAATTCGATTTTATGTTCGACGTCAATTCGACGATTAGTAGGCCGTATCGCAAAGACACCATAAAATTCGAATTCCGACTCTCCCAGTTCTCATGCAAGTCCGCAGATATCCCAATTTCTGCGTAGCACGGAAAAGTGTACAAGAAATGAAAGCCTAATAAAATTCAAATTCGGAACCTAGGCCTGCCATATCCGAATTCGGTGTAAACGGAACGTAAAAGACGGCGGCGCTGCTATCGATCGACGCGCGCAGTCAGCGCCCGGCCGCCGAGCGCGATACACGTGCCGTGTGTGTTAAATCCTTTCGCTGCCGCCAGCTACCACGAGACACTACCAGACCCAGGTAGGAGAATCACACTGTAAACCTCTTATTCTTCCATGTTTGTCGTTTATGCTATACACGCCTACATGGAAAATATTGTTTGCTGTTTTTATAAAAACATTGTTTGCAATTCCGCCACTTATAAAAGATGATTCATGGCGTAATATACAGCTGACTGAGTGCAGTCCTTATTTTGTCGGTTAATCTGTTATGCGGAAAGGCGCTAATTGCATTAGGTGATCCGTTTAACCTCTTTTGGAAGGCTTTTAGGTGGTACCTAACCTAGTACATACCTATAGGTATGTAAGCAGGCATAGGTAGCTATAGATGTTATCCCTAATATAATATATTTATAGTTATCCTTATATAATTGTATATTACTAGCCATTGTTTATGATTATTATGGTTAGTAGGTATCTAACCTACTTAACTACAGGTACTTCGCATTACATAAAAGTTCATTTTGGTTTATTTTCAGATAGAAAATATCCGTAAAAGTTGTATGATGAAAGCGCCTACGGCTATTGTTGAAGCAATATTTATGTAATGGAACATTCTTTATGTAAATACTTTGGCCGGTATTATGTTTCGATAAGGGCTCTTCCTTATATTATTATGAGGGTTTACCTCCGGTAACATGAGCTAGATTGTCATACTTCGGAGGTACCTATTATCCAGAAGGTACAGCATAATCTTTAACAAGCTTCCGCTCGCAGCTCCGCTCATGTGGTACCCAGGATAAAAGTGGACTAAGGAATTTCAGGTCATGGAACTTATTTCTTCTTAGTTTCGCATTTATATCCTATCAAACTTTCCTATTTATAATATTAGTAGGAGGACACTTTTGACTACATTTTACATTTATGTAAACCAGAATTCTTATAAGCGGCGATGGGCTTGCAACCTGTCACGTATGGATTGCTAACTGCTGCAAAATATAGTATTTTGCTAAACATAATGTTAGATCGTGCCTCTGACTACCCCTTTTGGACATCTCTTCAAGGATCTTAGCACTTTGAGATCTGAGAGTATGTCTACCGTACTTGGTGATTATAGTCGTGATCTTATTTATTTTTCAAACCTCAAGCTATATAACTATATACTATATAGCTATACTATACTATATAAGGACCTCAACAGAATCGTAGGCGCTGTTTTACACAATTTTCAACCTTAATCATTAGACTCTACTTACGAAATCACCTAAACAAACCTAAAAGTTTGTGCTAAGGATCATCAATATTTAAAAAAAAAAAAAATTGAGAATCCGTAATTAATTGCAAAGAGCCCTCAAGTCGAACAATCGCAATTGTCAATAGGTAATTTGTTCTATATTTCAATTGTCAATTGCATTAATTACCAATAAACGGCCAATGAAGTATTATGTTGTCAATAACGATGAATCGTCTGGGGGGGCAGTTAAGATAGCTCAATACAAAAGGCCAAGTTCACTATTAACTTAATGGTGGTTACCCTTACCATTGATCCAATTGACCCCATATGTCAGAACATTGACGGATGGTTACTATCATCCCATTCATAGAACATCATTCACTGGTTTTGAACAAACAGTGAGCGATATTTTATATTTAGGTTTTGAACCGACAAAAAAAGGAGCTTTTAAATCGGCATACATAAATATTGTATAAATATATAAATATGACCACGCGATACCGATATTTGACAACTATTTTAATTTATATATTTCTATATATATAGAATTAATTAAAACACGATATTTTCCAGAAAAGTATTGCATATTTTAGTTTTCAAACAATTTTAAAATACATACACAAACACCCAACATACATATTATAGTCCTAACCCGATACTAGAACTCTCTGTGTTGAGTATTTGGAACTCTCCGAGTATCATGGTACCGCAATACATATACGGAACATAATATTTGCAGATTATGCAAACTTTTATTCCACTATGGGATTGAACCCGCAACTCATGCGTCTCAGCCGGATTACCTGCTCTACTATATCTCTACAGGGTGGTGGGAGGTACCTGCCCGAATCATCCCCCTCTATATTCCGCTATTTGTTATTCCTACTATTTTTTCCGTGGTTTTTCTTATTTATTTGAATAGTGGAACTAGCGGATGAATAAATATTTGTTACAGCAGATATTAATCTGCACATTGCGTTTAAAAAATATTGTATTGGAAAGGTAAAAAAAAAAATATTGAAAAAAATGATAGGCCTATGCCGTGTTTATTGACTGATACTTGTAGACAATGGTCGCGAGGAACAGGCGCAGCTTTACTTAGTTCCTAAAACGTTTCAAAGTGATCCTTGTGATTTTATTGAACCTTTTGTAGAGTTTGAGTTTGAGTTTAAAATCCCGAATATTTACAAAACCATTGATGGTGACTTAAAAATGAAAGTCACTTAACTTTTTAATATACATGAAGATGTTTCGGGTACCTCTAAAGGTGCTATGCTGCTACCTCTGGACTTCCGTTTGACACAGTTTTTTAGAACACCTGTCTATGATTTTTTTGGGAATAATATATATTTTATAGTTTGATATAAGTTAAAACTGCCTGTCAGTACATGGAAACAATGAAACTTTCAAGATGTTAAAGTTTATTTCCAAGGCTCTACTAAGTTCTATATAAACTTAGTCGATCACTTCCCGAATCGAACGATTATAAACCTTACATCCTTATAAATTGGGATGAGTTTAGCTTGAATGGGGTAGTCATCATTCATTCATGATGTTGTACAGTGTACGGCTGTATTTCAGTTGACTGTATAATTGTTGGCTATTTTTGGATTCTTAATCAACAATCGAGTTTATTGTTACCTTGTTGGTATAATGGTACCATCTACTTCTCAAACTGTATAGCGCTTATTAGGCTAATACATCATCCTGGACAAGTACTAAATAATAACTGGCCAAGAAGGAGGCACCTCGACTTATAATTCGAAGGTCATGGGTTTGAATCCCGGTCGTGCATAAAGGGATTTTCTGTTTAAAAATTGATATGTGCATTAACACGTGCTTATAACGGTAAAGGAAAACATCGTGAGGAAATCGTAAGTATTCTTGTAAGCATCGACGGGCTTGCAACCTGTCACGTGTAGAATGCTAAATACTGCAAATTGTGGACATGTGCCATTTTACCTAAAACTACTTGAAAATGGGAAAGATAGTCGTCGTTAATATAATCATCGACTTAATATAATCATATATAGGTACGCTTTATTTATTAAGATTATTTTGCAAGTTTAACATCTTCGAAAGGGAAGTTAAGCAGTGATTTCCGGAAGCTTATTATAGAACCGTACAACGTTCCCCATGAAAAATCCATTTACTTTTTCTAATCCAAATTGAGAAAAACACATTTTTTTTTCTTATTTTTTCGGTTAATGCTATGTAAGTAGGTAAACTTACAACTAGCCCTATGGTTATGTCATTATGATTAAGCCAAATCTTTCTACAACATGTTTTTCTACACCCCACATGAAGTGGGATAAGTTTATGATGCGAAATTACTGTAAGAATGTTATTTTTTTATATTTTTCCCAAAGAGTCCTAGAACTTAATTTTATAAATGGCACGTATTGCCTGTTTTTGTAAAACAAAAAAAACTTTGACCTTTCCCAAGTAAAAGATACCATAATGACATTACACAGTTGATGTTTATTAGACAAAAAGTGTCCTTTACTTATTGAAACACTTGAGACTTGTAGGTTTAGTACTTGTAGGTAAACCTAGTTTGTAAAACCGCCTCTAACCTAGTCCCAGAACTTTAGTGATTTCTCTCCTATTGCTTCTAGTAACTTTCTCAAATTGAAACTACACCCAATTACGCCGCAGTATGAATTATAATTACTTACAACCGCCCACGCCAAAGTGGGCCTTAACCCTGTTTATTTAGGGCGCATTTTCTCGTGCTGTTGCTCAATTATACGCTCACTTTAAGTTCTAGCTACACAGATTACAGCATAGTTACAGCACAGAAGAAATAATATTGTCTCTTGACGTCATTTAATAATTCTGAGGTGAGCGATATTGAAACTTAAAGAAAAAGATATTTATTTGCTTAAACATATGTTTACATTTTTGTGTGAGATGGTACATTATTATATTTAATAGAAGTGATAGGCAACTTGAAGCGGTTCTTGGCAACGAACTAAGCTAAAAAAAAAATAGACTGTTATTGCTGTCTCATTTACTGTCTATGAAACAGAACGAAATGGTTTTACTTAAGTTTAGTCTGGCACCAACAGAATTGGCACAATCATTAGAACTAAAGCTTCCAGCGGGGCAATACTCATGATGAATAGCTTTTATATTGTCTCGAAACGCAGTAATACAAAGTGAAACGAGATAAAAAAACGTTAATCTATAGTTTTAATTTTAAACATACCTACTTGCTTTATTTCTGAGTTTATTATTATTATTTTTTATACCACTTGAAGGTAGAACCTGGTCATGTAATGTACCATCGCCTATATAAAAACACTAACTCGTAAATCGCAAATACATAACCCTATCCCCCCACCCCCCAAATGCCCTACGACGCCCACCAACTTGAGGCATGACATGTGTCAAGCCTCATTCGTGATGTCTGTAATTTCACCGGCAACCGTACCCACCAAACCGGAACACAGCAATGCTGCTTGGCAGCAGAAATAGGTATGACATAATGCTCTTAAAATACATAATTCCTAAATGTCTGGAATAGATCGCTTTTTAGCGATAAGACCGCCTATTGTACAGTGTTTCTTCTAGTTTAAGTTTCTGTCATTACTATTTTGTTGTTATTGGTGTACAATAAAGCATTTTCATATTATTTGGTGTAATGATCGGTTTACGATAAATATACCTACATTTCGAAATTAATATTCCTTTGATATAAGAAAATTATTTCGTATACACCTTATGAAAGTTTATAGCAATGTTCTAATTCTATCTTGAATTTTAAATTAATACCTAGTTCTCTTATTATATTAAAATAATTTAATATTCATAACTTAAGTATATAGATTTTAGTAAAATTAATTTATGGTTCTTCAGAATATCTTTAACGAAATTCATGAAATTAGACTTTCAAATAATAATTCAAATTCAAATTCAAAAATCATTTATTTCAATAAAATCACAAGGATCACTTTGAAACGTCTTAGGAACTAGGTGAAGCTACGCCGATTCCACGCGACCAAGCCTAGAAGAATCAGGCAACAAACACGGCTTGGGGTCTACCTTTTTTTTTATGATCCTTTCCTTAATGCTATGTAGAGCTCCAGTGTGGTGCCAATCGAACAAGGTGAAGGCTCAAACAAGAATAATAATTAAAAGTTAAAAGTACCTACTACTCAAGTACGTAGGTACAGCAATAAAAAAAAATAACTAAAGAGCTTCAGCACAAATTCAAAAAGCAACACACGCTACACTTGATTTAGAATTAAAACTTACAGATAAAATAACTATTTGCTTAAAAATAATTAAAGTAGACAAATGTTACACAAAATAAAATTAAGTACCTAAATTAATATTTAGCTGTCGAGTGGCAGAGCGACATCAGGCCACGAGGATTTATCATTTATATAATCATCTACAGTATAATACGCTTTGTTTATAAGATTATTCTTTATGTAGGCTTTAAATCTTCTAACGGGAAGTTTTGTTGCGTTTTCTGGCAGTTTATTATAAAATAGTATACAATTCCCCATAAACGACCCCTTCACTTTTTCTAATCTAAATTTGGGTATGTACAATTTGTTCTTATTTCTTGTGTTAATACTATGTACATCACTTTTTTTCTTAAAGAAAGCCATATTCTTATGAGTATACAGTAAGTTTTCATATATATATTGTGAGATTACTGTGAGAATGTTAATTTCTTTAAATTTTTGTCTCAAAGAGTCCCGGGACTTCATTTTATAAATGGCACGTACTGCCCGTTTTTGTAAAACAAAAATAACTTGAATGTCTGCTGCCTTACCCCAGAGAAGAATTCCATACGACATTACACTATGGAAGTAACTAAAATAAACTAGCCTAGCTGTGGCTTCATCGGCCAGCCGCCTAATCGTGCGGCGTAAATAATTACCTAACACCTAACTCGCATTTATACTTTGTACCTCTGTTTAGATAAATTAAACACAGTTACAAAATCGCATTATCTACAAAACCTAATTTAATTATGTTATTTTTCAAATTTTCAAAAGTGGCTTTCTCTATTTTTGTTCCTGTTCCATCTTCTTTGAGTATTTAGAAAATGTATATCTACCTCAAAATTTCTTCTTCTACAAAATATACCGGTATATTCTCGTGAATTTCGCTCCTGAATATTGTTCTCAGCTCATTGTTTCTCCAGATCTCTCATTCTCTTGTAATTATTGTCAAAGTAAGTACTGCTCGTTAAAGACCATTGCTGTATTTGGCTTTTGTTTACGTTAAACCTGAATATTAAATAAATAGTAGACGCTGAACTGTAGCACAATACGCATGTATAATTTTGCTTTCAGCAACGTAATGTCTACTCTTGAACACTTTGTGCTGCAAAATGCTTATTAAGCTTTTAAAGTAGTAGCTAAGGGGGGTTTTAGAAGGATACTTAAATAAATAAACAGTCAACCGTCACACATAGTCCTTACCGCACATTTGGATATTCTTTGTTAGAAACTACAAGTACCATGTTACCACAACACCCAGACTTGAGCCAAATGTTGGCAGATGTGCCTCTGACTGCCACCTTTAGACATCTTCAAGGATTGGACGCCTGGAAATACAGATTTCCAGGCGTATGATCACAGGATCATACTCATTTAAACTGACATATTTTATCCATGTGAAACGCGAGCAAAGCCACGGGCAGAAAAAAAATAGGTACACGAATTTAAGCCCCAAGTACGGTAGACATCATCTCGGATCTCCAGGCACTCGGATCTTTGAAGTTGTCTAAAGGGATTAATAAGAGGCACGTCCAAACATTACATTTTGGCACATGCCCACATTTTGCAGTAGTTTGCCGTGGGCAGAAGTTACAACAATAGCAGTACGCGACCGAAAGCGTCATAATATTATTCTTCACAGTTTGAGCAAGTGTAGTTTTTCGGGGATGCTTTATTATTAGAACTTCGTATTCCAATTTTAAAAACTTAAATTAAAAATAAGTTTAATAAGGTTTTATTGTGCGTCGCTTACAGCAAGTTCTACTTACTAATTCTTTGATACAAGTACCTCCCACAACGTCTCACTTCTATCTATCATTGACATATTATCTGAATTGACAATCTATGAATTCGCTAATCATCCACATTGCTGGTAATTACTAAAGAGCAAACATAATTGAGCCATACCCACTCGAATGTTGCATACTTACACTTACTCAATCAGAGACACGCTTCATTGAACGAACAAACATAGATAATAGTCTTCATACCATCTTAATATCTTACTTAACATTATCCTCACAGCTCAGTTGGTAGTAGCACTGCCTTCCGCGCTGTAGGTTGTGGGTTCGATCCCCACCCAGGGCAAATATTTGTGTTATTTACATAGATGTTTGTTCTGTGTCTGGGTGTTATAATGTATCTTAGGTAGGTATGTATTTACTTAAAAAGTATATAGTAAGTATATATACAAGCTTTGCTTAGTTTGGGGCTAGATGCCACTGTGTAAAATGTCCACCAATATGTATGTATGTATGTTACTGGTTTCCTCACTATATATTATACATATATTTAATGTTGTTGTTGTTCACTATGATACCGTATTAGCATATACATATATTATTTTCGAATTTAAAATCAATTAGTGCACGACCGGGATCCAAACACACGAGCGAAAGTCAAAGCACTTCCCACTAGGCCAAAAACAAGTTATGACGGAACCTTGTAAATAAGCTAAAGAGTTTTTAAAGTTTGTCCGATTTTAATTAAATCTCTTGTTTATTTTACTAGCACTGGTCGTGTTTTGTTTTCAATTGAAATAATCGCCTCCATTAACCGAGTTAACGATTTAAATGGCTTCTGTTTCATTTTAAGCATTTGTAATTCTAGCTAAGAAAATATAATAAGAAACTAAACAAAAATCGACCTAAAGTTCTATATGACTTTGATGAGATCTTCGACGAAATAAATGGAAGCTGGTTGGAAGAATGTTCTTTTAAATAACACGATCATCAAAAAATTATAACAATTATTGTGAATTGTAGTGACGTAGTAAGTTTTTAAGTTTTATAGAAAAACATAGGAAACATTTTCTATACATCAACGAAATAATCATTAAAATTGGATCATTATGGGGTAAACGATTATTTTTATTATTGATATCGATTTTATTTTGTACGTCTTTATTCTCTAACTTTAACTTCATTAATTTCTAACCAAGTACCTATTTAATTTTACCGTAATTACCTTGCTTTAGGTAATTATCCAGTGGCATTATTGTTCAACTCTTCTAATTCGAATACGGAAAGAATTCGGATTATCTGTCCTGTCTTTTAATTGTGTTTTAAAGTACATAATTACGTTTAAAAAACTAAAAAAAAAACCGATCAAAATGTTCCGACCAATCAAAAAATGTTTAACCAACTTCGGAGTATACCCAATCCATTAAAAAAAGGGTTATCAAAACGGGTCTACTCTATAAAAAGTTATGCGTAAAAAAAAATATACGTTTCGAATTGAGCACTTCCTCCGTTTTTTTCGTCGGCTAAAAATAGGAATTTGAATAACTAGCCGTTTACGATTATAGTTGAGATACACCATAGGAGAAGAAATAGGTGACCCTGCTAAGAGCCTTACAACTTTTGACACTTAAACTGCTAATGAAGAAAGAGGTATATTGATGGAAGTATTCAGTGCACTCTAAGAGGGGTTCTCTATTTACTCTAATACCCAGAGCAATTTCTAATCTCCGAAATCTTTCCCGACATTATCCCTGAGAAAATTTCCTCAATTTCCTTTCCTAAACATGTACGTTTATGCCTATGAATGGGGAATGCATACAAAGAAGCCACGACCACTATTCCCGTTATAACCCATCCGAGATGAGACATTCAGTGACTTTCTATAGGAAAGATAAAACCGCGTAACTTCCTAAATCGTTTGCGTTACCCTGATAGGAAAAGACGCATTAGCGATTTGGCGATACTCTACAAGTGAAGCGCTTCTATTTTACTCCTTACTCAAAGAGATCCCAAGCTCTCATCTAAGTATATAAAACCCTTGCGTTACTAACTGACTAACTGATTGAATGATCTATCAACGCACAGTCTAAACCAAGAGGTCCTAAGAAACTTGAAATTCAGAGGTTGTTTTCATAATGTTGACATAACTATAGATTTTGAATTTTCAGTCAGCCCGCGACCATGGTTATTGTAACATAGCCGAAACGTCAGGAAAGTAAATGAAAGGTAATTACGTGATAAAGACCCGTGTCAAAGTCTATAGTTTTGTAGCTTTCAAGTTATTAAATAAAATGATGAGAAGACTAGCGCACTGGCACAAACAAGAGGATGCCTATGTCTGGCAGTGAATTGGATGGAATAAAATAAGATAAAAATTCAATAAGAAAAGATATTCGAACAACAAAGCAGATATTTAAATCGCTTTATTTACTTTGATATGTACATTGTACATCTAATTGGTCTCTCAAATATTATTTGATTTTTTCTCCAATAAGATTCTCAATATTTGTCGGCTAAATAAGCCTCAGGCTCTCAAGTGAGCCTACAAAGCGATCTACAAAATGAGCTTTAAATCTAGATAAATTGTCTTCGTCTAGACTAAACCTTATTTGTATACTGTTATTGAGAAAAGGAATTTTAGCAGATTCACCCCTACAAAGTAGGTACACAGTGGATTCAAATAATTGCTTTGGCATTTGTAAAATCGTTGTTCTTGCTGTGTTATCATTCATTCATTAATCGAATCAATGTGCTCATTCATTTTCAAAACTCAATTAATAGATTCCTTCCAGTGAGTTGCCACCATCGCATCGATGACACAGCCTAGACTCCTCATGCAAGGCGAACACTGTCAGACAACACATTTTGGCTACATAAAATATATCCTGTGTACCACCAACAAGCGCGGACGATTTGAAGAAATGAAGCCATTAGAGGTCTATTGGGCTATGTGTTCGATGGTTGCCACTTCTATGGTTCTATCAGATGCCTTAAGTAAATTCTGACCGAAGCTGGGGACTGCATTTGGCTAGGTTGCTTCTGCAGCGATCAACTTGGGATCACGAAGTCTGTTAAACGACTTGCAAATTAGCCACTGCAGTTCATTACCGGGGAGCAGACGTCCTGCCGGGGTAATGAAGTCCAGTGGAGTGTTTGCTCTTCCATAGTTCGCATCTCGCTTCCGCTTTTACGGCTCTATCTCCATCTTTTATCATGAAACACGCGATAGCAATATAAGGTTAGGTCCCAAATCTCTTCGTACATTTTTATTGTTGCGATCGCTTAAAAAGGTATTCTCGCGTGTACCAGTTGCCCTCAAAATGGATGTACGTGCAAGTTTGATGAGGTCTGACCCTCAACGTATGTGTGTGGGCCCAGTAGGTACATCCGCCCTACACCGAAAGGGTTTCAAAAAAACCAGAATCACTCGATACCTTCCCAACAAAACCCTTCCCGGAAGTAGCGTTACGTGCTGCCAACACAAAAAACCTTTTAGTTTGCTACGTTGGCAGTACGTATGTTTACGTTTGGGTTAGGCGTAAGCAAGCTAGAAAACTCGATTATGGTATAAAGACGAATCCAGCCAGATCGTTCTTTACAGAATTGGCCTAAGCAACGTTGACCAGTTAACATTTGATTTAGTGGTCGTTACTGGCGTTTTTATTTGTATCTATCATCTATAATAATATTATAAATGCGAAAGTAACTCTGTCTGTCTGTCTGTCTGTGAAGTTATAACGGCCAAACCGCTGGGTCGATTTTGAAGAAATTTTATAGAGATAGCTTAGAGTACGGACGGACAAAGGATACTTTTTTTTTCCAAAAGTTTCTTTTAATTTTCCGGAATTTCAATGTTTATGATAAAGTCGTCAAATACCGACTTTCTAAATTTACGCGGACGAAGTCGCGGGTACAACTAGTTTTCAATATGCCCACTGAGATGGTATATTATTGTCAAGAATCTGGCTATAATACTCGTATTAATTTAATCATATGACGGACTCGGGATTTAAAAGTTGTCGTAAGATTTTTCATAATGTTATAAAAATATTTTAAAGTTCGCTAATAAAGGTTTATACAAAGTGCAGTCTACCTCGAACTCACACTACTAATTTTGCAATAAAAAGTATATATTAAAGTTTCATCTAATTCGATTCAGCGGTTACGGCGTGTTTGAATCACTAACATCCAAACATGCTAACAAACTTCACATTTATAATATTAGTTAAGGCGCTCCCAGTCGACGATTGTTTTTGTTCGAAACTAAAAAAGAAATACTTCTGAACAAGCCACATCTCCTATTTTATAATGTATAGTATATGTGAATAAAGATGTACCCATCTTTAATCACTTCGATAAATAATCCTACCGACCGCTGCAATGACGACAAACACACGTCGGCGCGTGATCCGCCTTTGCTTTTCGAATAAATTATATAATTACTTATCAAAAATCTATTCTAATAGAAATCTAGATCTACATATTACCTATCTTTAACAATAAATCACAAGTTGATTTTAATAGTAGGTATATAAAATATTTCGATCATAAATTCTAAAACATATCATTTTGAAATAATATCTTTATCGTGAAAAGTTTCTGCTATTATGTTTTCAGCTTAATAGAAATCTAGGTAGGAACCTGAAGTAATATACTTATAAAAATAGGAGATGTGGCTTGTTCAGAAGTATTTCTTTTTTCGCTTCGAAAAAGAGTAATCAGCGACTGGGAGCCCCTTAACATGAAAAGAAAGTATTATCGTGGGCGGTTGAAAAACGCGTTCTTTGTATTAAACAATAGTTTGAAAAAGAGAGTGTTTAGGCAGTACTGAGAGGCTTGCACGAATTACTATCGTATAGTCCCCCCTAAACCAACCCCTATTAAATACCGCAAGAGTAAATATATGCTAGTACCTAGGACTTTGTTTTATTAAAAGAGGACTCCTCTAGATTAATCCTGGAAAACCCACCTAAATGGTACATCAACGTCTTAAGACCCGGAGTACTCTTGACATTCCCAAATATTGTACACACCTGCTCAATGTATGTTGCTAAAATGTTACCATCATGTGATACCATCATGGATACTCATGTGATAATAATAAGCCATTTATTTCCTAAAAAGTAAGTAGCCAAGAAGTAAGCTTCCAATTTAACCGTTCTTCCTCTTAATAGTACCCATCATTTCCCAAATTGTATTCCTTCTCTTCTTGACTTAATTTTTGTATCTTCTCAAACTCATGTGGCTGATCATGGTCAATGTCCAGCAGACGCTTTTTCTTACCACGATCTGATTTTCCTTTCCTATAAAGTCCGTCCTCCCAAAGCCAAGCCTAAAGTTCTTATGCAGCGCAGTTTTGGTAGTTTAAATCTAGAAAATTTAAGAAAGGATGCAATGGACATAGACTGGGATGTTGTTGCAAATGTCAGTTCCATTGACGACAAAGTTGACCTGTTTAATTGCGCATTGACCAAGCTGTATGACGTTCATGCTCCTGTGAAGGCTATTAAAATTAAACATCTCCCTGCACCTTGGATCACAAAAGAACTTAGGTTGGCCATGCATAAAAAACTTGTAGCTAAATCAAAATATAAATTGCGTCCATCTGAAGCAAATCGGGACAGGTATGTAGATTGTCGAAATCGCTGTAATAGGGTGTGTAGAGATGCTCAACGTCGCTATATCCACGATTCTATTGATAATCAAGACCCTTCCAAGGTTTGGAAGTTTCTTAAGTCACTAGGAATTGGTAGGTCTCGTCAAGACAATACTCCTAAAAATTTAAACATTGATTCTCTAAATAAACATTTTTCTACTTCTACTTTATTTGATAGTAACATAAAAAAATCAACCCTAAATAAACTTTCTGATATTCCAATTCCTGACTATTCTAGTTTTCATTTCTCACAATTTACCGATAGTGATGTTAAGAAGAGCATAACTTCTATATCCTCAAATGCCATCGGAAGTGATAGTATTAGTCGAAACATGATCATACCCATCATTGAAGAAATTGTTCCTGTCATCCGTCATATACTTAATGCATCCCTAACCACTGGCACATTTCCATCAGTATGGAAAGAAGCCCAAGTTACTCCCCTTCCCAAAAAGTCAAATCCTTCATCTCTCTCTGAATACCGCCCCATTTCTATTCTCCCATTCCTCTCTAAAGTTTTAGAACGATTAGTTCATCATCAACTTAGTACCTTCCTTGCAAGTAACAACCTCCTAAATCCTTATCAATCTGGTTTCCGTTCCGGCCATAGCACTACATCAGCTCTGGTGAAAATCACGGATGATGTACGCTTTGGTATGGAAAATGGGGAACTCACTGTACTATCACTTCTAGATTTTAGTAGTGCTTTTAATAATGTTGATTTTGACATTTTACTGGCCATACTCCGCTCACTTAACATATCTCCTACGGTAATTGATTGGTTTCGCAGTTATCTGCATGGTCGCCGGCAGTGTATTCGCATAGATGAGTCATACTCATCTTGGTGTGATATAAAGACCGGTGTCCCTCAGGGCGGCGTCTTATCTCCTCTTCTTTTTGCAATTTTCATAAATTCTATTTCCCAACATCTTTCTTCATCTTATCACCTCTATGCAGACGATCTCCAGATCTACACTAAGGCACCAGTAGCACAGCTTCATGAGGCTTTTGAGACCACAAACACTAATCTGCGCTATATTCTGGACTGGAGTAAATCCTACGGCATCTCTGTCAACCCAGATAAAACGCAGATTATTGTTATTGGCAGTTCTAGGATGGTTTCAAAGATTGACTGGTTTCGTCTACCTCAGATTATGTTTGACGGTAAATGCATACCAATTAGTGACTCAGTCAGAAACTTAGGCGTACTAATTGACAAGCAACTCTCGTGGCGACCACACTTGGCTGAAATCAGTCGTAAAATGTTTGCTTCTGGTGCTTCACTCAGAAGGCTTCGGAATTTTCTTCCCACTGCTACCAAAATTGCGCTTGCACAATCCCTTCTCCTCCCAATCCTTGATTATGCTGACGCCTGCTACATTGATGTAACAGAAGAGCAGCTTAATAAGCTTGAGCGCCTTCAGAACTACTGTATTCGATTCATATTTGGTTTGCGAAAATATGATCGAATATCAGAATTTCGTACGAAACTCAAGTGGTTGCCAATCCGCTTCCGCCGGAATGCTCACGTTCTTAACCTCCTCTATAATATTCTTTTTTCTCCCCTGACTCCTGCTTACCTTAAGGAACGATTTCAGTTCCTGTACCTTTCTAATCCACGATCCCTACGATCCACTGACACCTTTCAACTTAAAGCTCCTATACACTCCTCTACCTTCTATGAAAAATCTTTTACAGTCCAAGCTGTTCGCCTATGGAACGCATTACCTGTTAGTATCAGAAAAGCAAAGTCCCTGTCAATCTTTAAAAACCTAGTCTTCAACCATTATCTGTCTAATTGCTCTTCTTGAAACGTTTGTATTTTGTGTAAATAGGTATTTAGTATGTATTTTATAGTATGTTTTGGCACTACATATATTTGCTCATCTTTAGTATTTTTGTATAGGTATATTATGTAATGTGTGTTATTATGTCATATTTTAAATATTTACGTAATTTTTATGGAATTAGTATTCTTCAGTTTTGTTATTTTATTTTTATTATTGTTTTATTTATTTTTATTTTTGTTATATATGTATATGTTTTATTTATTATTTTTATATTTAATTTTGTATCTACTTGTATATATTTAAAGCCGCACCAACATGCCCCTTCTCTTTATATGTTCATTCCAGTCCATTCTAAGGTTGCCTGGTAGAGATCGCTTTTAGCGATAAGGCCGCCCATTGTATTACCTTTAAGCATAGTGTTATTTATTTTACTTCTGTTCATAAATATTTGTATTCGTGTGAACGTGTGGTAATCAATAAAGTGTTATCTATCTATCTATCTATCTAGAATTATCCAAACTCATATTATCATATAAAAATTTAATAAAGTGGTAGATTGATATTAATAAATATTAAATCGTAAAAAACATGCATTTAATTATTTTGGGAAGTCCATTTCTGGACAAAGGCCTCCTCCATCCTAGTCCATTCGTCTCTGTCTTGTGCATGTGATACTCACGTGATACTGTATCTATCTACCTATCTATTATTTTAGAGTTTAAACAACGAAACAGATATTTATACCCAAATATTTTAACTTAAAATTACTACTACCAAAAAACTTCATTAGTTCCTCTTTCAAAAATCAGCTTTTTGATACTTAATTATTAAAAAACTGAATGTTTGCTTATTTTAATCAACAGGCTATCATAAGCGACACGGCTGAGCGCGAGCCAAATTCAACTTTAATTCAATTGAAATTATTTCAAAACTGAAATTGAAATGGCACGCCTTAAAGTGCAAATTTTGTGGGAACATGGGCCTTAAGAACTCAAAACACTCTACATTGATTAGTTCGCGGTGACGACACACCTAAACAGTACAACATCTCGGAAGTCCGAGACATCTATTTTGATTATTTTGCCACACAGTACACTTGTAAATAGTAGAGTACATCAACTCAAGAGTTCGAGAAATTCTACCACCGACCACATATCCCAATAGATACCAAATGGCTTCATTTCTTCAAACAAAAATGCTTTCTGTTTGGCCGGTCCAAGGTCACAGGTAATAAAATTAAATGTATAATGTATAACACTGTCTTATGTCAGTAATCTAAACTGCCAAGTGGTTCACGGGTAACGGAAGTGGTCGGTACTAAAGTAACTTTTGAGCTCGTTGTTTTATATCAGCTGTATTGGCCTTATGTGTAGTGAGAAAATGTTCGCCTTGCATGGGGAGCATGAGGAGTCTATAGACTGTGTGGTCGAGACATTCTATACTTGATTAGTTTGTGGTGACAGTACTTACTTCGTACATCAACTCCTGAAGAATCCTTGACAGAGCGCACCTGTACCTCATTACTGCGACACAAACAAACTGCTACGGACGGAACGAAAGTCGAGAGACTTTCGTTAATCCATTCGTACAGTTACCTACAAAAATAAATTTTAATAAGCAAATAAACATGTATTTTCACACATCAATACAAGTATCATCTAATACTTTTAAACGAGCAATTCTTGTATATATAATCTATAATCTGAATCTCGGAAACGGCTTCAATGATTTTCATGAAATTTAGTATGCACGGGGTTACGAGGGCGATAAATCGATCTAGCTAGGTTTCATTTTTAGAAGACGTCGTTTTATCCCTGTTTTCAGGCAATAAAAGGCTCGATCATCCAGGTACTAGTAATAAAACAGGGTAGGTATAACCGGATATTGACACTAATCCACGTTCACGATACAACCAGTTGCCATTTTATTGCAACAAACGCCAAAAATATGGAAAAATCATGGTTTTCTCGCATTCGCAAAGTTTTATTGTGATTATACTACCGGCAGCGCATAAACGGGCTTTATTATTGAAATTCGGCCATTTTTCAATCCTTTATGGGTTATTTTTCAGGTATGTTAAGTGTATTATTATAAGGATCTAAGTTTCAGGACATAAGAGACTTGACTATCTATCATATAAATCACGCACAGCCTAAACCGCTGATTGTGGAGACTTTAATTTTAAAGGGTACATTGTTCTTGGTGCGCACTTAAAAATGTGCTAAGAAAGGAATTTTTAAAATTTGCATCCGAAGCGGTCCAAAACCGGGGTTCAATGCAAAACAAAGATGGTAATTTTTCAGAAACTATTTGGGTCTACCTTGGAATTTTACATGTAGACTCGACCAAGTATAGGTTAAAAGATCTTTAGTATGAAATATTTTGAGTACCCTAAACTGCGAGCTACATCTGGTCTATGTACTACTCGTACATATACAAAAAAAACTATTGCATTTATAATATTAAGTGTGATATAACCAAATGAATAATGTTTTTCTATGAGAAAAATCTCAGTCGCAGCTGACTGTACAGCAGAAGTTGTGTAATAACTCGAGCTAAGGGAGGATATTTGTCATGCCCTAGCTTAGGAAGGGATTGATGAAAAATGGTGAACCATAACTTGTAATCGTTCCGCTTGTAAATGGGTTTTGTCTGAAATATCTCTTGTAACACTGAGTGGTTGTGGGCGCTTCTCATCTTGTTAGTCTTGTCTTGGGCCTGTTCGTGCGCGAATTTATATTGAATGGCGGTTTCTTGATAGTTGTACCTACTAAGCTCTATCAAATATTTAGATGTAGGTAGTTTAATCTATAATAGTGTCTTAGAATAAAATATTGCTACTTAATTAATTACTTTTATTCTAATTTCCGTTTTCTTGATACTGCGTATATGCTGCTTTTTATTAAAGCAATTTAGTGTAGATAAAATTATTGTCATTTTATCATACAAACATCTTATGTCATCATCAGTTTACAATACAGTTGCGGGATCTAGGTAAACGTGTGACTCAAAAATGGTTTGTATCGTTGCATAAAGGCGAAAATGGTCTGCCAAGCAGCCAAATGGTTGACATCACGTTTGCCTAGATTCGCTGACCACCATACTGTACGTACATGGCATAATTTTTAGCTTAAAATTACTAAATAATATGAAAACTATGCCAATTTTAACAATTTCAAGATTATCTGTTCGTATTTTACTTAGTTTCAACTTGTTCTAATTAAAAAGTGCGTGTTACAATATTGTAAACTATATGTCTATAAATCAGAAGCATCGCCACTGAGCTCAAGTTATTGATGTTCATCTCCACAAAAACAATGGCATCGACACTAACGAGCAACTCGACAAGTTGTGCAATAAGTCACCGGCTGGCTCCCCTTGTCCCGACTGCACTAACGATCTATCAATATCACTCGGATATACCGTCATTGTTGGTGATACAATGATATTCCTAGTAGGTCCCTAAACCAGGGAGTCTTATCATGAAAACGACTCATCTCTCAAAACTTTCGTGAGTGGACACATAATGTCAAACATTGTCGGTGTCTTTATCGACAATTAAATTATTTACGAGTCCCGTTTTTGACATGTGATTAACGATTATGTTGAGACAAAAGTCACATCGTTTCCGACTATATTTTGAAAGATGAAACGACTGACATTACTTTTGATAAGACATCATACATTCTACTACGACAGATGAGAGTGTGGTTTGGCAGTATTTATCGGAGCACTGTCACTGTCGTCGATAATGTCGGAATCGTTTTGCAGTGTAATGGCCCAGCATGCGGTTATTGGTAGTCCTACCCGATTCCATTAGTCTAGTTTAAGATACACCATTGAACCAATTTGAATAGCCAATAATTTAAGCGGTATTTCAAAGTTATTTATACGAACTGATGTCAATGAGTGCGTCTCGACCAATCACAACAAAGTTTTGCTCAACCCAACGAACTGAGCAATCATTTTGGGGTTTTGTAATTAAAACTTGTGTAAGGTGAGGCTGTGGACTGTTTTATTCATTTTCCACAATTTAAAATGAAAATGTTGATTTTGATTTCAATTATAAAAAGGTATTTGATTTGGGTTTAATTTTAAAAATCCATAGTAACATGTTAGTTTATTGTTTGGCTAATAAAAAAGGGAACGTCTAAGGACCATGTTGTTTTTTTATTACTTCTTGCTTCTTTGGATTTTATAGAAAAAAATAAAAAGGTATAAGGTCACTTACGTAAGTACAAGTACTTAACAATATAAATAAAAATACCTCTGATATTTGGTTAAGAATTTCATGAGCCTTGAAAATAAAAAGAGTATACAAAACATTCGAAATGAGCTCTTGTTACTAGGTTGTATAACCAGTTTGTAGTCGTAGGAAAAATAAATAAATAATGGTAAACTAAGCTCTTATTGCTAAGCAAAGCTTGTTCTATGGGAACCAGATAACTGATATAATACTAACGGACCCTTTTATTGGAAAAACATACTTATAATATAATATATCACCCAGATATATATTATTAACATTTTATGTTAGGCCAGTTTCAGATTCTACAGTACATTTTTCAACCAAACGGTACAAGATCAAGTTGAGTAGCATCAGACTTGTGACGTGAAACTAGACACTAAGTAACTTTCTTAGACACTTTATTTTACATTGTTGTACTTTGTAAATCGATTGTTTTAAAATTGAGCTAATAAACTTATGAGCCTAACCAAGCAAAAGCTAAACGTTAACTTTTACAATCAAAATAGTTTAATAAATATAATGAACAACTCAAATAGAATCAACATTAAAATATCTATATAATTACCTAGCGGTTAACTGTAACATAGACAATACTGTAGCTATACGATACTTATTGTCTTCGTTATAATAAATTACGTGATGCTTCATAGTTCTGTTAAATAAGGTTATATTTATTACTAAAGTAAAATTTTGTACTAAAACTGCTTCCCTTTATTTAACCTACAAAAATACTTTTTATTAGAATAAAAATAGGTCACAGCACTCAATGATTATCAACCTCTTTATTATTTAGTTTAGTTAGGTAAACACGTATATCGGTAAATCTTTGGACATGTTTATTTTGTTCAGGCGTTATCAATCGCGAGAGAGATAAACCTTATCTTGTGTTTTCAATGAAATCGGCTGTCACTCCTATTGATTTACTGGTAAACTGTACTTGATTTAGAACGGTTGCTTTTCTATGGTTATATAAAATTCAGGTAACAAATCCATGTAGAAGAAGGTTTGCTTCGTGGAAGCTCTTTTTTGCGAGTCATTTTTTGAATACACATTATCAAGGCTATCACAGATAAACATAAACCGTGTTTGTTGCTTGATTCTTCTAGACAATGGTCTCGAATAACAGGCGTAGCTTCATCTAGCTCTAAGACGTTTCAAAGTGATTCTTGTGATTTTATTAAGGTCGCGAAATTCTCTGACAAAGTGAACAAGAAAGGAATAGTGACACAACAGAACATACGAACTTACTATGTCTCGATCAAGTATTTACTTGTTTATCTTAGAATTTGCCTACTTATATCCCAATATCACTAGGAATGATCGCTAAAGATTTTCAAAATGTACAAGCCTTCATTTATATCGTCACGTCGTCTTATACGAATGTAATATTTATACCTCAAAACACCTTAAAATTAAAGCAGAGTTCACTGGATATTTCTGCCTAAGATCTAAAGAAGAAGTCTATTCATCCACCGGGGGGTAGGTATACTCGCCCAGGGCGGCGGCGGCGGGCGTGTCATTGGAAAAACGTCGCCCTTCACCACAGATTATACTAAAGTACCACACGATCAAAGCCAGTTTAATATGACGCAATATTTTACACATTTTAGGGCTCCGTACCCAAAGGGTAATACGGGACCTTATTACTAAGACTCCGCTGTCCGTCTGTCTGTCTGTCACAAGGCTGTATCTCATTAACCGTGATAGCTAGACAGTTGAAATTTTCACATATGATATTGCCGCTATAACAACAAATACTAAAAACAGAATAAAATAAATATTTAATTTAAATAAATATCCCATACAACAAACGTGATTTTTTTGCCGTTTTTTATACACCATGGTACGGAACCCTTCGTTCGCGATTCCGACTTGCACTTGGTTTTTTGTGAATATTTTGCGAACGTCTGATATCTGTCTGAAGAAGAAATGTTGGTCGTGCGTGAAAATGTGACATGATGGAAAGGGTCTTCGTTACGAAGTACAAAATAAAGTATATAAGTATTATATCTATTTATCTATCTCATAGAACAAGCTTTGCTTAGTTTGAGCCTAGAGGGCGCTGTGTGAAAAATAATATAATTAATAATAGTTTGACTCTCTTCTACCTTTTTCGATCGGCACTACTAGAGCTCTACATAGGATTTACGAAAAAATAATTGGCACTAAGCCTGTTCATTGCCTGATTCTTGTTGATTTAGTCGCGAGGAACAGGCGTAGCTTCACCTAGCTCTTAAGACGTTTCAAATGGATTCTTGTGTTTTTATTGAATTTAATAGCTTTCGACTTTTACAATAGCAAACAAGTAAGAATTTAAAAAAATCTATTATACCTACAATTTTAGTAGGCTTGTTATATTATTATACAACTTAATTTATCAAAAATATGATGGCTCTTTCTTGACACTTTACATTATTATATCCTAAGAGTAGATATGTCAGTTTTGTGACCAAGATTAATCCAACTCCTCATTCATCAAAATCCATCAAGCCGGCCTTAATGGCTTTGCACTCGATAAACATTACCCTCTTTTTGGACAGATGGGTAAAAAAAGATAACTTAGACGAAAGTCGGTCGAGTAGGTTCGATTCCGAGACAAGTATTGGCATGATTTGTATTTTGTCAAGATTTAGTGTTGTTTATTTATTCAGGCCTCTGTATTTTTAGTCGAGATTATTTTTTTACCTTCTAACATTGACATTATTTTTATTGCTAAAGCTGTCAAGTTAAATCTTCTTTTGACATTTTCCTTAAAAAAATCATGATGTCTAAATACAATCCTAAGGGAATCCTAAGTGAGGGTTAGTTTAGATTTTTTAAGCTATAGATTAAAAAAAACTCTGCATTTTCTTTTGAATTCCAGTTGAATTTGACAATAGCTATTTCCTCTCTGTGTCAGAAGAAACAACAGCAAATAATATTTCATCAACAATTAATTTCATAACGAAGAAACAAATAACCTAGTGAGTCTGTTAAACTCATTAACCTCCTTTCTCTTGACCTGAGTAGTCTGAAAATCGATAAAGCCACGTAACTTCATACTCTCAGATAAACACCACCTACTACACTACTACTAGTGACATTGACGTCTATCAAACCGACACTATGCCTTCCTCTGCTCGAGATCTGTCAATCAGTTCCGCTTCCGTTCACTAGACAAAGTTATCGATCGAAGCTTCTAAAGAATTTATTTAGCAGCTGGATAATAATTATTGCAGTCTCAGGAGGATATTATCATCAAGTTTCATTAAATGCTGACAAGTTGACGAATAATTGTTAAGGGATGATAGTAAAAAAAATTAATCTACTAGGGGCTGTCAGATTAAACTGTGGATATTTCGGTTATCGTTAATTATCATGATAGACAGATTCTTATTGGATTCAGTTTAAAGAACCTGCACTCATTGAAATATTTGATGTCATAATAGTAACACCAAATTGTTTACTTATTCACTAGATAATATTTTCAGCTCTTTTGTAATCATCATAAAAATGAAGGCAAGAAACCGTGTTTGTTATTCATTATATTGGTTTGGCAAAAAACAGAGATGTAGCTTCACCTGGCTAAGACGTTTCAAAGTGATCCTTGAGATTTATGAATTGGAATAGGTCAATTTCAATGTCAAAGTCATATATTCACATTTCAATAAAATCACAAGTTTTACCTCTTAGGAACTCGATGAAGCTACGCCTGTTTCTCTTGACCAAGTCTAGAAAAATGATAAGTAAATATGGTGGATATATCACACAGAGCCATGTAGCCCTAAACTGGGAACCAGATCACTGATAGAATACTCATGTACTTACTTTTTGTGTAAATACATGCTTATGATACATCATAACACACAATGATGATGATGATATCTAGCACCTACACATACAGCCTTATGTTATCACACGTCCAATAACCAACATCGAGTAATCATTACTCATTGCTAACTGGCAGCAATTAATCCATGAGTTGCATTGTAACCACACCGTCACGTGACGAGGAACTAATACCTCGTACAAATATTTCGTGAATTGGTGCTTTAGGGCAATCAATATAATTAAAAACCATTTACCTATTACCATTGAAGTAATACGTTTTTAAAAGTAAAGAAATGCAATATAGCAAATAAAATTATTACTGGTCATCATTTTCTTCTCCATTTCCCACTTAAGGGGCTCCCAGTCGACGATTGCTCTTTTTCGAAACGAAAAAAGAAATACTTCTGAACAAGCCACATCTCCTATTTTTATAAGTATATTCAACTTCAGGTTCCTACCTAGATTTCTATTAAGCTGAAAACATAATAGCAGAAACTTTTCACGATAAAGATATTATTTCAAAATGATATGTTTTAGAATTTATGATCGAAATATTTTATATACCTACTATTAAAATCAACTTGTGATTTATTGTCAAAGATAGGTATTATGTAGATCTAGATTTCTATTAGAATAGATTTTTGATAAGTAATTATAATAATTTATATCATTAATTTATTCGAAAAGCTAAGGCGGACCACGTGTGTTTGTCTTTGTTGCAGCGGTCGGTAGGATTATTTATCGAAGTGATTAAAGATGGGTACATCTTTATTTACATATACTATCTATACTAATATTATAAAGAGGAAAGATTTGATTGTTTGTTTGTTTGTTTGTATCGAATAGGCTCCGAAACTACTGAACCGATTCAAAAAAATATTTTACCATTAGAATCCTACATTATCCCTGATGGACATAGGCTATATAGTATCTTCAAAAACGTTAGAGATCCGTATGAAAACTTCGAAAATGTAACCCAAAGTATGAAAAAAATCCTAAAAAAATCTTTATATCGCGTTTGCTGCGTAAATTATTGACAATAGAGCAAAGTGATGTACTACAGTTTTAAAGAAGACATCAATATCTACAAATAAGTTAACAATACCATATGTCTAACTATTAGGGATCCGTATGAAAACTTCGATAATGTAACCCAACGTGTGATAAAAAATCCCAAAAAATCTTTATATCGCGTATGCTGCTGAAATTATTGACAATAAAGCAAAGTGATCTACTACAGTTTTAAAGAAGACATCAATATCTACAAATAAGTCAGCAATACCATATGTCTAACTATTAGGGATCCGTATGAAAACTTCGATAACGTAACCTAACGTGTGAATCAAAAGCAAAAAAATCCTTATATCGCGTATGCTGCATAAATTATGGACAATAAAGCAAAGTAATGTACTACAGTTTTAAAGAGGACATTAATATCTACAAATAAGTCAACAATACCATTTGTCTAACTATTAGGGATCCGTATGAAAACTTCGATAATGTAACCCAACGTGTGATAAAAAATCCAAAAAATCTTTATATCGCGTATGTTGCGGAAATTATTGACAATAGAGCAAAGTGATGAACTGCAGTTTTAAAGATTACATCAATATTAACAAATAAGTCAGAAATACCATAATTATGTCCAACTATTACAGTTATGTCACAATAACTACTTTTTCATGTTAAAATATGCAATGGTAACGCCGCCTGTACAAACTAGGCCACATTATTAGTACCTGGGTATTAATCCTTATCCAAAAAAATCACTTCATTTGCAAGGCCATATCAGTACCTGTAAATTATTTTTTTAATTATACGAGTACCATTCTCAAATTCCATACCATTCTAAAGTTATTATGAGTGTAATAATCTATAGACAGGTACTAATATTATTATGAGGAAAGATGTTTTGTATATTTGTATGGAATAAATCCAAAAACTACTGGATAGTATTCAAAAAATCGTTTACTATTAGAATGCTACATTATCTCTGAGTAACATAGGCCATATTTATTGTTTGAAAAAAAATAGGGATCCCTATTAAAACTTCGATAATGAAACCTGGGTTAAAAAATACCATATAACCCATAAAATCATAATATAATACGTTACACCCGTGCAGAGCCGGGGCGGACTGCTAGTACATTATAAAATAGGAGATGTGGCTTGTTCAGAAGTATTTCTTTTTTCGTTTCGAACAAAAATAATCGTCGACTGGGAGCGCCTTAATGTGGGGTTGGCACAACATGTTGACAAACATGTTGCGAAGAAGATTTGGCTTATGTTTTACAACCGGCCGCCTGCCTGACGCCAACCCTCTTTGTGAATTAACAAATATACTTATTTATTTAGACAAATATTAATTGTATGTATATTATACTCGTACCTGTTTAAGTTGCATCCTAGTTTGTCATATAACTGGTTCCTTCTTGGCCATCCTGGATTTAGAAAATGGCTAGATTGAGATTATGATAGTCTTAAAAATTGATCAGTGGCTAAAGATGGTAAAAGGGCCAGTGTGGTGTAAGGGCTTCTAACTCCAATGGAAATACTGTAAATGTAACAAATAATATTTTGTTTAAATGCTTCCTTCCGGCGCCTGCAGATTTAGCCGACTTACGGAATTAGTGGACATACTTGTTTAAATCCGGATTGGAGATTTTATTACAGTTTTAATGGGAAAAATATGTACGATGCTTTTAGGATATTTTGAAATGGAATAAAAAATAATAATTTTCACAGATGGTAATGAAATAACATTATGGGACTTTTGTTATTCTGGTTTATTTAATGTTTATCAAATAAACCCTCGCTCCATATTAAATAAACCTTAGACCCTTATTCATTTATTTAGAGCAAATGAGGAGAATGGACAAAATGGATAATGGGTATAATTTATTTTATAACGAATTTTATTTTTACAGTTTTATTTTATAAATACATCACTTGTTGGCACCATATTAAAGTAGTATGATCATTAATTACGATTTTTCAAAACATTGACACCCCTTTTTACCTCATAAGCTCTTAGATTCGTAATTAAGAGATTTAAAAAAAATGGCCTCATGTGTTATAGATTTTAATAATAAAATGTCATAATGGCCAAACCTAGATACGAAATCAAAAGCCTTTGCATGAGAAATCTCTTGTAAAACTTCGTGAAGGAAACATTCTTTCGTCGCTAATATCAAATCTTTTTGTTCCAGTTGTCTGCAGCCGCCCACCGTAGATTTTATTAAGGTAAGTCCAATAAAAGAAAGCTTGTTACAAAATCTTATATTTGATATTAGAAATGTCATTTTGAAAGGTATTCTGATTCGCTGATTTTTGCGGTCGTTTGGCGATTTGTTATCGTAATAAGACTTGTAATAAAGCTGATTTGAGTTATACGACAGTTATAAAAATATAATATAATACACCTTAGTCGTGCCTTAGCCAAGTTAAATTATTATTGCTTGATTACGTTTGAATGAAAGTTTACTTACATACAGATTTTTGTACCTGCCTTCAACCATCTATATTTTAGACACGATTCCCTAAAAACTTTGATCGAACTTGTTAATCTATATAAGTACGTGTTTTCGAACACAGAATAATATTGTAATAAGGGTAGAACCACCTCATTAACCCCTGTCATTGTAACTAAATCATTTGAGTCCACTAGCGCGGGAGATTAAAACTTTCCCTTTAATTTATAACAACGGTAAATCTTTCGCATCCCCGATCTTATCAAAATATTTCGTTGGAACCACTCAACCACTATACTCGAACCCCGTCTTACGAGCTTAGTTTCCCAGGTCAGGGGTCTACGTGAACTGGAGATGAGTGCAGCCAATTATTGTAGAGCTCCCCGTCTGAGAACATTTTACTAGTGTATAGGTCTTATGAAAGTGGAAGTTCGTTGGTCGATTTTCCGGTTTTTGTTGATCTCTTCCACTAAGAAAATTGTTCTGATGTTAGAGGTCCAAATAAAATGGTATTTGAAAGGTGGCATAGATTAGGGCAAGGTAGATTTGTGGTAGTAACGCTTTTTGGAGCGGAATTAAACGATTTTGGGTATATGCGTCCGGAATTTTATTTGAGGTAATTCGTCTTATCTTTAACGGGTACATTGGAAATAGGTTATTTATGTGCATGGCGTTATTATGGTTGGTGGGGAACCTGAACTAACTGTACATGTCTTCTCGATCTTTGAGGATATGGGTATAGGGGGTAGGCTTATAATAATAAACATGCTGACATATATATTATATATTTTAGTGATTACTATTATATATTGTAGTGATTAGTAATTCTAACGAAACTAAAAAGATTATATAAATTAATATATAATTTATTGCCCTATGACGCGATACTATAACATAACACAAAAATAATACAATACTCTAAAGACATAAAATAATATATTTTGTAACCAACAAATTCTCGTTTATATTCCGTCATACAAACAACATTCGTTTTGACGAAAGTTACGTTGACTTTCTTAAAAAATCAGGCTTATTTGATTATAAAATGATTGATGGTATTACAAACTTAGGAATATCTTCCGAAGCGATTTAAGAAAACATCGGTCACCCCAACAATTTTCAAGAAACAAGCCAAATTGATGGTTTCAGGGACTTTTTTGTAAGTTTTCTGCTACTCTTAAAGTTTTCAAAGAAAGATGTACGGATTTAACATTGTTCTACTTTTATTTTGGTAATGTTTTTGGTCACCCTACTTTAGGACAGATAACGGATTTAGTGGCGGATCTTTTTATGCGCATTTTCGTACATATTGATACACTACGAAAAGTTAGTTTTTGTCTTAACTTTTTGAAGAAACGTTTTTGTCTCAAAACTTGTGGAAAATCCCTTTGGCACGTTATAATTCAGACGAAGAACGGGATGACTGTTTTATGTCAAATATAATATTTAAATACTAAGGTACTGTGGGGAATTCAATGAGGTATCTATGTACCGAGTTACATAAAACCTTTTTTGAAATAGAATATACTTTAAATTTGCTTTTGAAGCTTTCAAACCCCCAGAGCCTAGAGATTGCTGGCTGCGTTCGAAAGGCGTGCGTTGACCTACCCGATGAGCGATCGATGTGGCTGGCACATTGCCAAATTGTCGAGTTGGCTCCTAGCCACGTCTGCAGCCCTGGTGCTCGCGAGCATTGTTGCCTGTCTTAGAATTGAATTAAGTTTATTCTAAGTGATTTGTACCTCAAAACTAGGTTACTCAACTTTGTTTTTCACCTTACTATTACAACTAGTTTTAGACGTTACTAATTTTTTTTCAAATGAATACCTGATATTATATATTTTTTTATTTCAATTGATGTTTTTAATTGCGTAATTCTTATATTGGCTTTTGAAAACACTTCGAATACTCATGGAATGTTTAATCAATAAAAACACACATATTGCATTAAAATAATGAGTTCAATAAACTAATAATAAAACATCAAAATATATTAATTCTAGGCTCATAGTAATTATCATCAAAATAATCACTCGGTTCCGTACAATAATGATAGCATTAAAATAAAGAGCTGAACTATTCGTTTTAATTGTTTCAGTAGAGGCAATATTCATAGAACATTATTATTATATACCGGGGATCTTTTTTTATCTGTAACCCGCTATAATAATATTACTACGACGGTCGGGTAATAGGCCCATCATCTATATCTATCGTAGATGACGTAATTTTAAAGCATTCCGTTAGGTTAATTTCTTCTATACTTCTCTTCGCTGTACCTACACTGGACTACATAGTACATAGGATACCTGTAGTGTCTGAATAAATAAGTACCTATTTGGTTTAAAAAGTGAAATCATCTCCACCATCTTTTTATTTAATCTAGAACGACCTCTGTAATATACAACAATTTTCTCAACGTCAAGAAAATAAACTGTTACTTAGCAACAAAAGCATTATTTCAGCTTTGACCGCTAAACAGGAAAAAAAGCAGAACTAAGCTTCTTTCCAAATTACTAAAAATGAAGTCCATAATTAGTGTGTAATTAGATGACATTTCAACCAACCGGACAACGGTCAAAGTTGCTTTGGAAGCTTTTACTTCCTATTGCTTTTTCTGGATTGGTTGTTGGTTCTCTCTCGGCGCTTCTGATTGGTCCTTTATGCTTTCTAACATTTCCTTGTTACGTAATTTCCGAACACGTAGCCTTATCGAGGTAACACGAGTAGGCCGTCTGCGTCACTCATAAAAACAGTATAAAAATAGCAGTAAAACAACTTGTCCTTTCGGATTAACTGTTCCTTGGAGTTTGGGCAAAAAGACGTTTCAACTAGACTCGTTTCTTATTGGATGAAATACTGAACGTTAAAAGTTTTATTGTAACTGACGGTTCCTTTTTACGCTGTTCAATTCCACAATGCTGTAGAAGTGAAACAAAAATAAAAAACCGTCCAAGTGCGAGTCGTACTCGCGCACGTAGGGTTCCGTTATATTACCCATTTAATTCTAAAGCGATACGAAGTTCGCCGGGTCAGCTTGTCTCTATATGAAATTTCATCACAATTGGCGGCGGTTAGGCCGTGATAACGTCACATACAGAACGGCAGACAGAGTTACTTTCGCATTTATAATATTAGTATACATTATCGCAGTAGTTCCCTCAAGGGGACAAATGAAGGGGACTAACGCAAGCAGACGCATCGCTTATCTACTGATTACCCGTATTGGCGAGTATTATTCGCATCACTGAACTGCATTATATCAATATTAATTAGTAGGTTCCATACTGTCGGCAACAGAAGCTTAATTATAAATACTCATAGCTGGAGGCAGTGCAATCACGTATTATTTTACACTAACTAAAATAAAATGAAAAATCTCAATAACTTTCCAAATGCTGTAAATATTCTCTCAGATCTCCAGGTAAAGATGTACAAGACGGTAATCAGGTGCTCGTCCAAACATTACATTTGATGAATGTTCGCGTAGTATGCAATTCGTGACAGGTTAAAAGCCCATCGCCGTTATTAACAACACCAACTGGTTATTAAAATAGGATATAAAAATCGTTTAGGTATGCTATGATAGACGCTTTAATCGGCTTAATGGATTCCCATTAACAGATTTGGTTTCATCTGCCGAATTTCCGTTTTAGTTATCTCAGTGGACCTGAAGTAATATACTTATTAAAATAGGAGATGTGGCTTGATTAGAAGTATTTCTTTTTTCGTTTCGAACAAAAACAATCGTCGACTGGGAGCGCCTTAAAAGCGAATAAATAAAAATCAACTTCATTTATTTAAAAAAAACTCTATATCTCTTTAGAATTAAATTTCGCAGAGGGGTGTTAACATTCGCGACACGGTTTTCAAAGCTACTGCGGCTGTTTTAGTTTCTCAGTGTTTTTGTACCAATGCTTTTGTTTCAAACAAAGAAATTTGAATTTGAACTTCGATTTGGGCGTATTTTAGTGTAACTATAGATTTTTACACAAATCTTTATCACGTTATTACCTTTAATTTATTTTCTCGTCGTTTCGACTCAGCTGAGTCTGCCTGCAAACATGGCGATTGTAACATAGTCAACACGACGGAAAAAATAATTAAAGGTAATTACGTGTTAAAGACCCGTGTAAAAATCTCTAGTCATGTCTACTAATCACGATAGTTTGAAAAATAATGTTATTTTGTGTGACTTGTGTGTTTGACTGTATTTGTGGTAAATCGTGCACGCTTCGATGATACAAGTCCCAAACACGCCTAATGTGCCTAATTAGTGCCATTCAGCGAACTGGGATACTCGTAGCTACTGCTACGAATTGAATATTCAATATCTTGCCCTAATCATCATCATCATTTAAATCAATAGCTGTAACGATAATAAAACTTTAGTTTCTCAAAATTAAAGTTTCGTGTACCTTTATTTAATAATAAGGTTTCAAAAAGTAATAACCGACTTCATGTTTATTTACAGAACCAACACAAAATTTCATCCCTTATTTTTCACCCATAGGGGTGGTATTTTTTCTTTTAAATTAGATCAAACGGGAAGTATAACACCTAACCAATAAAGTATTTTATTAATTCGGAGTTTTGAGGTAAAAAACATTATACATATATACTACCGAATTGAGAAGCTTCTTCTTTTTTTGAAGTCGGTTAAAAATATGAGCTATTATTCCATACAAAAAAATGTCCACAAATGTCATCTCTGTCCAAATAGGTAATAATGATAATGCTAAATACCCTCAGGCCACCATCGTCGACTGTTCTGGTATTTGTGAGGGTTTATAAGGGATAATTGTATTTTTATGTACAATAAGATATTTAAAAAATAATTAGTGACATTGTAAGCGCCTACGAAGCAACTTTGATTTCGGCTTAATCCTCGTGTTGGGACAAATGTTAGCATCTGCGAGCATTTGTTCCGAGTCTGGGTGCTGTGGTACCATGGTACTAATAGTTTCTGATACCCACGCCAGTGGGGTGGGGGAGGTATCCTAGTGTGGGGGCTGTGTATAAATATTAAAATAAATAAATATTGGTGGACATTATCACACAGCGCCATCTAGCCCCAAACTAAGCTTAGCTTGTGCTATGGTATAATATATTATATTATACTTATATATATATTTTTTGTAAATACATATGATACATTACAACACCCAGATGCATCTATGAATCTAAAAATGAATGAATCTATGAATGCGAATCGAACCCACATCCTACAGGCCTGTGAGGTCTGTAATTGTTACGTGTGTGTTTGTAAGTCACGTAAACACAAAGGTACTCGTAAAGCCACACAATACACACAATTGATGTCGACTGGGTCTTGGCAATATATAATTCATAAGACGTAAGTAAATCTTATATTATTTAAATATTATTACGACTGTACTTGGGGACATACGAATCGAATGTCCTCAAGTACTGTATGATACGATAGACATCCTCTCGGATCTCCAGGCGCTCAATTCTAAACGTTTTAAGATCTGGGGGTCAAATTAGTTGAAATAATTACTCATATAGTTCAATTCATCTGCTTAACTTGCAAATCTTGAATATTTCAATTACAATAAATAAATACAATATTTATGTTATATAACGACTTAGCTATAAATAACTATATCTATAAATTCGTATTTGGTCGGTTGACTGACGATTATGTGAGTACGTTCCGTTTTACGGCGCCATAAACCTCACTCCATTTCACAATGACCATGGTATCCGAGATACCTCTGGCGATAGCTTTGGGTAATCCTAATTTAGGTTATCGTAGAAATATTTGTTACTTCAAACTGTATAAAATTGGGTAAAAAATAAAAAGAAAAAATAGGATCACGACTGTAATCCCCAAGTACGTCATACTCTCAGATCTCAAGGCACCTAAATTCTTGAATATGTCTAAAGGGGGTAGTCAGAAGCATGCCCAAACATTACATTTGGCATATTCCTACATTTTGCAGTAGTTAGCATTACGGTAATAAAATGTGATAAAAATAAATATGGTAAATAATCTGAAACTGTAAATATAAAAACATTTGCCAAAAATATTTAGGCGTGTAGTTGGACGTTGGTATACTACAAATAGGTTTTCGCGACTATAAGCGCTAAGCAATAATGAGCATAGTTACAAATTATAATAATATGTGACTTTTAGCAATTTAACATGTTCGCAATCTTCTACAAATAAAGAAAAATACTCATTAACTCATATTTTCTGGACCACTGTACCAAGAACT
Organism: Hydriomena furcata; assembly: GCA_912999785.1. Taxonomy (NCBI): domain Eukaryota; kingdom Metazoa; phylum Arthropoda; class Insecta; order Lepidoptera; family Geometridae; genus Hydriomena; species Hydriomena furcata. The sequence goes on along the minus strand of OU538841.1, from coordinate 10,896,710 downwards.
TGGAATTTTGTTGACACAGGCACTTATTTTGGTCATAATTGCTCTTTATGAAAGGATTTATTTAAATTAACATCCGAAATGGTGAAAAATAGTCCAAATCTGTATAAAATGTTCATTATGAATTGCATTTCCTTGACGGTTGTTAGTTAGTTTGGCTTATTGCTAATTGAAGTGTTACTATTAATACAAATAATTACATATTAATTATGGCAATGTTGCATCCAATAACGCGCTATGCCTTATTACCATAACTTTGAGAAATGTAAACCTTTCAGCTTTACACAAAAGAGGCCGTGTTTCTTGCCATCAATATATTCTGCTACGGAAATGAGAATAAATAGGCTTTTAAGACTGAATCGGAAATGGATTGAAATCAGTAATTGAATAACAAACGTGTATTGAACAGAAGCGACACTCCACAGTTGCTGGCAAAATTTTGGCCTTCAAAAATTTAGGTCGCATTTTCAGCGCGTGTTCAAGCATGATCGCGCGAACCAATTATTTATTTGACTTTGTCAATTGACAGCAGAAAATCCTATCCAATGTGATACCAAACTGTATGTTTGTTCGATACCTAACATACGAAAACCCCCTAAATGATGTGCAGCGATCCGCTTATTGTGTTTATCGCCCATAAAAAATGAGCTAGTGGTCAACTCTGGTAACGATGGTTTTAGGCATCGACCACATAGCTCAATAGACGCCTTATGGCTTCATTTCTTCAAACAAATATTTCTGTCAAACAGTTGAGGGTCAGGGGTAGCGGTAAAAAATGCATACTGATTGGCCGGTTCAATGCCACATCCCACCGCGGGGCGCGTCGTGAATTGCGCTCAATGTTATATCAGCAGTATAAGCCTAACGTGTTGTGTGAATGTGTTCGCCTTGCATGAGGAGTCTATAGGCTGTGTGGTCGATGGTTTTAGACCACCCAAATGGGTGCCGAAAACCCCCAATCTGTAAGCCATTTACTCGCAGGTGCAGATACTCCAAATCGATTTATATAATGCAAATTACTTCAATTTTCTTACACAATGTCCCCAATATATCTCAAGGAAATTGATCACCTACAGTCGGGTAGAAGGTTATGCCTTTAATTATCGCAGATTACCGGGGCCCTGATAAGGGTACGAGGGTATGGAGGTGGGTCTGGGGGCCGTGATAAGCTAGGATAGACCTTATGAGGGTGAACCGGTTACTACAAATTGGGTGTCATTGTAAAAAGAGCCTTATCGTGCTATGCTTGAAATTCAATGTAGGTCGTACGCATAGCTGTAGAGGTTGACAAAATGGATATAAGACAAATGCCCAGCGATGGGTGATATCGAGTTAGGATGATGATGATGATGATCGTATGCATGGATACCATATTTATTATGATATGCCTTGCATTTGTCCACAACTGAAACAAGATAGCACTTACATTTTCTAATAAATAAATAGTTTGCATATTTGAAGCTGTAGTAATAAAGAACTATTTGTATTTGTTTTATCATCTGTTTTCTTAATTTTACTCCATTAGAGTTTAAAGTGTGTTCATTTGCAAGCTCGTCATAAAAACAGTTTTTTAAACGCAACAAAAATTCATTATGAATAATTCAGTTGAAAAAACTAAAAATAAAACCGACGAAAATGTTTCGACCAATCGAAAAGTCAAGAGACGATATTAATTTATTATGTTTTATAACTAAACTATTAGTCCTACATTAAAATAATTTAAATTGGACCAATTTTGGGACTATTCTCTACACAAAGAAAAATCGAATGACCAGGTTAAAAGATATGCCGGTCATAAATAAAAAAAAAACATAAAAAATAGGGTCATGTTGAATTGAGAACCTTCTCTTTTTTCGTCGGTAAAAAATGTTTTTTTCACCGTTAATGAAAAAACCAGTATGTCGTAATAGTGATAGTAAGTGACTGTAAATACTATTATAGAAACAACGATGGGTTAAAGCAAAGGATTCAGCTAAAGTGCTTCCAAAGGAAGGCTTTCATTAAGATTTTCTATTTATAGAACAGGTTTACATTATTTATGTAAAACTGAATAAGGGTTCGGTTTCTACCTAAAACTATACAGGATTCGTGTGGCTAATAGTTAGTCAAAGTAAACGTATGTAAAAGCCGGTTTTAAAAACCTATTTGCTATTATGCGCATACATTTTTTTCAAACAGAAATTGTGAGATTCGGCTATTTTGGAGTTTATTTTTTATTATGTAATTTTTATTACTATCGTTACTTTCTAAACCTAATAAAGTTTGATGAAAATTTTACTATTTATTATACATATATATATATATTTATTAATTAAATTGCTTCATTTGGCGCCTTTTTACTTTTATAATAAATGTAACGAATAATTTTATCTGACACCAATTAACAAAAAGTAATATTGTAATTAATAACGCATCACTTATTATTTTATTCATTTTGCGTAACCGTACAATAATCATAATATATATCACAAATACATATTTAAAATTATCCGGACATTTTCGATAACCGAAATACACATAATTTTGCGCAAAACGGGAATATTATGAGTTGGCAACATCCTCACGTTCTGTGGTCATTCAATCTGGATTTGGTGTCAGTTTATTTGCTTCTATTCAAGTACATGCGAGTATGATTTATTGCGTAGTACTGTGTAAAAGCTATTTGGCTTGTGCTCACATTTTGCAGTATTTACAAACATTATATTCTACATAATGAATAGTTGCCCCGTTTAGAAGAATACTAAATAGTTTCGTCACGGTGACAATTGTTAACCGCTTAAAAATTAACACCGTGAGTGAGTAAACCTTTTTAACCGATTTTAAATTATTAATTTTCTTAAAAAGAAAGAGGTTCGCAAGTCGGTTGTGTTTTTTTGTGTTTATTACCTCAGAATTCAGTCATTATTAACCGCTTTGAAAATTTCTTATTTTGTATAGAAGGATATCCGTTTGGTCCCATTTAAACTTGAGAAAAACACCTCTAATAATGAAGAAATACGGATGATACGGGATGAAAAGGACAAAAACGTTTAAAAACCAAAACTCAAATAAAATTTCTAAAATCTATAAAAATCATTTTTTTTCAATCATAGCTAAAAAGACTATGTTGTAAAATATATTTAATACATTTAGTAGGTTCCATAACGTTATGAGAAAGTTAATTAAAACTATTGACATTACAGTTTCATTATGTCAGCAAAGCTTATAATCTGTTTGCAAAAGTTTAATAACGGGATGATACGAAATCCAATATAGTGTTCGTAGCACCGTAGCACTGCTACGGCGTAGCACATAGCATAGTAGATTGTAATGAAACGGATGAGGAAGTTATCCAGGAAAGTGTTTTAAGCCAAGTCGCATAATATGACAGCATAATTTGTCACCAGTCACGGTGGATGGTGAAACACGACTTTTGTATGGAGAATTAGTTTTTGAAGTGACCGTCAGAGTTGCTTTATATTTTTTGTACCTTGATTATGTTCCTAAACAAAGTACAGAAATACTTAAAATGGTTATACTTAATGACTAGTAGGTTATCAATAATTAAAATATATTAAGAAAAGCTACGAACTACTTTGACGCTCAGGACAAAAAAAAAATACTTTAGAAAAAAATACAAGGATTATGTGAATTTCGCTATTGAATTATGTTTCACGAAAGTTTCTCTGCTACATAATAAAGCTACGCCGTAGTGCTACGCCGTAGCTGACAGCTACGTTACAATAACTGAAATATTGCCTTGTTTCGCTTCCCGCGTCGATTTTATTTTCATTGGATTATAACACGAAGGCTTTTAGGCTAAGCACATTGTTTGATTAGTTTGAATTACTATTACGCTATTTGAAGAGACCTTGAAATGGCCAAGTTCATTATAACATGAGTATAATTATTTGTAATAAATTATCGAACAAACATTATTTTATTATATTGTATACTAGCAGTCCGCCCCGGACTTGCCCTTGCCCTTGTGCTAATGATTTTATGGCCTGTTTTTTTACACCTTGGGTTACATTATTAATGTTTTAGTAAGGATCCCTATTTTTTCTAGTGATAATTATAACCTATAAGATGTTACTCAGAGATAATGTATCATTTTAATGGTGGAATAATTTTAGAAAACGGTTTAGTAGTTTTGCAAATGTTTCCTTTTTATAATATGCGACCTGCCACGTATGGAATGCTAACTACTGCAAAATGTAGGTATTGTGCCAAACGTAATGCTTAAACGTACCTCTGACTACCCTCTAGACATCGTTAAGGTCAAACTTTTGATTTCATATCAATGGGTTAGCTAAGTGGTGATTTCTGGAATATATATCTCCCAATCTAAAAACTTCTTATATTATTTTGGTATACAATATTTCTCCTTTCAATAAAAAACACATCTTTCTTTATTCACATGAATAGTTAAAAAGTATTAAGTTCAAAGCGTTTCTTTACCATTTATAAATGGTTTCCATTATTCAACGAATCAGAATAATATAACATAAATAATATAACATATAACTAAGTCAATAAAAGCAGGAGAATACATACAAATGACTGGCTTCACAGCTAAGTTGGTAGTAAGTTTGCGCTGTAGGTTGTAGGTTTGATTCCCACCAGTTTTGTTCTGTATCTGGGTGTTATAATGTATCGTAATGCATGTATTTACAAGAAAAAGTACGAGCTTTACTTAGTTTGGGGCTAGATGGCGCTGTGTGTTCACCAATATTTATTTATTTATTACTAGCTTTTAGCTACAACTTCGTCCACGTAGATTCAGAAAATCCATTTTGTACGACTTTATTGTAACACATTAAAATTTCTGTAAATTCTGTAAAACAAAAAAATATTTTGATAAAAAAAGTAACTTATGTCCGTCCCAAGACTTTAAATTATCTCCACATGAAATTTCATCGCAATCGGCCCAGCGGTTTGGCCGTGATAACGTCACAGACAGGCAGATAGACAGATAAGGTTACTTTAGAATTTATAATATTAGTATAGATTATTTTATAATAAAAGCAGGAGAATACAATTACGAAAAAGGTTGTACGTATGCTTTTCGGACGAGTTATAACGATAATATCGTAACCGGATCATCCCTTGATTACACCCTTAAGATTCAGAAAAATAAGGCTTCTTTGTAATAAGACGTTATAATGTTAAAACCGGAAAATCGGAGTGTAGCACTAGTTATTGAGGTTTTTATATTGAATCCTTCACGATAGAATGATGGCGTGGTGAGCAAGAACTTAGCTGAAATGCAAGTGCGGGTTCAATCTTTGCGGCAAATGATTGCCGAATTTGAATGGTGTTTCTTAGTTTCTGATACAAATATTCCTTTTGTCTATTGTGTTTTTTGTAGCTAAAAGCATACATTTATGTATAAAAGAAAGTAACGAATATCATCAAAATTGTTTCGAAATATCGGTTAACGTGATAATTATATGTATTTCTAATTAAAATAATTAATAACCACGATAGTTTTAATAAAAAAATTCAATTGTAGATATCAGAACTGAAAATTATAACATTTAAATCTATATAATTATGTTTAAAACACTTACAACAAAACCGACTTCTTTCATGTCGTTATGAATTGAATTGAACAACTTCGATACAAAATATCATCCCCAATTGTTTTCACTCTTAAAAGTTGTATTTTTTTCTCAAATTTAAATGAGACCACACGAAAAGCACTAGCTTTCAAATAAAAAAAGAATTATCAAAATCGGTTCACCCAGTCAAAAGTTCTGAGGTAACAAATATAAAAAAAAACAGTCAAATTTAGAACCTAAAAACTGGTGCTAACCGCCTTGAACTGGGATTTAATTCTGTCGGATAAATAGTAACACGCTTTGGTACAGAATATCTTGTTTTATAGAATATATTTTTAACATTTGATTTAATTTGCATAGCTTTCAGGGAAATTAGAACACCATTGCTTAAAGGAATTCATGTTTTACTAGTTAATTGTATAATATGTAAACCCTCTGGCACAAGTATTTTGTTAAAAATACTTTGGCTATGAATTGTTATATTTGCCTGGTATAACTTATTTTATCGTTAATTACTGCTTCTTTTTTTTCTTCTGAAAACTCGTTTTACTTATTCATATAAATTAAGAACATTCAAAACGTTTTTAATAAAATTAGACTTTATTTGATTACAATCTTTTTAACAAAGTGTTACAAAATACCTCGTAAAAAATATAATTAATTATAATTTTGTCAACCCTAGTAAGCTGTCATGTCAAGGAACGAAATTATTTTACAAATTATTTTATTTTTTAAAAAATAAAAAAATTTAAACCCGTACGAAGCCGGTGCAGACAGCTAGTAAACAAGTATATTAAAAATGTAGTACCTACGCTTTGGTTATTTAGGTCACACTTCCATATGATTGGTTTTAAAACTTTGTAACAACAGAACAGGGGCTGTACTACAAGCTCTCAAAGTAATATCAAAACAGTATTACTCGCGGTGCAAAAATGACAACGCTATGAGTTCATATAGCGTTGTCACTTATGCACCGAAAGTAAAATTGTTTTATTATTACTTTAGAACCTTGTGGTATGTCCCGAGGACCCTTAATTTGAAACCCTATTATTATTGGCTGCTCTGTTTATTAACCCTTTGAGCTTTGGCACGCCATTTGGAATATTTTGCTATTGATATAAAGCCTAATATGGCCTGGCATGATAATATATTGTAATGGTGGGTAATGATAAGGAATTCGATACATGGTATAAATTTGCCTCGATTTAATCAAGATTCGACAAGATTAATTTTTGATTTATGAAGCCAATAATTAATCTAAATCGTATATTGGAGAAATAATAATATTCATTCATTCATTCATTCATTCATTCAACTTTGGCTTATTCTCTACACAATAAGAAAAAAATCGTCCAAATCGGTTCACCTGATATAAAGAAGTGAGAAGCCTTATTAAAAAAATAAAAACGCTTCGAATTAGAAACCTCCTTTTTTCTTTGGTTGAAAAAATGCTATTTTTTACGATTATGCAGCTGTCGTAAGTGCTACGACATTCAATAACTACATCTAGAAATTTAAAAAAATATATTTCATGTAATAAATATATAATATGTATATATTACAGAATATTTACAAAATACACAAGAATCAGTTGAGCAATCTAAAGACCGTTGCAAACAGTATACCTATAGGTAGCTCAACTGATCCAGATCACTACCAGTAGGCGTTCCTAAGATACTGGCGTCATTGCCACGCTGGATGGCAAAATGCTGATCCATTGTCCCAAATAGGAGCCAGCACTTGGATCAGAAACCTGAATTGAATCGAAGCAGTTTGAGTAGAAGTTATGCAATCAGATAAATAAAGTGGACTAGACTTGACCCTGTCAGGTAATGTATTGTGTTGTCAGCTGGCGATGACAGCCGCATTTGGCATGATACTGCTCAATTACCTATCCACTGATATTCAAGTATTGTTTTATTATACAATAATGTTTACAGGCATTTGTTTGAGCATGTTAAAAGCCGTGTTTGTCGGATATGAATCCTAGTCGTGCATCAATAGATTTTTGTAAAAAATATATGCGCACGGTGAAGAAAAACGTCGTGAGGAAACCTGTTAGTATTCTTGTAAGTAGCTTGCAACCTGTCACGTGTGGAATGCTAACTACTGCAAAATGTGGGCATAATGTAATGTTTTGACGTGCCTCTGACCTCATCCATTTAGACATATTTAAAGGTCGCCTGGAGTTCTGAGAGGATGTCACTTGGGAATGACAGTTGAGGTCCTATTTCTTTGTTATTTGTTTTCTTATGTAATCATGTTTACGGGAATTTGTCTGCGCGTAGTAGTCAATCATTTCTGAATGACAACGATTTTCCCAACCGTCATCTCCACAGGTGAAGTGCTCGTGGAAATACGACTAAACCAATCAGTAAAAACACTTACCTACAGTTCTATGAGCTTATATTCTTAGAGAGCGATGAAGCGACAGACACGACGCGACGTTATGCAAATTTTAACTACACTCGACGTGCTTTGAAAATAAGTTTGTATGAGTTAGTGGCCAACTCTAGTAACTGAGTAGGTATTTAATTTCTTTTACATATCACTAGTGGAAATATTCGTTTACGTTAAGTTATTTTAAAACAATGTTTAACCCCTGCTGCATCCCCTTAGGGGTTGAATTTCGGAAATTCCTTTCAGTGCACCTCTATAAACTAATGTTACATTAAGTTATTTCAAGTTTCTAGGATAGATCAGAAACAGTTTTATATACATACTAGCTTTTACCCGCGACTTTGTCCTCGTAGAATCAGGAAATATATTTTCGACGACTTTATTTATGAAATTATTGAAAATCTAATATTTTTTTAGATAAAAAGTAGCCAATGTTCTTTGCAAGACTTTAAACTATCTGTGCATGTTATTTCATGCCAATCGGGCCAGCGGTTTGGCCGTGATAACGTCACAGATAGATAGAATAACAGAGTTACATTCGCATTTATAATATTAGTATAGATTTAGACGACTAATAGTAACTATACTAAGCTATAGTATGAGTAGTTCGTCAATTCTAGTAAACGCATTGCGTCACAGAAACTGTTTCACACAACGTCAATCACGTTATAGATAAAGCCTATCATTTGATATATTCGCACTATGTCGTATTGTGTGGCACAGTGTCATGTTATCGCTTCTGTCGCTCACGTAGAACAATGGTTGAAATGATCGCGATAACCACCCTATATAGCCGTAGTGTGCCAGATTTAGCCGCCGTCAATAGAGCCTCCTTTCCTTATGCAAGACTAACCTACTTCACATCGGCTTATTTTTATACTTTAATTTTTAAATAGGTCAAGTTGTACAAAGGTGTTTTACAGTACTTACCTTATTTTACTTTAAATTAAACTATTTTTGAGGCTGAAAACGAGTTCACTTTTATTTAAGAATAAAAAAGTTACTTCAACGAGCTCGCTTGGCTGAAATATTTGGTTCATTTTAAAAATAGTTTGCTACTCGGCTCTCGAGTCTGATAAAAGAAATTTTAAGTTTTGCGAAAAATACGTTGTTTAGAGTTGCTTTCACACAAGTCTTTAAATTGCTTTATTGGGTACTCATGACATTTTGACCTTACGACACCATCATCCATCATCTTTCTACCCTTATCCCACTTAAGTGGGGTCAGCCAGAATAGATGTTTGTTCTGTGTCCCAGACACATTACGAATATCGGTTCTTTAACATATGTTATAATGTATAGTAAATATGTATAACAAAAATAAAAGTATATAAGTATTCCATCAGTAATCTGGTTCCCATAGTACAAGCTTCGCTTAGTTTGGGGCTATAAATGACGCTGTGTTAAATGTCACTTTTATTTAATTATTTTCTTTAAATGTATAAATAGTAGGAAACTAAATATTATTCTTATAGGCGAGGATGGGCTTGCAACCTGTCATTTATAGAATTTTAACTAATGCAAATGTGGCAAACATAATGTTTGGACGTGCCTCTGACTATGCCTTTAGACATTTTGTGATCTGGGGGTATATCTACCTGATTTGGGGATTACAGTCGTGATCCATTTATAAATAGTTGCCCATATACTCGTAGGAGCAACTTTAGACCAGGTCACCTAGATTCAAATTGATTGTGGCTAAATGTGTGAGAAGTGACCCCGGCTAAAGCTGTCTCACCTCTGACCTTTGCTGCTAGCAGAAGTGGGTCAGACAGACTCGCAGACGATGCAAGTGGGCCAGCGGCCTAAATCACCAATGACTTGAGCACAAGTTTCTGTCACCATAGTGAGTCTGCCGCAGACGTTGTTTAGTAGAGTGGGTCTACCAAATCAAAAGGAAAAATTAAATCCTAATAAGATCACTTTTCTTTCTGTCACGAGTGTTTTTCTCAAGAACGAAAAATCTCAGGGATTATAAATTTGACCCAGTAGGCAAGGATTTCGGTACTGTTACAAACCTCTGATTTTGCAAGCCTGACTCGCTTGATTTATATTAGTCATCATTTCACATCAAATTATTATATTAGAAACTTATGATTTTTTTGACATTCTACAAACTTAACAATACCAAAGTTAAGTTTGTAGAATTCCAGTTAAATTTGCTGTGAAATAACAAATTGCATAAAAAATAACATCTTACCTGTATTTGAAGTAACAAAGATTTATTGACTTTTACCAGAATTTTTAAACGTACGGTACGATAAGCTGGCAAAACCAGTTGCCAAGTAATGACACAGGCTTGACCACTAGCTCGAACGAACTTCCATTTCATGAAATCAAACTTGCTACAAATTCATCTTAACTTTTACACAAAGTACTACCAATAATCAAGTTGAGTTTGCGTCAAAGGAATAACGGGTAGAATAATTGATTTTCGTAGCGCGCTACGATGGTTCTACGAGCTACGCCGTAGAGCCTCTACGCCACTCAAATTACAGAACGTGGTTTGACGAGGCTTTTGAAAGTTTGACGGTGATATGACGTATGATTCAACCTTTTGTTCCGCGATCCATTTATGCTCGAAGTTTGGATACTCTACTGAGGGAATATAGACAATATACATTTACCAAAAATACAATAAATTTGTTATTTTTTCTAAGGAAATAGAATTGAAGAAATTTGTTCGCTCTAAAATCAGAAACGTATATTATTTGCGTGTCTAAGAAGAGTTGTTTGCGTCTAAATCAGAATGAAAATAAATTATTTCTTATCAAATCTGGAGTCGGTTTTTAAAACGAAGTTATTCATTGTTAAAATAAAATTATTTATGACTTATGTACCTACCAAAATAAATAGGTCACGGAATTTTCATGTATAATATTTCTCAGTAACAGCTGAATACAAACAGTTTCAAAAGTACACAAAATGCGAACGCACTATTAAAGCGCTTAACCATCGCCATTAACGCTTAAAAGCGCTTCACGATGTTCCGAGGTTCCGATGCACTCACTAACTTGGCAGCTTTCAGAGTTTAAAATGTTCAAATAATAGTTATTTCGTTGAACTATTTCACTGGTTCTTTGTTGGTCACACTACGCAAGGTTCTGTTTTATAGAACTTATTATTTTGGCATATATATGATACATTTCATAAAACATCCAACAGCTCTGGAACACTACACTGTAGTTTTACATAGCACAAGTTGACCCGGCGAACTTCGTATCGCTTTAGAATTAACAAATGCTGTGTTAAGTTCCCGTTCCCGTTCCTGTTTTCCTGCTTTTCCCTTGAATTTTTTCCTGAATTTTCTTTGCTATAAACCTCACGGAGCCCGAGACCTTACCAATGAATGCAAAACCGTGGAAATCGGTTCGTGCGTTCAGGAGTTATAGCGTCAGGAAGGAAAACCCGACTTATTTTTATATTATAGATTAAGGAAACAGTCATTAAAAAATAGCTTGAGGCCTATAATTAAATTAAAAAAAAAAAAAAAAAATTATAGGCCTCAAGCCGTGTTTGTTGCTTGATTCTTCTAGGCTTAGTCGCGAAAAACAGGCATAGCTTAACCTAGCTTCTAAGACGTTTCAAAGTGATCCTTGCAATTTTATTGAAATAGATACCTTTTGCCTTTGAATAACTGTAACAAAACCTACCCTATTAAACGAGGTGTATTATGATTGTTGTCAAAAACTGAAAACACAAATTACACCTACCCTTAAGAATGCCCCTAAAAAACGAAATAATTTCATCTTAAAGGATGCTTAACTTATGACTGTTTTTATTTTTGTGAATATGCACGATCTGAACATCAAGTTTCATTTTTGGGAGTGGTCTTATATTGTATACATATATATACACCATGTATTGAAATATCTGCGCTATAAACAATAATTTCAAAACACACCATAAATCTCGTTTACCGTCCTAAAGTTATCTTACTTGCAAACCCATCCAACAGCTGACCAAACTACAACACGCAATACTGCCCTTTATATTCTTAAGCATAAAGTCTATATTTAAATGATAAAGCCTCGTTGGTCGTTCGACGACAGTTGTAGGAAATTACGCCTTAGGGTGTTAGTGATAAAGTTGTTAATCCTTTGCGTGTTAACTAGTAGTTATACAATTTACGGCCCACTATAAGATGGCTCGCCTTAGAAGCAATAAAGGCGGGAACAGACAATCATAAGTTAAGCTCGGTCTTGTTCATTTGGAGGTCGTTTGCGCGGAATTATGCCCCAATGAGTGACTATTCGGAGCTTTTGTTCACAACGATTTATCAGTAGTATCACTTGATTGTTTATGGTCACCTGTCACTTCTATTGGGCCCACTAAAAATGAATGTAATAGACCGTCGGTGGAAAAACAAGTGTGGATTTTAAAAAAGGATGCTCTATATAACGTAAAAATAAAATAAAATAATAAAAAGGATCACAATTGTAATCCTCAAATACGGTAGACATCCTATCAGATCCCAAGGCGCTGATCCTTTGAAGATAACTAGAGGGGATAGTCAGAGGCACAACCTACAGTGCAGAAGGCAGAGCTACTACCAAATGAGCTGTGAGGCCAGTCTGATTATGTTGTATGTACCTATGTGGTGGATTTTATTTATTTATTTCCAACATAGTGTTTGCGAATGACCAGTCGACCTTCAAGTATCGACCCAGTTGGCCGCACGCGACCGTTAAACCAGCCAAGAAATTAACGTGAGGTCAGCGATACGCCGTCTTATGAGGTCTCGTGGGACGACTGAACATCGCGTGTCTCTGCTACTCTCTTACCACTATTCCACAATCAATAGCAATTGACAATTGACTTCCTAATTTAAAAAAAAAAACTATATAAACTTTTACGTTTTAAACACACATTGTTATTATTTCTACTCATTGCATTTTAAATGTTTTATTATTTTTACCAACTCTAAAAATTAACCTAAGCAAGAACAAAATCTATTCTGACAAGTAATTTTATTATTGTTTTTATAAACGAGTAGTGGAAATGGAAATGGAAATGCAATAAAACCATTTATTAATATAGTTGACGGAGTTATTTGTGAAGTGATTGACGCAATGTGATTGAAGGCGACTTATTTAACAGAACATTTTATTGATGTTGTCATTGATGTAAGCTGTCTATTTCCCTTTTCGCTGTGCCATTTTAATAGGTTCATCTACACGTATACTAGGCTTGATCGCGAGGAGCAGGCATTTTAAAGTAATCCTTGAGTTTTTATTAAAATAATTTTGACTTTGACTTTGACATGATATAAAATAACCTGTTTTGCGCTATCACTACATTGCTACAAGGTGACAATGAGAAAACCTTTACACACCGTTAAAACTACCCAATCTACGCATTAAATTTTCAGCGAACAAATGAAATTATACTCAAAGCGTCGCTAATAAGGTTGCTAATTGGCTAATAACAAAGTGCAAACTAAGTTACTGTCAGCTCAGTCTAGTCTAATAACTTTGGAGTGTTTCCTCGCTTTAAATACAACTCGACAAAACTGGAAAGTACCAAATAGGCTTCGTATTTACAACGATTTGGGAAAATATGTTCTACTACAAAACTTAATTAAAGTACGGCCATATAAAGAATACGGCCAAGTGCGAGACGGACTTGCGCACGAAGGGTTGCGTACCATTAACTATAAAAAAACGGTAAAAAAATCACGTTTGTTGTATGGGAGCCTCACTTAAATATTTACGGTTCATTAGATGCAGCCTTGTGACAGACAGACAGACAGACGGACAGCGGAGTCTTAGTAATAGGGTCCCGTTTTTACCCTTCGAGTACGGAACCCTAAATATGAAATAGGGTCACGTCTGTAATCCCAAATTGCGGTACATCCACGCAGATCTCTAAGCATTCAGATACATAAATATGACTAAAGGGATAGTCAGAGGTGTCCAAATATTACATATTACACAAGCCCGTCGCTGCTTTAAAGTATACTAACTAGTTTCTTTACCATGTTTCCTTTACCGTTTAAAGCACAAGAAAATGCGCTTAATCTGTTATTGTACATTTATTAATTATGTTGTGCTAATCGTGGCAAATAAACATATTTTTTTCTTTCTGATACATATTTCATAAATTAAAATCCATGATGCATGGCCGGGATTCGAACCCACAATCATCAATTAATATGTTGGTGGCTAGTGCAAATCAGAACTGACTGAGTTCGTATTTCAAAAGGTTTTGATCTTGTTTAAATAAACAAAAGAACCTTTAATTCACCTACATTTTCTAATCAATGCCTTGGAAACTTTAATACATAAGTAATAGTTACGTTGAAACCGACGCGAGCAAGAAACTAGGACAGGTGAGTTGACACATAAATATAGCTTAAAGATGTCGCTCATCACTCACAATGTTACATTTTTATGGCGGTACGTCATACGCAAAGTATGATTTTCGGTGTAAGGACTTTGTCTCTCTCTATATTTAAAAAAAAAGTGCGAGTTGGACTCGCGTACTATAAAATACTTAAATACTTATTTTATTCTATTTTTTGTATTTGTTGTTATATCTGTAAAACTTTCAACTGTCTAGCTATCACAGTTCATGAGATATAGCCTGGTGACAGACAGACGGACAGCGGAGTCTTAGTAATAGGATCCTTTGGGTACGGAACCCTAAAAAACGATAAAATCGACAGGTATTACACACAATAAACTGGTTTTTAGAATAGTTACAAAAAATTGCGGAAATAAACGATGTTTACGTAATCGTTTTGTAATAAGACATCGCTCCGTTACGTCCGCGTCTGTTTGGCCATAGCTTTTGAGTTAGACAAGAAAGTGTTATCTAAGGCCCTCGACTGTTTGAGCCTTTGTTACGACTACGAGAACTCTGTCTTTCTTTGATAAAAAGTTTCTTATTATTTTGAGAAATTCTCCGTTTTGTTAGAATTGTTTAATTGAATTCACTTTTGAAGCATTATTATGTATTTGTCATTATCTTTAGGGATTTGTTTTGTTAATTAAGTAATGCATTTTAAAGTTATTACTTATCAAGGTTGAATGTATACTTATATTGTAAATTGACTTGGTTAAAATTCCATACTGTAATTATCTAAGTGAATTATATAACATATAATTATGCAGTATTTTTTCAGATTAATAAATAAAGGTGGACATTTTTACACGTCGCCATCTAGTGGGGCTAGATGGCGACGTGTAAAAATGTCCACCTAACAACAACAAAGCAAATCTTGTACTATAGAAACAAATTACTGACAAAATACTTTTTTTTGTAAATACATACTTATGATACATTATAACACCCAGATACAGATCAAACATCACACAAACGTTTGACTCAAATGGGAATTAAACCCACAACCTACAGCGCAAAAGGCATACATACTATCAACTGAGCTGTGAGGCCAGTCAGATGTCCGAATTATAGGTACCTATATAATTATTTACGATGCCTTTCGCCCACAACTTTGCCCACGTCCACGTGGCACCCGTAGCTATAATATACTAAAGCAGGTCGCAAATAAGTTATTGCATTGAAAAAAAAAACAAATCTACGTTACTAAAGAGGTAAAATATGTATTTTTGTTTCTAATGGATAAGAGTTCTAATACTTCTCTACTTTTGAAGGAAAAGGACTTTACAAGTTCAAAGAATCAATTGAAAGAAAAATGTTCAAAGAAAATGGTTTGAAAGCAATAACTTCAATGCTCATGAGATCTGGGAGATTGTCATAAGACTTTTAATGGTAGGAGCGAAAACCATTTGACTTGCATCTTGCTACTCATTATGAGGACATCAACCAGAATAAGAGATTTGAAGAATATCTTTATAAGAATAAGACAGGTGAATCAATTTTATTTTATGAAGCCGTTTTGGCCAAGTGCTTTGAGAAACCGTGAAGGAAAACATAGAAAAGAAACTAGTTAGCATTCGTTATAAGCGGCAATGGGCTTGAAACCTGTCACGTATGGAATGCTAATTACTACAAAACATGGTAGGCATGTGATAAATATAATGTTAAGACGTGCCTCTGACTAGCCCTTTTAGTTATGTTCAAAGATCTGAGCGCCTGGAGATCTGATAGGATGTCTACTGTACTTGGGTTTCTTTTTTTGAACTATTTTTTAGCAGATTTGCTCTCTTTCTTCGAAGTAGCGAGTTGCCGACAACCCTGGCTTGATCCTCAATGATTTATGAGCATTCTTCAAGTGTTTCCGGCAATTGATGGAACCAAGCGTGACGTCACCGGGACGGGATCATGCCGCATTTAAGATAAGGTTGAAAAATACAGAATTTATTGTGATTGTTTGAATATTTATACTAACTACTGTTAAATGTGGGTATTGCATCTGACTACCCTTTTTAGACATATTTAAGGAGTTAAGCGCCTGGAGATCTGAGAGGATGTCTTGAGGATGTCTGATTTTTATTTCTTTTAAAGAAAGATAATTACGTGATAAAGGCCCCTGTCAAAATCTATGGTTTTTAAAAGTAGTCTAGTTGGATTTATGTATGTTTATATATAAAACAATGTCCTGAAGACAATACACAGCTTCAACCACTGGTCGTAAATACTTGACATTTGGGGTATATTTGCCTTGGTGTGTCCCTTACGCACCACAATAATAATTCGCTCCCTTAGTTGTTCAAAATGGGGTTTATTTTACAAAATACTATATAATTTAAGAAACCATTGCTACTACATTATTAAATCTCGAGCGTAAATTCCCCTTCTAATAAGTAGACATGTGTTTCGTCTTTTCCCCTTATTTTCATGGATTTAATATTCCATAAAAATTGGAAGCGACATTGTTTTCCTAAAAAAATACAACGAAAAAAATAACGCGTTGTAACGTTACAATACTTATTTGTAAGTTATTAAAAGTCCACAAAAATCACCCTAAATTGAATATTGAACAGCGAAAATGTCTCGACAAATTTTGATGTCGTGTGATTTGATTTTGGTTTATACGAAATGTGTATAGGTCAACTTCGAAATCATTTTCTACAAGATAGTGAAAACAACATTTAAATCGGACTAGCCTTTATGGAGTAATCATTGCGCATACATAACACTTATTTCATTCATATAGTTGGTTAAAAAAGAATAAAAAATAAAAAATCTTTGGATATAAAGAGATGAATTCCTAAATTTTGAGTAGTGTTTTTATATTTAAAACAAAGTTATTGTTTTACTCTTATTGATATAACATACTAGTATTGAGCTTAGTTTCCTACAACTTTAGCTGAAATACGAACAATTCGCTTAATACAATTATTGGCGTGCGTCAGCGTGACACCCGTCACGAAAGTGCTTCTACTTCATCCATCACACATCAGGAGCCTGTGGATTTGAAATGGGTACGTAGTTTGGAAATGGATCTTTTAATGGATCTCGTACGTGACTGGTAAAAATTGAAATGAAGTTGGGGTTTACTAAAACCAATAAAGAAAAGAAAGTGTCTTCTAAAAAACTGTTTAAACATTAAGAATTAAAACTATCATGGTTGTTAATAATTTTAAATAAAAATACGGCTAATTACTACGTTATTTTCTTGTATTGCTGCCGTTTCGATTCAATTCAGATGCTCTTCATCATTTCTTTATTCATTTCTATGTAAAAGGTTTAGACATTGTAAAAAATAATCATTTATGCTTTTGGCCATTTCTGGTAAAGGAGTCTTAAGCCTTTAGTAAGTCGTAGCTTAGTGGTAAGCAGACATTTTATTTTATATGATTGAAAAGTGAAAGAGACTCAGGGTTAATTCAGAAGCATTCCTATTCAATGTCTGCTACTTTTAAATAATAAATAAATATCAGTGGACTTTACACACAGCGCCATCTAGCCCCAAACTAAGCAAAGCTTGTACTATAGGAACCAGATAACTGATAGAATACTTATATATTTATCTATTTTTTGTAAATACATTCTTATTATACATATTAACACTCCGGCACAGAACAAATCTATGTTCATTACACAAGAACGCAGAAAGCAGAGTTACTACCAACTACCAACTGAGTTGTGAGGCCAGTTTTGGTATGAATAAACATTTCAATTGAAAGACCATAAAGTTGTAAATTCTACTAGAATTGTATTTATGGCACCATTTGTAACGCAGGCAGCGGACTAATGCTAATGGATCGGCAAATAAACAGATTAGCAACTAGCTATAACACGAGCTCTCGGACATTCTACCACAGGACAACAAACCACCAACAAAAACAATACCAAATGTTTTCGTTCGATCCCACATAATCCGGCACACAGCGGTCAAAAGCAACATTCCCGATACCCACAAACCAATTATGTGAAATGGAACGTCGAACTAGCTCTAATCATGTTGCGCGTTCCGTTATACGCAGTCGAGTCACGCGCCGTCTTAATTAGTGCACGATTGTATTACGCTTATTTGGGATTTTTCTTGAAATTAATGGTATGGGGAATATTCTTATTACATTTATTGTTGTGTCATTGTTCTTTCTTGGCCAGCCTGCGCTATAAGATACGATGTTCATGTGTGATGAAAGGATGCAGAGAGCTAAGAGCTTTAATGAATTCGGAGGCTTAATTATTTTGTTTGTGTTCCGATCACGCCGTGACGGCTTAATGATTTAGATATAGTGAATAATATATATATAGTTTACTTGGCATAAACGGCATACCTTGCAATCTATCGCTTTATAGCTATGATAATAAAGAATCTTTTTTTTTTGCACAAAAAACTCACAAATTTTTAATTTTATTCGGATAAATGGTATAGAAGATCATCTACAAGACAAACATAAACACAAACAATATCCATCGCCTATAATAGATATAATACTATAGCAGGTACACACAAATACCTATAATATATCGCAGTATGATGCACTGCCTTGCGTCCACAAACTTGAGGCAGACAACTACAGGTGTAGGCACTACTTCTACAAGAAATAACGTATGCCGACGACGTAACTAATATCTAAAATAGAATAAATAAGTGACTAGAAATGCTCAAATGTCTACAGTTTCTACAATCCGTATTGTAAAGTGCATTTGATATATTCATGTCACGCACATCGCGGCTTTAGGAAACAAATTGGTGGCTACAGACTGTGAGCTCAACGCTGCTAAAAGTGTTTTTTATTGTATCGTGCATTTTATCTTTCTTTTAGATTTCCAAATTTAAATTTTAACCCATTGTTATGTTATTATAGTAAAAAACAACTTTTTTCCAAAATTATGTTTATAGACAGATAAACTCTTTATTGCACACAAAGAAAACAAATAGTAGTTAAGAAAAAGCATAAATATAAAATGGGAGGCCTTATCGCTGAAAGTGATCTCTTCCAGGCAATCGCAACCATAAATAAATTTAAAACTGCAATTATTCTATTGAATATTTTTACGTCGCAGCTATCATAAGCGCCACGGTGCAGCGCGAGCCAGTTTCAACTTTAATAATAATATAGTTATGTCTTCAATTGAAATAACACGCTACCTAGGAACCGTGCGAGCGAAGCCGCTTACATAAGTATATTGTATATTTCCGTATTACAATATTAACAACTGTCAAGTAAACCTACAAAAATAAAAAACTGAGTCTAATATTAACAAGATCTATATTTTTTTCTAAACTACACTTTAGGCTTTTTTTAACGACTACAAAGTCTGAAACTTACTAACTTTGTGGTCTCAAACGATCAATTTGTAAAAGTTCTAAGAATTAGAATAATGTTTCTTTTATCTAATATATTTAATTAACAACACAAAATTTAGTCGGAATGTTTAAAATATTTATGAGTACTCGTATAATACATATTATGTGAAATAAATGAGAAAATTATTATATGATGTTTTTAAAAAACTAAACGGACAAAGATATATAGCAACAAATTCCGCCAATCTGCTCCCAAAGAGTCCTACCCAATGTAAAATACTCCAGTAGAAAACTGTCCTGGAAAGAACCTGGAAAAGTACAGTAAATTGGTACAATAAAATAAGAATACAATAGATAAGAAATGAAAATAAAATTAAATAAAAACTGTAAATTTGTAGGTTCTCGTAGGGTCTCGTAGAATTTTGTAGGTTCTCGTAGGGTCTCGTAGAATTTAGTAGGTTCTCGTAGAATTTTGTAGGTTCTCGTAGGTTAATGAAATTAGTATGTAATGCCTGAAAAAAGTACCACAAATTCACCGCACCTCCCTACAGAAAACTGAAACTATGAGGTAGATACTCTTAGGAAACTACTCAACTAGAACCCCAAAGAGTCCAACCTAAGGTAAAATACTCCAGTACAAACTTTCCATCAAAGAACCTGGAAAAGTACAGTAATTGGTATAATAAATTAAATACAATAGATAAGAAACTAAACTACTACACTACTTTAGTATCTATCACTACACTACTACACTAAACTACTACACTACTTTAGTTTCTTATCTATTGTATTTAATTTATTATACCAATTACTGTACTTTTCCAGGTTCTTTGATGGAAAGTTTGTACTGGAGTATTTTACCTTAGGTTGGACTCTTTGGGGTTCTAGTTGAGTAGTTTCCTAAGAGTATCTACCTCATAGTTTCAGTTTTCTGTAGGGAGGTGCGGTGAATTTGTGGTACTTTTTTCAGGCATTACATACTAATTTCATTAACCTACGAGAACCTACAAAATTCTACGAGAACCTACTAAATTCTACGAGACCCTACGAGAACCTACAAAATTCTACGAGACCCTACGAGAACCTACAAATTTACAGTTTTTATTTAATTTTATTTTCATTTCTTATCTATTGTATTCTTATTTTATTGTACCAATTTACTGTACTTTTCCAGGTTCTTTCCAGGACAGTTTTCTACTGGAGTATTTTACATTGGGTTGGACTCTTTGGGAGCAGATTGGCGGAATTTGTTGCTATATATCTTTGTCCGTTTAGTTTTTTAAAATGGATTTCCGCAAAGTCACGCCTGAATCAATCAATTATGATGTTTTTGTTTTCTTTATTGCAGGTAAGATATCATAATATAAAAGGGTGAACTTCAGCTGCGCATAGCCTTAAGTAAGTATGAAAAAAGTTATATAATGTATATATTGTATATGTAATAATTTCTTTTAAAATACTTTAAAACTAATTACCTAATTCCGCTCCAATACTCCACAGTCTACGATATAACCAACAGTAACATTACTCTTACTTTAACGATGCAAATTAATATGGGTACATTTTCAAAAATTGCTTCGTTGATGAAGACAAGACGTGTCTACGAGGAAAAGCCTTAGTCAGGTTGGGTTCAAGGGATGGAATCGTAGTTTTCGTAATACGAGTATCTAAGGAAACGAAACAAGGTCTTGGGAACTTTTATTCTAGATCATGTTAATTGCATTGCAAAGATGTGGACAAGTGTATAATCTGCAAATGTTTTTTTCGAGTATTGTATACCGACTACTAACTACTGCAACATTTGGGCATGTGTATGTAAGTTTTAGATGTGCCTCTGACAGCTCCCCGCCCCCTCTTCCTCTATTAAACAACTACAAAGATCTAAGTGCCTGGAAATCTGTGAGGATGTCTATCGTATGTGAAGATCACAGTTGTTCTATATAATTTTTTTCTTCTAAATCTACGTTCTGCTTTTTTTTAAATATATCAATAGTATGTGAACTTTGGGATTAATTTTCTATCTGAGTACACAGCCCCACTTTTAAACAGAAAGTGAGTACGTCCCCGCGATCAAGGTTGGCACTCTCCAGTTTGAAGGCACTCCAGGGGTATTTGCGAGGAGTCTGGTCCCTCGCGGGCATTATATGGTCCAACCTTCTTTCCTTATTTGATTGCGTTTTTATAAGAATACGAGCAAATATATTTGCGAGTTTAAACTTCAGGTTCTTGCAAAGTTTTTAAGACGGATTACTTTGAATTTCTTTGTTTAATTAAATTGTTTTTAAAGGCTTTTTACTGAAGGTGTTATTAAGAGTTACGAAGTCGTTATTCTCAAACGGAAATAACTGTAGAAGGTTACAAAATTTTGTTTCGTGTTATTTTATGGCTTTTTACTATAAAATTAGCAGGTTTAAAGGGTTCATAAAAAATAATGATCAATTAGTTGATATAATAAAAAGGAGCCACTGTACAATGATATATTGAACTATAAAGGATATTTAAAATAAAACTTGAGGGTATCTTAGGGGATGGACAGAGAAACGTCCAAATATTACATCCTTAATTTTCACCCTTCTACCACCAACCTCCATAGCGATATATATCTTTACCTTCATCAAAGTGTTTTTTTCTGTGAGATTATTGAAATTTGACAGGACATTACCTGTCAAGACAGCCAGTATTTTTATAAAGTAGTAAACAACCTTACAAATTCATGGAAAATGTATATTTATACAAAATCAAGCAGTACCGTCACGATGTCTTCATGTAAATAAGCGTCTAGCGTAAACAAAAAATAAATCTTATATAAATTATGTTTTTGCCAAGAGATTTAGGGTACATCAACATAAAAAAGCTATTACACAAGCGACTAAATTGCGCCACATGAGGCAATCTTTATTTCGCAACACTTTTATAGATATTACCCTGAATGGAGCAACTTCGATGTTACCACAGCCAACAAAAAATTGACAATTTTTGTATGCTTGTAGCGTTAGCACATTCCTAGGTACGAAATCTCTTGATGTAAACGACGGAATCCGTGTAAAAAATATAAATAAAAATAAATCTATCTAATCTTCTAATATATAAAATTCTCGTGTCACAGTGTTTGTAACCAAACTTAAAACGGCTTGACCGATTTTTATGTAATTTGACTTAAAAAAAAATTGTGTTTTTTTTTGGTAGGTATGAGAATAGGTCGTAGGGTATTTTTTATACCCTAACGTGTTATCACTTAGGATAGCATTAATTTCGGGAAAAACTGAAAGTGCTTTTTTCTGTGGGATTATTAAAGTTTGTCAGAACAAAGTCTGTCAAGACAGCTAGTAATTAATAAATAAGTGTTTAAATAGATATTGGAAAATATATTCATCTAAAAATATCTTATTATCTATATTCTTTCTCATTATCTATTCTATTCAGCAGAGAGGTGGAGACTCTTGACTTAAAAACTTTTTTAAACCTAATGTCAAAGATGTCAATGTCACTGAATAATTTATATTATGTTTGCGAAGCCGTCTGGTACTGTTGGCAACGTAGTTTGTAAATAAATAATTATAAATAAATATTGGAGGAAATTTCTACACAGCGCCATTTTTAGCCCCAAATTAAGCAAAGTTATCTGGTTCCCATAGTGTACTATGAAACTGAACTGATAGAATACTTAAATACTTTTTTTGAAAATACATACTTATTATGTATACATAATAAAACCCCTGATACAGAACAAACATCTTTGTTCATCACACAAACGTTTATTCAGAGTGGGAATCGAACCCACAACCTACAGCGCAGAAGGCAGAGTTACTACCTACTAAGCTGTTAGGCCAGTCACTAAGCTGATTGATTTGTGATAAAGTTATATTTCCAAGAATAAATGTAAAAAAGGAAACCCTTACAAAGAAAGATTTCACAAGGACATCTTGTATAAAATACTTTGGAATTTATAAGGAAATAGCGCGGATAAGCGCGCGGCGGCTGATGTCATTTCCTAGGGGAAGTAGGGGATGATGTGAGGTATACTTTGTTACTTATACTTATTCAATTTCACGCTCACGCCGAAATACTTTTGAGGGTAAAATAAAAATGGCAAAACATTTACAAATGACGCATTGTTTTTGATATTGTTTAATGGCACTTGACGCGATGTAAGCGTTGTTACAAATTGCCTGTATTTTCTGTATGTTTAAGTACGTTTTTACAAACTCATGTAAGCTTAAGTGTCATTTTAGAGCTATAAAAATGATCTCTAAGCAGTAATATTATTTTTAAAATTATTAGTCATATCTATAGATTTGTATACGGGTCTTTATGGCGTAATTATTTTAAATTTATTTTTCCGACGTTTCGACTATGTTACAATAGCCATGGTCGCGAGCAAACTAAAGGTAATTACGTGATAAAGACCCTTTTAAAAATCTATAGTTAAATTTATCTATGCCATAAGAACCCTACACGTTATTTAAAAGCGAGTTAAAATGATTATATCAAAAAACATTTCCATAAGTAAATAAATTGTAAGCACCAAATTCTTACAGAACCCTATTTCTCGCAAGAATTTGCTTCCATTCATACTTGCCATTCAAAAGCAGACATGTCCTTCAAAAGAAAGAATTCGCAAGTTCTTTGAGAATAATAAAGATGGTACAATGCTTTGTGAATGAATGGATGCAGGAATTTTCTTTGAAATGCGCGAATCACATTTTGTATACTCTATACATAGACTAGAGATATGATCTTGAAACATTGGAGGTGATGCGTAGATCTTACAAGATGTGTTGGTGCTATACCAATATTTCCATTACTACAAAGTAACTTACTCTTAGTAAAAAAAAAACATTATATTTTTGAGCATTTTGCTTGAATTTATGAGAGATTGTGCTATAAACATAGAAACGCAAAAACTTTAAGTCTTTTAAATATGTCACTTTCAAAACTTTCGTGAATACACACAAAACATTCACAACCTGATGTTTTTTTTTTAATTAATAAAAATATAATCAGTGATTACATCGACAATATAATTTTTCGTAACTAATTATGTTTATTTTTCAAAATAATAATTGTCTTTGCAAATTTGTTATATTTTATAAGCATGACATTCAAGGGGAAACTTTAAACTAAAAATTTCCATAAAACCTCCACCATTAACTTTGTGTTTAACGACACTTTCTTCACAATGTATTTTTATGTGAAATTTTATCCCGGCGATAGTGCCTTTGTCGCAGCATCTTTGTTTTACCGAGATATCTTATCTTATCTTTATTTTACCGACATTTTATCTCGTTTAAGCCGTTTTGCAGGATTTATTTTGTGGAAACTCGCTGAATGCAGGCTTCAGAGGAATGTTTTGAAAGCTTCGAGGAATAGTTGGGAAGGATTGTCTTTCATAGCAATAATAGGTTTCGGTATTTTGTTCAGAGATATTTCTGTTAAATATTAAAAATAAATACAAAAAAAAAATAATAGATAATAATTTCATTATTAAGTTACAATTACTTGTAGTAAAAAATACTAGGATATATAAATGGCATAAATATTTATGCAAACGGACTATCCTAGCTAAAACTTTTCTATTGACTCAAAAAATAATAATTTAATTGACGTTAGGATCTTCAAGCTTTTAAAATTGTTGGTACCACAACAACCCACACCCGGATTTTATATATATTTTGGGGGTTATAATAAAATAATATATAAAAAAGTGTGTTCAATGCTACTTAAAAACAAAGTACTTCTATAGTAACACTTATGATCTTTAGATAGTATGTATTGTAAGACCAGCATATACCAGTGTGGTGAAAAGTCAAACCCCTCGTTAACCCTGCCAATATTTAACAACACCCTCACTTTATGACCGTCCTCGAAGTACCAACCGTAAAATACAAATATTTATCCGCTCCCAATGCTACCAACCTATAAAGCTCCGTTACCTTAAAGCAATGACTGTAATATGACGACCGTGATACGGTAAACTAGACTTTCATCTTTTAAAGAACCAATTGACATCTGCCGTATCTTTTAATGCCCGGTCTTAATGTATGCGTCTACTTCTTCGACAAAAATTGTATGGGTGAGCAATAATAACTTAAAACTTAAACAAGACATCCTCTTAGATTTCCAGGCGCTTAGATCCTTGAAGATGTTTATAGGGGTTAGTCAGAGGCACGTTACACACATTACATTTGGCACATGCCCTCATTTTGCAGTAATACTTTTAAGTAACGGAACTTTCTTGCCTATAATAGTCTCCAAGTCACGACAGAATCTCATCAGTCAGTCTTGGTATGAAATTTACATCACGTATATTAATCACGAGCTCAAGCAAACTTAATTTTACGGCCATCATATGGAGTCTTCCGTACCTTAGAAAAGCGAGGTTTAAATAAACAATGTCCTTCGCATCAGCGTGGGACAATGTAAAAGTTAATCTGGCAGTAGCGCAACTCCATTTGTATGCTAATCTGAATATTACCAAATTGTTGTGTTACTCTGACAATGGTTTAATGTTAAGTTTGTTAGCTGACACAAGATTTTGTTGACAATCTAAATTTAAAGTTGCAAAATTTTGTAACAGATTTTAGTAGTAATAATATGTTAACAACAAAAATAAATAATAGTAATTGTATGTGCCTAGCGGTGCAGATACTAATTTTTACAGCCTAATCACCTAATTACCGGATTCTATTTATACTTTTGCGTTTAGAGCGTATTGTCTCAATTCTCAAGTATGTGTAATGGTGAATATCGATTACATTTAATCAGGGATTGGAGGGAAAGGGTAGAATTTAATATCGGCCTATAACACCGCGGCACGTCCATTATCACGTCATAGGAGACTTCGACGATTGGTGGGAACAAACTACCAACGAGAACAGATTGTTTTTGCTAGCATCATCGTAAGCGCGAACAGTAATACCTTTATCATATACTTATATCAACATTTTCAGTACTTGGATATGGCGGAAATAAAAACTTATTAACTACTATTATCAGACATAAAAAGAAACTGTCTTTAATAAAGGTAGGTAGGTACCTTACTTAGATCGTGTACTGAATAATGTACAAGTACAAATTTACTGTTCAACTTTTTTTGGATTTTTACCTTTAACGAAGCCATTTTTTAAATAATAAATGGATCCGAAAAATGGAAAGGTTTAAACAATCTTGTTTATGTCCATTTATATAAATAAATAAAATTCTAAAATTAAACTAAAGTTCCTTGCTATAAAATAAATACTATAGGTACCTTGTGAAAATATTGAAAACTAAATGTTTTTATGTTATTCCTTTTTATTGGAAGCCGGTTAAGATTTACTGCAAAACTAAATATTTTCTTTATTTTCTCAGTTGGGTACAAAGTTAAGACACTGCACTAGAAAAATACAAGATTAGCGGACTTTCACAACACATTAGGCTTACACAGCTGATATATGACACCGAGCGTGATTCACGACGCGCCTCGCAGCGGGCTGTTGAACCGGCCAATCAGAATGCATTTTTACCGCTCCCCTCGACCCGCACACCTCAACGATTTGACAGAACTGTTTGTTTGAAGAAATAAAGCCATTAGGCGTTTATTGGGCTATGTCGTCGATGGTTACGACAGATGTCGATTTAGATTTATTTAACACAAAACTTAAACGTTTAGGTAGTGACAAATTCTTTAGTATTTTTTAAACTTTTTTATTTAGCTTTTCTTGTCTTCATTTTCTTTGTACTCTTGATATGTTAATATATATTTTACTAGCCGACCCGTGACAGACGTTGTCCTGTCAAATTTCAATAATCGAAAAGACTGAATGTTTTTAGTCTGTGATGTCAGATTTCTTGCACAGCAGCGCCATCTATACAGAAATCATCCCTATTGCGTTTTTTTATCGTTTTGGGGATGTTTTTCATATTTTTAAAGTAGTCTATTATTTATTCGGGCATTATAATCTACATCTACAGCAAATTTCAACTTAATCCGTTTTGTCGTTTAGGCCTGATTGAGGAACAAAAACAAACTCACAAACTTTCATATTTATAATATTATTAGGATTTAATTATGTCGTCTACTTTGCTGTTTTATTCCATTTATTTTATTCATTATATAATTATCTGTGGAGACTTGTAATTGGAATTCAGTATTCTTCAGCTTTTTTCAGTTTAGTATTCCTTAATTTTCTGTACATGTAATTTTCTGAAAAACGAACCAGTAGGAAGCGTTCTCAAGATACTGGCGGCATTGCCATACGTAATTTAATGATTTTATGAAAATACATTAAATATTGCAATGTCAAACAAGAAACTTTTCAATGAAACACTGAATTTATATTCAAGGAGTGTAGTGAAATTCTTTTAAGTGGAGTCCTGAGTTTTCCATCATGTTTTACGATAGCATGTCGACTTATTTAAATTAAGTTTTTACGGTTCTGTGTAAGATCCGAGCTAAAATAAGACTTGGTAGAGTTATGGTATACTCTAACATCAGTAATCATATTATTTTATATGCTCGTTTATTCTTACCACAAGGCGAAGCTTTACGGGCCTTTAAATTATAAATACTAGAATATGCAAATGCAAATTGTGGGTATTATACCATACGTACGTACGTGTTTGGACGTGCCTCTGACTACCCCCTTGAGATCTGAAAGTATGTATATCGTACCTATTTGGGGATTACAGTCGTGATTCTATTATTTTTTAGAAGATTTTTTTTTCTTAGCTACTATAATCTGATCACAGAGCCAGCATGAAGGTGCTATTAAAAAAACCATTATCTATAAAAAATGGCAAAAAAACAGGTTTGCTGTATGCTGCCCTACTTAAATATTTATTTCATTCTGTTTTTAGTATTTGTTCTTAAAGCGGCAACAGAAATACATAATCTGTGAAAATTTCAACAGTCTAGCTGTCATGGTTCATGAGATACAGCCTAGTGACAAACAGACAGATGGACAGACGGACGGACAGACCCTTTGGGTTCGGAACCCTAAAAATACAAGGAAGAAAAAGTCATAAACGTAAAACGATGTATGATATCGTTAACACTTTTAAACTCAGCGCTTGAACGTATACTCGTATAGTGTTATGACAGAGCTAACTTTGGAAAATATAACTTTCTAGAAAAGTTTAAAATAAGAACTGATACTTTTCTGAGTATAAAGAAACATACGATAAAATAAATAAACAATGATTCATGTAGCTTATTTTATGGTGACACACAAAAGGATTTTAAGCAGTTTGAAAATTTTACATATTTATAACAAATTTATAAATATTCTTAAAATAGAGATCATATTGGACAGCAGTTGCGATGAAATTAGTGTGAGTCTGCTGCAAGTAAGAAAAATAAGATCATGACTCTAATCCTCAGGTACGGTAGACTAGACATCCTCTCAGATCTCCAAGCGCTCAGATCTCCGATCCTTGAACTTTGAGCCTTCACCTTGTTCTTACGGCACCTCACTGGAGCTCTACATAGCATTAAGGAAAGGATCATTGAAAAAAAAAAGATATGCCCCAAGCCGTGTTTGTTGCCTGATTCTTCTAGGCTTGGTCGCGTAAGACATATAAATGCCATTTGTCTTTGACTAACATGTAAATAATACACGATTAATAAAGTTACGCAAAAAATAGCTTGTAAAAGCACGTTAACTCTTTATGCCCAGCCAATTACGTAATTCTAACTTTTGCAGTGACCACAACAAAACCAACATCAAGTCGTAATGACTTCCGACATAGTACCAAACAAACAGAAAAGCAACTTCCACTGTGCTAGTTTAAAACCTACTACAGCAGTTCACACAACTGCAATATTCAACTTTTATTCGCAATTTGAATTTGCTGTTAACTTTTACTGACGAGTCTGTTAGTTTGTGCAGGGGCCGTACCACAAATTCAAAGGTAATATTAAGATAGTTTTACTCACTGCGCGAAAGTGACAACGCAATACTATAGTTAAATACAGGCGTGAATTTGCGGAAATTCATTTCAAAATACTAATATATAGCAATGAATTCCGCCAATCTGCTCCTAAAGAGTTCAACATAAGGTAAAATATATTATACACACTCCAGTAGGAAATTTCCCTGCAGAGAAGAGAACCTAGACAAAGTACAGTAAATTGAGCATAGAAAAATAAATAAAATACAAACGAAATACGAGTTAGTAAGCGTTGTCACAGCGTGTAACTTTCACACCGCGAGTAATATTGTTTTGATATTACTATAGGACCTTGTAGTATGACCCCTGGTCTTGATTGCTGTGTCCGTCAAATAGAGATGGGAATGTCAAGTAGATTTTGAGGACCGAGCTTCAAAGTACCACTTTGTTAGTACGAGGCACAAAGGTATTATTTTATTTATTTGAAACACAATTGTGCTTGCGGTTTTATAAGTTTCTTACTGCAACGAGCCGTTTTTTAAGGTTCCGTACCCAAAGGGTAAAAACAGGACTCTATTACTAAGATTTCGCTGTCCGTCTGTCTGTCTGTCCGCTTTCCACCCTACAGTGGGACGATAAAGGCTAAAATAAATAAATCTATAAACAGTTAAAATTAAAAAAAATTGCCCTCAAAATGATGAAACTTTTTCAATAATTTATATTAGGTATACATTTTAGTGATAGTGTTTCTTGCCAGGGGGATAAAATTAGATTTAGGGTAATCCTTGATCCCTTTTTCTACTAATCGTGTTTTTGTGCTTCCGACGACCCAGATCAAATTATGACACCACCTTGATTAATGGTTCAATTTGTTAGTAAAAAAATACCTAAAGGACTATAATCCCTACGTACTACAGTCATCATCCCGGAACTCCAGGTGCCCTGACCCAGTTAGAAATCTACAGGAAATGGGGATGTCTAGGAGAAAGATAGTCAGAGGCACGTCCAAAAATGACATTTCGCTCAACAGTCTTTCGGCACTGTCAAAATTTGAGTAGGTATGTTACCATTTCCAACAAAACTCTCCTTTACTGTAAAAAACCGTGTTGACCGAGTGGGAGTGGTACAATTTTCAACCCGATAGTTGCGGGTTCGAATCCCGGCCGTGAATTAATGGGGTTTTCTATTAGAAAAAAACATATTATGCATAAACTATACGGTGACTTAATTTTTTTAAGAATTTCCTTCTAGCACTGTGGCAGTGCTAGATGGAAATTAGTCACACAATAGTAATTAAAACAATAAATAGGTAAATAGGTACTTGTAATTTCATATCAAATTATAATGAGATTCTGTGAATATTACATGCTTTTAGAATGAACGGAGCGAAGCACAAAATAGGTACATACTCGTAGCATAAACCAGAGTTCAAAAAGTAAAAGCCATCAAATGACGACAGTGATGAAACCATAAATGGGAAAAAATATTTTATGTCACTTTTTCACGTTAAAGCGGGAATAAAAACAAACCATTATTCAAAAATCCATAGCTTAAGCGCCAACGACGTCATTTCATTGTTTTTCCGTATTTTTTAGGGTTCCGTACCCAAGGGGTATAAACGGCACCATAAACTAAAACTTCGCTGTCCGTCTGTCTAACACCTACCGAATATTATACACACAAAAAAGCGCTCGGTTAAGCCGTTTCTGAGGAGTTTTATTACAGACACCGTGACCGTGACACGAGAATTTTATATATTAGATTAAATATATATATTGTGTAAAAATTCAGCTGACTAACAAATAATAAATGATTTATAATAATTTACTGTTATTATTCTATTATTATGATTTTGTTGAATCTTAAAAGATAAACCTACTCATATGCCTTGGATAAGCATATAGGCTTTTTATCCTGGTACCACGCGATCGAAGCCGCGTGTGACAGCTAGTTACAAATACTCTGTAAACAAAATGTGTTACTGCATTTCGGCTTTACGTTGTATTCTTGCTATAATAAGGACCGTGACCCTATTTCAAAGTAAAATTCTCCCGATAAATATTATAATGGGAATTTATGCTCTAACGCGTCGCAATAGAGCTTAATTGCTTATTCAGTGCGTGTTGCTGAAACAACTGCTGTTTTCCATGGTTTATTTTCACAAGTCAAAATAAGAATAAGACAAATTTTTGACTTTGACTTTATTCAAAGGGCTATTGACCTTATTATATTTATTTAAGACGTCTAACCACATTTGATGTAGAAATACTACTACGTTGGGTATTTAAGTAGTTATACAAAATTGTGAAGACATTGCAAACGTTTTTGAGGTGTGTTTTTTAAATGCAGTAATTCCTTATTTAGTAGTAATCTAGTGAAAATCGTAAGCGATTTTGAAATCAACAGGCAATGAGTTTCCTTCTTTGATTTTATTTGATCGTGTTTTACGAGATTTCGTTGGTAGCTACATAATATAAATTATTACTTGGAAGAAGGAAATGAAACGGAAGAATAGTTATTTGTTATACAAGAGTGCAAAGTTGCTTTTTAACCGCGTGTTCAATTTTGATGATCGAGCAAGCCAAGGAGTCTAAAATTGAATCACGAGCGCAGCGAGTGATTCAAAATTAGAATCCTGAGCGTTAGCGAGGGAATCAAAAGAGCACGAGGTGAAAAATCTTTGCACTCGAGTGCAACACGTAACTTTTCATTCCACCTCAGCGAGGAAATGACTAAATGCAAAAAAAACGTTTACAATCACAAGATAGGTACTTTTACTTCAGTCTTGTCTATCACAAGGCAGTATCTCGATAGCTAGACAGTTGAAATTTTCAATTAAATTCTGTTGCTGCTATTACAACAAATATTACTAAAAACAGAATAAAATAAATATTGAAGTGGGGCTCGGGCTCCAATAGAACAAACGTGTTTTTTTTTACCGTTTTTTGTAGATTTGTACGGAATCCTGCGTGCGCGAGTCCGACTCGCATTTAGCCGGATTTTTTAAACGCGTCTTCTTCAACCACGCAGTGAACTACAGAAAACCGGCAATGTCCCATGCCACACTCGCCATCGCACGACAAAATCGGTTTTGGTGTACGCTTACCCTTAGTATTGCGTCGGCCGACGGCCAATGCCCTAACTACTTCGGCTCAAAACAAACCATCTAAAACATACTAATTTAAATTCGCGATTCCCCAATCGCGCCCAACTTGTTCTCAGCTCGTGGACCCAAATTTAATTTATTACTCTCTTATTGAGTTACAAAGAGTAATGGTTCACAACTAAACACTTCTTTCTTCAAGTCGGGTAATTGGAAAAGTTGAACCGTAACTCGATCTTTAATTGGAGGAACAAGGAAATGTAGGATTTTTTTTATTTATATTTTAGAACCGAGGTGTAAGAAACAGCACTAATTAACCAACATTGAAACTTAGTTATTTGTGAGTTCTTCTAGATTTTACTAGCAATGTTGCAAAATAATAATTCTACTAATTTAACGAGTAGCAACATTGGATTTCGTTTTCTTTGTATAATAAGAATACCTAATAAAAATAAAGTTTTTTTTCTGTTTATTGATTCAGTCATGACTCCTGATGCTTTGTAGAGAAACAAAACACGTGTCGAGTTCTTGATGAGTTTTTCCTGGTTGAATTGCATGTACATACTTAATTCTTTCAGGTTTCTTGGAGAGTTACGATTAATTGTATGTTTTTTTTTGATTTCGTCCTATCCTGAACTTGTCTTAGATATATTTGTATGTTTAGTATTTTTTTATGTATGACCGCGCATTTCATTTTACCTGGTAATTCGATTTCGATGATTTTTTCTATTTTCTATATGTCATCGTCTTCATCACTTAAGTGGGGTCAGCACAACATGTCTGTGTACTTCTTCAATTTCCCTCTATCAGCCGTCATCTCATCACTCACTCCTTTCTTATCCATGTCATCTTTCACACAGTCCATCCATCTTTTCTTTGGCCTACCTCTACGTCTTTCTATTGTCTATATGTATGTACTATAAAGTCCCATAGTTCCCATATTAGTTCCATTTAAATTAAATTCATGTACGACTAATATTTCTTTCATAAAACTTAAAAACGAATATCCCTTGGCTTTTCGATTGGTTTGGACATTTTCGTCTATTTTTTTATTTATTTTTTTTATTTTTAGTTAATTCGAACATATTATACCTACAAACGGTTGTATTTATAATCTTTGACGACTTCAGTGGCATAGTGAGCGGTTGACTGAAAAGCAAAAGGTCAATCCCCGCGGCAGGATTAATATTTGCATTATCTGTTAATATTTATTTCGGGTCTGGGTGTTGTGGTGACATGGTACTTGTAGTTTCTCATACCCACACACTGATAATCTTAGTTGGAATTGTAGTTATAGGAGACTCAACTGAGCAACACTGAGTTTTTAAAGGTACCTACATGACTGTCATGTTACTTACAGTTACAGCATAAATAACTGTTATTATAAATGCAAAAGTTTAGATGTTTGTTTCTTTGATATAAATAGAATACTAACTACTTCAAATGTAGATGATTTTTATACTTGAAGATTAAAATAGTTTATTTTTTACATGGAAATTGCTATATTGAACGCAATTTTAAGAGGTCTTATTCCGTGTTCTGTATTATACTCGTATGTGGACAAATAGAACTTAGTTACTTCAAAAGTATCAAAAAAACCATAAAAGTAATAAACCGAAACGTCTCCAAAACGCTTCTCGGCCTACGAAATCATCCCTCCTCTACCCCCTTAATAATTTACCCCCCGGATGATTAAATAAACATTACCACGAAGATCGGCAAAGGAATAAAATTTTATATTCGCAGAGATATGAACTTCAAATATTCAGAGCCCCCAAATTAGGGCGTTGCTTATTCATGTATGATTTTGCGCTTTTCACATTTTTCAACCTTAAAGGGGATCAAAGGTGTCTTTGTTCTTCAATCGCCACTTTTTGAATTATATTCGAGAAATACATTATAAAACCCTTACTCATAACAAACATTTATAATGTTCATCACACAAATATAATTAATATGCATCAATGGATTTATCTTTACGAAAAATGTATAATTATGTATACACATGTGAAGAATAACATCGTGAGGAAACCAGTTAGCTTATAAGCAGCGATGGGCTTGCAACTTGTCACATATAGAATGCTAATTACAAATGTAAGGTTTGGATGTGGCTCTGACTACACCCTTTAGGCATATTTAAGGATCTAAGCGCCTGAAAACCTGAAAGGATGTCTACTGTACTAAGGGGTTAAAATTATGATCATATTTTATTTTAGAAGAAGGTAGAACTTGTTACCAACTAGCTTGCTGATCACTTACTCTTTCATGGTCATAGGATCTTTCTGCATAAGATCAATGACTAGAAAGAGGTACGCTCTATTATAAAACGTTTATAAAAATGATAATATTTTAGTTAGTTTGTTAGTTTGAAAGTGCTTTTTAAGCAAATCACTTCTTTTAAATGTAAAAACTTCTGAAGGAAATTGCAGCAACAACATAAACTTTTACAGTGTAAACACTCTTGACTTCACCTGATTTTTCGTACATTTTGACGTGCCATTTAAATTCCATATTCCATTTCCATATGGGTTGTTTTTCGAAATAAAAAGTATCATTGAGCAAAGTCTTAGTTTAGTACTGCTTTAGTATGTTATCGAAGTTATAACGTGATTGAGTGAAAAACAAACAAACATAAAAAAAATCTCATTAATAATAATATATCAGTAGGATGTACCGAAGTTATAGTATATTTAAATTTGTAGTGTGCATCTCATATTTTAATATTTTTTTTATGTTCATTGTATGTACGTTCATAATCGACACTGGCAATATAATATAAACTTGTAATAAATGAATACTAAAATCAATAGTTCATATGCAAACAATATTAAAACCTAAAATCAAAGACAGAAGATTCAATTTAAATTTTAACTGCACAATTTCCTCCAGTAGCTTACTATACTTTATGCGATATTGAACCTCTAGTTAGGGCAATAGAGCTCATTTTACGTTGTAAAACATTCTCAAGTGACCCAAGAGTTTTCACCTCTTTTTGCTCTTTTGCAAGTTGAACCGAATTGCGTCATTAGTTGCCTTTTGTAAGTCGATTCGAATCGAACAGTGTTTGCTAAAGGATTAAATCAAGTATTTGCTCAACTGTCGAAGTGGGGCTATGTTTTGTGCATTCTTTTTTGTAAAATTCTATCCTAATAAATTGTATGTTTGATAGTCAATCAGGCCTAAACTACTGAAAAGATGAAATTGGTAAAACTAAAAAATTATGATTTTGGTATAGATGGCGTTAGTGTGCAAAAATATGACATCACAGACGCATTTTATCAAAAATCGTATTTTTTTATCATGACTGATAAACCTTTTATGGAAAAGAAATGGAAGTTTCTGAAAGTGCTTTTTCTACGCAATTATTGAAATATGGAATTAAAACTATCGTAAATAGAAATACGGCTAATTACCACGTAAAAAGTCTGTCGCCGGTCGGATAGTATATGATCATTTCCAAGCAAATACTCTCCAGGAGCTTATATCTTTAAAAATGTCTAAGGCAGTCAGCGGCATATTATCCAAACACTACATTATCAAACCATATTTTGCAGAAGTTAGCGTTACATACGCAAGCCCTGATTTCCGCACCATTTTGAGCAAGTGTTAGCGCATACATTATTCAAATGGAAAATTCATTGATCGCGAGGAACAGGTAGCTTCACCTATCTCTTGACGTTTCAAAGTGATCCTTGTTTATTGAAATAAAATACCTTTTGACCAGGGATGTTATGATATGAAATTTCGGATCTGGATACGGATACGGATACGGATACGGATATAAGAACAATATTATCGGTTTCAGGTACGATTATAGTTATGTAATTTCGGATATAGTTATGTAATTCGTTAGTTTCGAATAGTTTCGGTTACAAATATAAAATTTTTAAAGAATTTTAAAATAATAAAATTGTAAAATAAAAAAATAATAATTTGGTTGACTGACTGGCTAGTTATGAGGCTCTTATGACTAAGCAGTAGAAATAATAAACAAACTATGCAAGCTTTTCATGAGCGGTGAAACAAAAACCTGTCATTTAGATCGCCTTTATCCGAAATTATTCGAAACTTTTATAACGGATTCGGTTACGGATATATTTTTATTTCGGATATCCTATAGTTTTGGTTACGGTTATGGAGACATCCCTGATTTTGACATTGGATTTGAACCCGCTTCTTATTAGGTATACGGAATTGTCGAAAATGCTTTGATTGTGTAAATACAAGACGTAGACACATAAATTGCTTTTTGCGGTTGTGCCTCCCAATATGTCATTAAGCCTGCCTGAAAGGAGACATACTTAATTGCCAGCGTAGGATTATTCATATTAATATAAGGATCTTTATTTGCAAAAAGAAATAATATCGAATACATCATATATTGCAATACACAAAAACAATTCAAGAATTCACATACATAAAAAAGAAATCACTAACAGTGTTGCTTATATTTTTATACGCTGTTTTCATATAATTTTATTATTGTATCCAGTTTTGGTTCTTTATGGGATTTAATGATTTAATTTAGAATTTTAAGCAGCTTTTTTTAAATAAAACAAAATTATCGAACCGAACTAAGATTTGAACTGATCCTTTATTTCACAACCGGCTGCTTGCTAGACGTCAACCCTCTTTGAGAACTGAGTGATGACGCCATTTAAATTTAGAAATTGTCACAAAATGTTCTATTTTAGCGAAATAATTACACAAACAGAATACAAAGCACATGCGTCTCGTCTCTCTCAAAATAATAATTGCCAACATTTCATTTCAACATCTCGACATTCCACCCTTAAGCCACAGAAGAAATAGTAGTCTTTATGTTAATACTGCTAATGTAGATCTATACTTTGTTTAAACATGGTTGGATAGCACGAGATTCAACCTGTTCGATCATCGCACGAGCTCTACATACGAGTAGCATTTACGAAAGGGGTCATGGAAAAATCATCGCGCCATATTTATTGATTGATTTTCGCAAAAATCTCTAGACTTGGTCTCTATGAATAGGTGTAATTTTATTGAAATAAATACTTTTTGACCTTGACTTTGAAATTTGACTAAATTTTTTTGCGAGTGTGTCTCTTTTATTAAACTGAAAGCCGGGGATCGTAATCTCAGCTGTTCATTAAAAGAATCTATTAGATAAATATAAACGAGCATTAGCACGTCCTTAAAAAATAGTATTCCGACAAATTAGTATTCTGATAAGCGGCGATAGGCTTGCAACCCGTCAGTTGTAGAATGCTAACTAATGAAAAAAGTGAGCATGTGCCAAGGGTATTGATCGGACGTGCCTCTAAATACCCCATCATGACTCATCAGAAATCATATCTACCATGTTTGGGAATAACAGTCGACTACATAAAAGTTTGTGAATTTGTTAATTTGTGTTTCAATCACGCCGAAACGGCTGAACCAATATAAATGCAAATTTAAATAAAAGGAAATGATATAGTACGTGACTTGGAATAGCTTTTATGATATTACTAGTGGAAACCCACGCGACTTCGTTCGTGAAGTTGCTTTAAGAGACTTATACCCCCCCGGGGGGGGGGGACGCTGCATTCTCTTGGGGGTTAAATTTTAGGTATTCCTTTTTAGTGCACCTAAATTACATCTAGGATAAATGATTTAGTCTGAGAGTTCAGTCAGTCAGTCAATCAGTCAGTAACGCAAGAGTATAATACATACATATGTATATTTATTAAAGTTATACGCGTGAAAAGCTGCGGTTAAAATTTTGTGTAAAAAATGTAAAAGTGTAAAAAAAAATTTTAGTTGACGAAATGTCAACCAAAATTTTTCAACACATCGCCATCTAGTCCCACACTAAGTAAAGCTACTATGGGAACCAGATTAATGGTAGAACACTTATATTATAACACGAGAGGGCAGAGTTACTACCAACTGAGCTGTGAGGCTAGTCAAAAAAGATTAAGCCTAACTTACCTATGTTAGCTCTACAGTATTTTATAAATTGTCAAAATGAAACTTAAAGCTTCGCAATAAAGCTTATTTTACATTGAAAGCTGAATTCTAGTGTCATTCCCGTTTAACTTCAGTCATTAGAACGAATGTGTTGAAATTTGCAATAAAGAAAATTTGTGGCCTCAAATAATGTTTCTTCATTTACTTTGGTATTTCAAATGTATTCTTGAAGACATCAAAATAAATTATTAAGGTTTATACTATCTTACTACCATTATAAATGTAAAAATATGTTTGTTTGTCCTTATTTAACACGACAACGGATCAAAATTTGAGCCTTCACCTTGTTCTTACGGCACCACACTGGAGCTCTACATAACATTAAAGAAAGGATCATTGTAAAAAATGGTATGCCCCAAACCGTGTTTGTTGCCTAATTCTTCTAGGCTTGGTCTCAAGGAACAGGCGCAGCTTCACCTAGCTTCTAAGACATTTCAAAGTGATCTTTGTGATTTTATTGAATTAAATGATATTTGCATTTGAATTTGACATGATTTTTAGCCTAATGCTAGTTCGTGGACCGGAGAGCGACATTAATTTAATCCAGGTAACATACGTGCAAAGCAGCGGGCAGAAGCTAGTATAGGTATTTATATAAATAAATATAAGTGTACATTATTACACAGTAACAAACTAGGATTTAAATACATTTTGTGGACATTACACGCCATCTAGCCTCAAACTAAGCAAAGCTTCTACTTTGTAACCAGATGCCTGATAGAATACTTATATACTTTTTTGTAGCAGACACTTACCATACATTTTAGCATTTATAAACCGCACCAATTATTGTCCCGAGTGAAAATCGAACCCCCAACCTACAGCACAGAAAGGCAACCTGAATTGTGGAGCTAGTCATGTTCGGTCAGTAAATTGCCTAACAACGTTGGCAAACGTTGGCAATATTCTAAGCACGCTACCTTCTGGCGACGACAGAGGGCGCCTCAATTATTTATGGCAGACTTGTTTCTCATAATGCATTCAGTTTATTTTTTTAGGTTTTGGTAGGTAAAGTCGTTAAATGATATTGTTTTTGCTCATGATGAAGAGCATCTGAATTGTCTCGAAACGTCAGCAATACAAGGAAAAACGTGGTAATTAGCCGTATTTCTATTTAAAATGATTAACAACCACGATAATTTAATTCTACGATATTGTTTGTACCTAAATATAAAGAAATATCAAGAGACGATATTCGTTCTTTAAGTTTTATGAAATAACTATTAGTCCTACATAAATACAATTTAAATGGGATCAATTTGGGACTATTCTCTACAAAATAGAAAAATCATAATAAATCGGATAGCCAGATAAAAAAGTAACCTAAAAATATATATATACGAGTTACAATATATATTACACATAAAATTGAAAACCTTCTAATTTTTAGTCGGTTTAAAAGTACAGGTAGATACCAAAATGATATTGCTTAAACGAGAAGGATGTTGAGAGTTTAGTATCAGTCTGAAACGACAAAAAAAAAAATAGCTTTTCAGTTATCCTATCCTAATTTATAACGTCAGCTATAATATTATTATAAAATGATTTCCAATAGTAGTCACTTGACGAAATACTGACCATGCTGAATGTTGCGTCTTGTTACTCAGTTACGATGAAGCTCCCGAGTGCTCCAGCACCTATTTATAATGCAGTTTAAAGCCAGTTTACCCTTTGGGCTATCCAATATTTTTTTTATAATAATAATTATCCCGAACTCTTGGCCCTTGAAATTTCGCTCCTATTTTGTTTTAACCTCTTTTGTTCTAAAAAGGTCAGCCCTATTGGAATACATAAAGCTGTAGCGTTACGGCCTGGTTGACTGAAAATGAACATTTAATGCCAGGAACGTTTAATGCTCATACGTGTATACCAACCATAAAAGGGAAGTTTTTTTTAATTAAATAATATTCAAAAAAATGTTTTTTTTTTCCAAAGAGGGTTGACGTCAAGCAGGCGGCCGGTTGTAAAACATAGGCCAAATCCTCTTAGCAACTTGTTTGAAAATATTATGCCGACCCCACACTAAGTGAGATAGAAGAAGAAAATGATATGATATTTTTTTATATAGTTAAACATATTAAAGTGCTTTTACTATTACTTGTAAATTGTAAAATTTCAGGATCAATTAGGCTAATCGGGCTTTCTGTTATAACACTTTTCGAAACCAATAGGCGAATAATTTGCAATTTTCGAAACAATAAAACAAAATAGAAATTGGATGAGATCTTTGGAGGCAGCCTCGAACCTCGAATAAAACAAGGGTACAATCTCTCAAGTTTCAATTTGTTTTACATTTTCGTCTCCAAAAAACTAAAGGCAATTTAACATTTCTTCAAAGCTCATCCCTTGAGGTTCGGTGCGGACTGCGGATCCCTAAAAGTAATTGAAATTCAAGCTGCCTCCGGCTGAAATGAGAGACCGTAATTTGCGGCGATTTATTGCTTATGAAGCGTCCCCTTACTTCTGCACTACTTTGGATTTTATTTTCATCGACTTTTTGACTACCAGAAAATACTTACGAGTAGGTAAAGTACTAAGTACTATTAGTCTAGAACTACTAGAGTCGATCTTGGTAGCAATCGCTCGTTCATTCATTTGTGTCAATGTGTTCATTCATATTATAACTTACTTGTTCATAGATCAGATAATAAGTGAGCTACTTTCCGCGTTGTCCCCAAATGGTAGGGTGACCGCTGGTGCCATTAACTTACCTTTTGCTCTGAAAGGCACTATATGATGTCAGTTCCGGTTGTAAAAATATAAGCCATGACGGAGGCCTTTGGATGGCTTATTAGATTCCTCAGAATTAGAGTTACACAACTTACACAAATAATAAGTAATCAATTCAAAACACCGAAATACCCGATAGTAGTTAATATTTTTCCTGTTGATACGATAATGGTGTATGGCGATTACTAGCCGTCATATTGTTTTTAGGGTTTCATACCCAAAGGGTAAAAACGGGACCCTATTACTAAGACTTCGCTGTCCGTCTGTCTGTCCGTCTGTCTGGCACAGGGCTGTATCTCATGAACCGTGATAGCTAGACAGTTGAAATTTTCACAGATGATGTAATTCTGTTGTTACTATAACAACAAATACTAAAAACAGAATAAAATAAATATCTAAGTGGGGCTCCCATATAACAAACGTGTTATTTTGCTGTTTTTTATAGATGATATAGATTAATGGTACGGAACTATGCGTGTGCGAGTCCGACTCGCACACGGCCAGTTTTTTTTTCTTGTGATCTAGACAAATCTAAGCTAAAAAGTTATAATACACACAATCATATTCTAAGCCCAGCCCAATTTAATTATACCCCTCATTACTCCTCAGTCTCCCCCTCCCTTCTCTTTGAGTTTAAAATAATGCAACATTAGGAATTTATATTATTCGCAGTCACAAAATGCATATTCCATTCGTTAATGAGTTTCAATTAATTATAATTAGGTCCCATTGCGGCGTCAGGGCTAGCAAGTTTAAAGTTTAATAGAAACTAACTAATTATAAATAATAGGATCACGACTGTAATCCCTAAGTACTAGATATCTTCTCAGATCTCCAGGCACTCAGGTCCTTAAAAATATCTAAAGTTCAGAAGAATTTTAAATTAACAAAATTAAGTAAAATTTATTACAGTCTTTAACGAAATAATTGATAACCTATTTTACAAATTGTACGTATTTACATTAGAAAATTAGGTATGTAAGTATTCGATCAGTTAACTAGTTCCCATAGTACTAGCTCTGCTTAGTTTGGGGCTAGATAGCGGGGTGTGAAATGTCCAATAATTTATTTATTTGATTTCTAATTTCTATTTATTTATATTTTCACCTTTCCCAAAGAGGGTTGGTTTAAGCCAAATCCTCTTCGCAACATGTGCCAACTCCACATTAAGTGGGAAAACGAGAAGAAAATTATGATGATGATGATGATTTATTTTATTCCATAAATAATATTTGCTTAATGAAATAGGTGTTTGTTCTGTGTCTGAATGTTATAATTTATCTTATGTATTACAAACAAAAAGTATATAAATATTGTATCAGTTATCCAGTTCACATAGTACGAGCTTCCACCAATATTTTATATTCATATAGAGACTGTTTTAAATTGTAAAATGTTTTAACTCTATTTTTGAAAAGCGCTCCATCGATCGTACCGCGGTTTGCAACCAACCGCGTCCATTTGTTTGCTTTTAGATTGTTTTGATTGATTCCTCTGATGGCTTGGCGTCCCGCCTGATTCATATTCTGCTGATGGATTGTTATATTCACTGGCAGGTACTAATTGTAGCTTTTATAGGGTATATACTTCCGCCTGTGGCTTTGCTCGTGTGGTACCTGAATATAAAGTAACCTATCCGTGTTGGCCGAGTGAGAGGTACCTCGACTTTCATTTCGAAGGTCGTGGGTTCGAATCCCGGTGTGCATCAATGGATTTTTCAGTCCGAAAATTTTATATGCGCATCAAAACACGTGCTCAAAACGGTGAAGGAAAACATCGTGAGGAAACCAGTTAGTATTCTTTTAAGCGGCGATGGGCTTGCAACCTGTCACGTATGGATTGCTACCTACTGCAAAATGTGGGCATGTGCCAAATATAAAGTTTGGACGTGCCTCTGACTACCCACTAGACATCTTCAAAAGATCTAAGCGTCTGAAGATCTGAGAGGAATGTCTACCGTAATTGGGGATTAAAGTCATGATCCTATTTATTTTATTTTTATTTATCCATATGCTATTTTAGGCTATGTATATTCCAAGTTAAATCCGTTTGGTCGTTTGGGCATGATTGAGCCACAAACCTACAAACATCCTAACGATCTTATTGAGACTTTTAAACTAATACTAGCCGACACGTGACAGACGTCCTGTCAAATTTCAATAATCGAATAGAAAAGACTGAATGTTTTTAGTCTGTGATGTCAGATTTGTTGCGCACCAGTGCATCCATACCAAAATCATCTCTTTTGCGTTTTTTATCATTTTGGGGATGTTTTTCATATTTTAAAGTAGTCTATTTTTTATTCGGGCATTATATCTACATCTGCAGCAAACTTCAACTTAAAACCTTTTTTTCGTTTAGGCTCAAACATACATACAAACTCACAATTCTCACAAACGTTCACATTTATAATATTATTAGGATTATAAATGCGAAAGTAACTTTGTCTGTCTGTTTGTGACGTTATCACGGCCAAACCGCTCGGCTGATTGTGTGGAGACGGACAGAACCTACTCATTTTTCTGAAAATCCAAATATCCGTCTATATAATTATAATCTATATAATCCTATTTTAAACTATATCTATATGAAATTTCAGCACAATCGGCCCAGCGGTTTGGCCTTGATAACTTCACAGATAGACAATCAGACGGAGTTACTTTCGCATTAATAATATTAGTATTGATTACAAAAGCAGCAATGAAATCAACACCCAAATAAACTTGCTGGGAATTATTCTCAGTTGATTATTTGAACTGTTTCAGATAATATTATCTTGTAATGAATTGAATCAGAAGTTCGTAACTCGAATCAATTGTTTACTTATCGATGATTCAACTTTATTAATTGCGTTCGAGGGGAACAATTCACTTTTGCATTATAAATACCTACTTACCTAGGTGCTGATCAAAATTAGTTTAGATTTTTATTTTTATTTTGGAATAAGAACACAAATATTTATTAATACTTTAATAAAATAAAGCGGACTTAATGCCGAGGCATTTTCTACCAGCTAACCTAATTGGCTTAAATATATTGTATTATATTAGCTTTTGGCAGCGAATTCGTTCACGTGGTAATAAGTATAATAAGTAGCCTGTATATTATTCCAGTGCATATATATATTTTCCAAGTTTCATCACAAACTTTCGGGTTTATAAAATTAGTATAATTATATACTCGTAGGATCACGAATTTAATCCCAAAGAACAGCTACAGTTTGCAGCAGATAGTACTCCATACATGACAGGTTGCATGCCCGTCCTTTATAAAAAAGCTAACTACTGCAAAATGTGGACATGAGACAAATATCTGGATGTGCCTTTGCATACCCTTTAGACATCTTTAAGGACCCAAATGCCCGAAGATCTGAGAGAATGTCTACCGTACTTGGAATTACAGTCGTGATTTATTTTTATTTTTTTCATACACTTATTACATTACAACATATATGTTCACCATAGAAGTCGTTATTGTTAAAAGCTTGAACCAATGAAGGAGGTTTTATTAAGAAATCCTTTCTGAGAGACCTATTGTCGTTGTGCTATTTCATCTGCGAGAAAAAGGTTTTAGTTTCTTGTCGTAAAAAAGTACTGCCTACACTTTCAGGATTTCAGCCGTGATTTTTTCAAGTGGTCCCTACCATATTTGGGAAAAGGAAATAGGAAGTTAAGTTACTTGTGTTGAATAGCTGATTTAGATCTCTTATGTATTATTTCCCAAAG
This sequence comes from Hydriomena furcata, assembly GCA_912999785.1. NCBI lineage: Eukaryota > Metazoa > Arthropoda > Insecta > Lepidoptera > Geometridae > Hydriomena > Hydriomena furcata. The sequence goes on along the minus strand of OU538841.1, from coordinate 10,851,716 downwards.
AGGGCTGACGTCAGGCAGGCGGTTTTAAAGCATAAACCAAATACTCTTTGCAACATGTAGTGCGGACTCTACATTAAAAAAAAGGAGAAGAAAATGATGATGATGAGCTCACACCTAATAAGGTGTGAGCTCGAGCCCGAGTTGAGTGTTTCGAATTTTTTTAATTAATCTATTTTTCTTTATCTACATAATTTCTACAAGTCTGTCAGACATTCTTATTGTAATAATGTAAAGTGCCTGAACATTGAATGTCTATCAATATAGTCTCAAGGGAAATTGACGATGTTCACGTGATGGATGACAGTCATTGCAGTTAGATTGATGACTCTATAAAATTAATTGTTCAATGTTTGGTTCTCAGTAACTAATAATATAACAGAATTTACTTAGCCTGCGATCGATAAAAAAACGTTTGTCAATTGCACAAAAGAATTTCCATCAAGGCTGCATCAATTGCCGTCAATTCAAAATTCGGCTTCAATTAGACAGATTGTCTTCAATGAATTGCGTCAATGTGCATCACTCACGTCAACATTGTCATTTGCAATGGATCGTTTTAGGAATAAAGTCTGTCAAATACAGAATGATTGTCTTATTACAACTGAATTTTATTTAAATATTGAATCTGTTTTTGACAGCTGTGATAAACGACGGGAGCGAAACGAATGAAATGGCGGGAAAACGCTTAATGAACGGTTATAACCGTTTATTTGTAATGGAAATTGAAGAGTGCATTTATTGATGAAAAATAATGGAAAACAATGACTGTGAACTTCTATTTACTAAAGGGGTAATCAGCGACATGAATACATGAGTACCTACTCGGCTAGATCAATTAGGTCATAACTTTCATTAAAACGGCCATATTTTAAATACTTAAAAGAAAACCGATGAAAATGTTTCGACCAATCGAAAAGTCAAGAGACGATAATATCCGCTTTTAAGTTTTAATATACATTTTAATGTGACCAACTTTGGAATATTCTCTACGCAATAGAAAAAAAGAAAACCGGCCAAGTCGAGTCGAACTCGCACACTAAGGGTACCGTACCATTATTTAAAAAAAAACGGCAAAAAATTAACGATTGTTGTTGTTGCCCCACTTATGTAGTAGTATTTTATTCTGTTTTTTGTATTTATTGTTATAGCGGCAACAGAAATACATCATCTGTGAAAATTTCAACGGTCACGGTTCATGAGATACAGACTTGTGACAGACAGACAGACAGACGGACAGCGAAGTCTTAGTAAAATGGGGTCCTGATTTTGCCCTTTGGATACGGATTCCTAAAAATCATCAAAATCGGATCACCAGGTAAAAAAAATGCTTGCTCATAAATAAAATATACGTGTCGAATAAAAAACTAAATGAAACCTACTCCTTTTTTCGTTGGTTGATAAAATTCAAACATAAACTGATTACAAATTGCAACTGAAACTGACGTAATCGAGGGGAGGTGTTCCGTGTTCGTGATACCTGTCAATTCTCTAGCTAGACTGTTTAAAAATGTATGTACCATAATTGCCTTATATTGACCTATCGCTTTTAACAAAGTAATGTCACAGATGGTTAGAATCACACTTATTATAAACGAAAGTTTGGGCTATTTTATTTGTTTGTTTGTTATTCAATAACGTCGTAACAGGAGAACCGATTTCAATTAAATTAATTACGTAAATAGATTATGATTTGACTTGACAGATTAAATACTTTTTATCTTGAAAACCCACCCTTAAAAGTGTATATGAAACAATGAAAATGTTCTTTTTTAATAATTTCATAACTACTGAACTGTTTTAGTCGTAATGAGAGAATGAGACTACATAATGAAGTCGTTGGCCAAAGTTTGTTTGTAATAAAATAATAACTAACTAATAACAAACTAAGTACCATGGTACTAAAACCAAGCCGGAACTAATATCCAAAGATCATGCAAACATTTATAGCGCCATGGGAACTGAATCTGCACCTTTCGAGCCACGACCACACCTTGCCACTTGGGGTAATACTTGTATCTGTAGGCGCATCGCCTACACGAGCTTGAGTCGAGGCGAAGTCGCGGCACAGGCCAGGCGGAGGCAGCTCGGAGTCGAGGCGGGGGCACGCAAGCGGCGCGGCGCCGCTTGATCAACAGTGTGAATTCGCGGCACAGGCGAGGTAGATGCAGCTCGGAGTCGAGGCGAGGGCGAGCAAGCGGCGCGGGAGCGCGCCCGTTCCTCGTAGCCGCCTCGACTCTTGCTTGTGTAAGCGATGCGCCGTAGAGCCAACCCTTTTAATATTTCAGCAGCAAGGTAGCATGAAAACAGAATGTGAAATATTGATGCGAATCAATATGTTCCAATCGAATGAAACAGTGATAGTAGAGATTTCATTTTTCTTTCATTTTGGATGGAAACATAAAATAAATGGAGCATCCTTTTATATAAATGCGAAAGTTGGCGGTTTGTTGTTTTTACAGCAAAGGATCGACATGTAGAGTATCTTTTGCATAGAGATAGTTCATTGGCCGGAGAGACTGACATCGGCTACGTTTTTATTCAGGTAGGTACCAAGCTGTGGCCAGAAGCTAGTGTTATATTAAATTCAGAACATATATTCAAACTTATATGTGAAATAAATAATAGAGCACAGTTGTATGTATTTTGAATTATATTAATAGGGTCACGACTATAATCCCCAAGTACGGTAGACAGATCTCCAGGCGCTTAGTGGGGGTAGTCAGAGACACGTCCGAACATTATATCTGGCACATGCCCACATTTTGCAGTAGTTAGCATTCCATACGTGACAGGTTGCAAGCCCATCGCCGCTTATAAGAATACTAACTGGTTTCCTAACGATATTTATTCTTCGCCGTTTTGATGCGCATATAAATTTTTCAAATAGAAAAATCCATTGATGCACGCCGGGATTCAAACCCACGACCTTCAAAATTAAAGTCGAGGTATCTCCCACTCGGCCAATACGGTATTTTGAACTAGGTACTACAATTATGATTGATTTCAAACATCATCTATTAATGAAATATAAAAATTACAATAAATTACGTCTTAATCGTAGTAACAACAAAATAATCATCGTGTATATATTTCTTTCACTCGCCTCTTTCATGTTTTACATTCGGATACTATTATGCAATCATCTGCCAAACGTCTAACTATCACAACTAAATCGGATACACACCTGAATTCATTTCATACCCTACATATATAGGTAACTAGCTGACCCGTGCCCGCTTCGCTGTGCGCATTTCTAATACCATCGTGGACTTTTTTGTAGACGTTTATAAGGTGTACAATACTGTAGTACATTATTTTGATATATCTCGTGGGGTTCAGCCAGCATTTGCAATGTAAGCGCAAAAAAATGTGTTTATTTACGACATCACATTAGAAACCTCTAAAATTATCAGTGTTTCTCTACTATATTATGCATGTATTATACATATAAACCTTTCTCCTGAATCACTCTATCTATTAAAAAAAACCGCATCAAAATCCGTTGTGTAGTTTTAAAGATATAAGCAAACATACATACATACGCGGGAAGCGGAAAGCGACTTTGCTTTATACTATGTAGTGATGTATAGATATACGAGCTAGCCGCGAGGCGAAACTAGTAAAATAGATCGAATTATAACTAAATTTAACTTGTTTTTTAAATAGATGGAGTCACAGGAATCAATTTATAAGTTCCTATTTTAAAACAAACCCTACTAAATATTTCACCTCTCCGGCTGCCCCATCTGTGTGTACAGTCGCGCTTTTAATTATATGCAAAAAGAAAAAAACAGACTTCGTTCTCGTGTTTTTATTATAGAATACCACCATTGATGTCATGCATATCGGTAATTTTATTCTATTTATGATGTGATGACTAATGCTGATCCGATATTAAATCTAGAATTATCACAACATTTTCTGAACTCGTTAGTGACTGACGTGCGTTGCGTGGGATGACCAAACATTGGTTGCATATTCATACTTATTAGGAAATTGCCAAGTCGCATAACTTAAAGCATAGTACTGTAGTATCTTTGACGTCCCATTTCAATATTTTATTATGGATTTTTATGTTTTACGAAGTTAATAAAAGCCATCCTAAGCATTATAAATGCGAAAGTTTGGATGTTTGTTTGTTTATTTATTCATATCGATACATTATGAGTTCTGGATAGAAAAGGTCTAAATTTAAACAAAGGTTTGTTTCAAACCGGATACCACGGTAGTCGCGAGAGGTAGCTAGTCAACCTTTTAACACCTTTTCAACAGACAAACTTATGAACCCACCTTTTTACCATACGTACTTTGAAACATCTGTGAATTTATACATTCGGTATAATTAACTGGAAATTTAAACTTAATTACAATAACAGTCTGTTACATGCATCGACTACATAGCCCAGAAGACACCGCATGCAAGGCGAACACTGTCATCCAAAACATCAGGCTTATACGGCCGATAAAAAATACCGCGCGTCAAACCTGCAGTAGTACCGACCACTTCCTTGACCCGTGCACATCTCGTCTGTTTATGCTAAAAAACCATTACCACAAGCTCAAGTTACACTGGTTATTTTCCTTGTCGATAGTCAATAGTGTTGTACCACTACTCAATAATTGATGATCGATAAACCTACATAGTAGTAGTAATAACAACAGTTGGACCTAACTAGTAAAACTACTTATTGCCAACTAGCTTCCGTCCGCGGCTTCGCTCGCGTTGTTCCTACATGGAAGTAACCTATTTGCTATTCGCATTTATAATATTATCGCTTTAGAATTAACAAATGTTGTCTTAAGTTCCCGTTCTCGTTCCCGATCCCGATCCCGATCCCGATCCCGATCCCGATCCCGATCCCGATCCCGATCCCGATCCCGATCAAGATCCCGTTCCCGATCCCGATCCCGATCCCGATCCCGATCCCGATCCCGATCCCGATCCCGATCCCGATCCCGATCCCGATCCCGATCCCGATCCCGATCCCGATCCCGATCCCGATCCCGATCCCGATCCCGATCCCGATCCCGATCCCGATCCCGACCCCGATCCCGATCCCGTGTTTAAAACGGTGGAAACCAGTCGCATCGCATCGCATCGCGAGGAAACCAGTAGTTAGTATTGTTATAAGCGGCGATGGGCTTGCAACCTGTCACGTATGGACTGCTAACTACTGCAAAATGTGGGTATGTGCCGAATATAATATTTGGACGTGCCTCTGACTGCTATCGACAACTCATGACAACACTTCCCATCCCTAGTGAATCACGTCATCTTGAACCGGCCAATCAGAATGCATTTTTTCCCACTCCCCCCGTACCTCATACCTCACTGACTTGACAGAGTTGTTTGTTTGAAGAAATGAAGCCATTAGGCGTCTATTAGGCTATGTAGTCGATGGTTACATGTTTAAACATAACTTTCTAATTATATTAAGTTTCCTTTTGATATTACAAATTTAGATTATGAAGAGTTAAGGAATTTCTTGTAAAATCATATTATGGTAGAGACCAAGCTTTGACTGATGACTTTCGTACTTAAGTATGTTAATATTAATAAACAGCTCTTTTATATATATTTCTTTCATCCGCGACTTTGTTCGCGTACATTTAGAAAAACGACTTTTGACGATGTTGAAATTCTTGAAAATCAAAAGATTTTTTTTAGGAAAAACGTAGCCGTCCAAAGCCAATATATGAAATTTCATCACAATCGGCCCAGCGGTTTGGCCGTGATAACGTCACAGATAGATAGACAGACCTACAGACAGAGGTACTTTCGCATTTCTAATATTAGTATCTTACCAAGAAAGTAAAATTTAAAAAATTAAAAGAAAAAGAAATAAATTATTTGAATTAAATTTAACAGTAGTCACATAAGCACTAGTACGTGAAGTTTCCGGGTTAAGGCCCTGTATGTCGACGATTGCTCTTTTTCGAAACGAAAAAAGAAATACTTCTGAACAAGCCACATCTCCTATTTTCATAAGTATATTACTTCAGGTTCCTACCTAGATTTCTATTAAGCTGAAAACATAATAGCAGAAACTTTTCACGATAAAGATATTATTTCAAAATGATACGTTTTAGAATTTATGATCGAAATATTTTATATACCTACTATTAATATCAACTTGTGATTTATTGTTAAAGATAGGTAATATGTAGATCTAGATTTCTATTAGAATAGATTTTTGATAAGTAATTATACATAATTTATACCATTAATTTATTCTAAAAGCTAAGGCGGACCACGCTCCGACGTGTGTTTGTCGTCATTGCAGCGGTCGGTAGGATTATTTATCGAAGTGATTAAAGATGGGTACATCTTTATTCACATATACTATACATTATAAAATAGGAGATGTGGCTTGTTCAGAAGTATTTCTTTTTTCGTTTCGATAAAGATCAATCGTCGACATACAGGGCCTTAAGGTAATTTATGAACATGACTGTACAAAAATAAACTTGTACATAATGTATGTATGGCTGATACAGAACCTTTGTCAATGAGACAGGCCCAGGTGTCCATTTACTATGTACTTGTGTTTTTAATGTTTTGGGATAAGATTTATTTACCTAATTTAGGAACCTATCACTCTATATGTGTATGTATGTAGGTGTGTGTATATCTCTAGGCTAGTCATTAGACTGATTTTTTATCCAACTTTACATTCGGCCCGTTTTCAAACCTGCAGCAGTTCGCCCCGGCTTCGCACGGGTGTAGTAATGAGAATGAATAGGCAAATTTTTGATACATTATTGCAAATTACGTGGGGATTTTATTTAAATCAAATATAGTCTATATGTATGTATGTGTTACTTGCTGATAATGTAGCTTTTGATATGAGAAATAATTTTTACAATTGATTCAGTAATTTTTTAGTTAATTCCTTATAAATAAAAATACATAAATACGAATTTTACCTAATTGTAATTTACGCTATGCTATAACAACACCATGGCCCAAATAACGATGCCTTCAAAAACTTGGAAAAACACAGTTTTTTCTAGGTCCTAACCTATATTAGTCCTGACCTATATTAAATTAAACAATTATAACTGAAAACTACATTTAAGTTTGATACAACCCTTCTTTTGCGAAATAGCACAGTCGGTTAAGTTGTTGTGTCGTGGATGGCGCCGCGAAGCCCGTCGAGACGGCGCCGCTTCTAATCGAAACATATTCTATTTATTTACTAGTGTATTACGTACTTAAATATACCTACTGTTCTATAATATTGAGGACATATAGATTAAACAGGGAATGGAAATAATGTCGGATTATTTAAAACTCTTTTATTATTTATTTACTAGCTTTTAAACACGACGTCGTCCGCGTAGAATCAGGAAATAGATTTTTGATGAGTCACTGAAAATCATGAAAATTTTGGGAAAAATGTAGCCTTTGTCCGTTCCAAAACTTTTAAAAATCTCTATATTCAATTTCATTCGGCATCACATTCGGTATATTTTGGCTGTGGTAACGTCACAGACAGACAGACAGACAGACAGAGTTACATACTTACTTATTTCCTGTAGTTTACAGTCGTGCATGAATGGATTATTCTATCTATATATATAAAAGAAAGTCGGGTTTGTTACAACACTTATAACTCGAGATCTGCTGGATCAATTTTCATGGTTATTGAATCGTTGGATTTGTCTCCGCCCCGAATAGCAGAATACATCTTAAAAACAATGAAAACTCGACGAATACATGATTATGAAAGATGAATCATTTTCAATAATGGTTTAGTACATATCAAACATTTTGTTGTCCATCCTGTCAAATACTGTAAGTAATGATTGACATTTATGCATGCGTTCAGAAATGTATTTTGTGTAAACTATTTAAAAAGGTACTATTATCTGTTTTTTTTAAATCAATTAAAAAGGTTGGAAAGTGCATTAAGCAGATACATAGAAGTTCCTCAAATATTCATGCGTGCGTTCAGAAATAATGACAAATGATTAACATTTAACTATATAAAAGAAAGTCGGGTTTGTTACAACATTTATAACTCAAGAACGGCTGAACCGATTTGGCTGGAAACGGGAACGGGAACGGGAGTTAATTCTAAAGCGATACGAAGTTCGCCGGGTTAGCTTGTTAGAAATAAATAAAACATGCCCAAAACGGTGAAGGAAAATATCATGAGGAAACCAGTTATTAGGTATTCTTATAAGCGGCGATAGACTTGTAACCTGTCATGAACTAACTACTGCAAAATAACTCCCAAATAATGTTTGAACATGTTCATGCTTCTGTGTTCTTTCTCAAGCATTTGTGCTCCTAGAGATCTAATTGGATGACTCTTAAGTACTTGGGGATTACAGTCGTAATCCTATTTCTTATATATTTCTTTTACTAATTATTTACTACTAGTGAAAACAGACAGAGGCAAACAGACTTCGACCCCCACTACACCCCCTTAGGGGTTGAGTACCGGGAATTATTTTCATAGTGCATTCGTACACACCAAAATGAATACAAATAGTTTTAATAAAACATAGAAAATCGTGGCATTCAAAAACAGAGTCGGTTTTCAGCCAATTTTCACAGAATAAACTTTAATATTATTCTCAAGCAAAGAATAAAAGCTAAAATTTTTCGTTTTAGTATTTCGCATTGTAACCAGCTTGCTACTTGCAATATTCTACAAGAAAAAACAACTTATAATAATTGAACTGCAGACTGACTTTTGCAAGAACCACAGAAAGTATTTTTTTACGAAACAGAATCTTTTTAAATATATCTAAATATTGGTGAACTTTTACTTACAGTGCCATCTAGCCTCAAACGAAGCATAGCTTGTATGGGAACCAGATAATGATGATGAACATAGATGTTTGTTCTGTCTGGGTGTTAATATGCATAATAAGTATATATTTACAAAAAAAAAGTATATAAGTAATTTATTAGTTATCTGATTCCTATAGTACAAGCTTTGCTTAGAGGCTAGATGGCGCTGTGTGTAAAGTGCGCTAATATATATATTTATTAATATATATCAAGTTTCATCCAAGTCCGTTCCGTCGTTTGGGCGTGTTTAAGCTACAAATATACAAACATCTTCACAAACTTTCGTATAGGTATATAATATAAGTAAGATATCAAATATTAATATTAATTTACAACATTAATCGGTCAAGTAGTCGGATTAAGCACATTGAAGGCTTCCAAAGTTAGTACGGCTTAGTTATATCTCCAATAACACGTTAATTAGATAGTTAAAACTAAAGGGATCTAGGTGGAGAATTTACTATGAAGCTTCTATGAACCGATTAGATACCCTACTACTAAACCACTACATTAATTAATAAAGCCTTCTTAGCTGTAATAACTTTGCTAATAATAACATCTAATAGAACACTGACTACGGACAGACAGACATATGAATAACTAATATCAAAAGGGTCCCTTGCCAAACATCAGAACCCTGAACACCAAACACTTATACATTAAAAACTGTAATTACTTATTAAAAAAAAGACGCTTTTTACCGGTTTTTCTTATAAGCGGCGATGGGCTTGCAACCTGTCATATATGGAATTCTAACTACTGCAACATGTGGGTGTTGTGCCTACGTATTGTTTGGACGCAACACAGACTACCTCCTTTAGACATCTTTAAGAATCTAAGCGCCTCGAGATCTATCTACCGTACTTGGGGATTACAGTCGTGATTTTATTTTTAATATTTTATAAGCTCAAAAAACTCAGCATTATTATTCCAGTATTCATAATTTTAAAATGCAGCTCAAACAAGAAAATATAACAATAAAATTCACATTTCGAGGATTCTTCAAACACAAAGTGAAAAGTGTGCATTTGATGCAAATACCGCTCCGACGTCCGCTCATGACGGGACTTTGTTAATAGGGTGCGGTTATGGTATAGAGCGGAGCGGGTAGCGCAACAAAAACGCTCTTAGATTTATGGAAGTTAATTGTGATGGAGCGTTTTATCAGAAACAGTAGCAGGATGAAACTTGTTATTGAAATATTCCATACATGTACAAAGAAACAAATATACAAATATATTTGTATACCTAAAGAGGGTTTACAAACACTGTATGTCAATTGATATAACAGGTTGCAAGCCATCGCTGCTCATAAAAATATTAAGTGGTTTCATCACAAAGTTTTAATTCACAGTGTTATGCATATGTTTATGCGCATTATTCATTTTTTGAATAGAAAAAAGCGGAACTTAAAACTACAATAAGTTTTAGTAATAAAAACCAAACATGTTTTTTTAACGAGTAACTTAATGTGTATGAAGGACGATTTATAAATTGATTTGTTATTAGAGCTGAGATTATAATTGACACTCGTAACTCAATCAAAAAGACATCTAATCAAAATCGCTGTATCTCAGTTATCCCCCTTGTCTATAAACACAAACGCAGCATAACAATCCGGTAGCACTCAAGTGGAACCTTCTTAAAACGACTTTACCCGCTTATGAATGCACACACATCCTTATCTCGATTGGCTCAGTCCAGTGGCAATCGGCGAGGCACGTCCTTACAAAATTCAATTTGACATTTACAGGACTTTCGTTTTACATTTTTGGATTTAGACATTTGTAAAATGTAATAGGGACGTGGAAAGGGGTGGAAATAAATATGGTAGACTTTTTCAAACACCTTCGCGATTTCAATCAAGTACCTCTCGCTTGTTGGCGGTAGCTTAAAGTACCTAAGTAGGTACTCTAGTCCTTACGTGACCGTGATTTTTGTAACAGATAAAACATTGTTCGAATTAATAACAAGGTAAATAACGCGATAAATAACTGTCAGAAATCTACACTTATATTATAAATGCGAAAGTAACTCTGTCTGTATGTGACGTTATCACGGCCCTAAGCGCAGAGCCGATTGTGATGAAATTTCATATAGATATTATAGTTTATAGCCTTGGAACGGACATATGCTACTTTTGTTCCAAATTTTTCTTATGATTTTCCGAAATTTCAATGTTTTGCGATAAAATCGTTAAAAATCGAACGACGAAGTCGCGAGTAAAAGCTAGAGTAAAATAATAAAAATAATCTTTCTACATCTCAGTTGAAATGAAGGAAAACAAAATCCTATATCCGTAGTCAATTACAAAACTCGGTTACCAAAACGGACCATACGGAACGAACACCGCAGAAAAATAAAACACCATACAGAAACAGCTGTAAATATGTTCTCTAAGCAGAGTTTCCAGTTGGTAAGTCGCTGAGAGGTTTAATCAAAGCCGTCTCGCTGAATGCAGAAGTCAAGGGTAGGCCGGTGTAGTGAGGCCACAGGGTAGCGTGTGCAGTAAGGTTAAACTTAAAAGCGCTTTTACACCTTAAAAGCGCTTTTACACGAGTGATTGGAATGTCAATCGTTGGCATTTTGATGTCAAAAGCATACTAGAGAATTTATGACTTCTTCATCTTGGTCACATTTTGGTACAACATGGTAGATGATGCTAATAGATTTGGCTTGGGATGTTTTACAACTGCCGCCTGCCTGACGTGGAAATTTATGACAAATTGAATTTATATGTTGCACTACTTGTCATTGCTTTTTGTAGTTATAATATTTATCTTGTAGCGATCTGTATAATAACGAAGGGATTATTTTTTTTACTAAATTTGTAAAGGTTTTTTTTAGCCTTGAATCCGGTAATTTTAACAAGCCTTACCCTGATCATTATTTTGGATTGGTCTTTTGCATTTCTTATTTACAGTTCCTAATACCTACGTCAATGCAGTAGGTAAAGTAATAGTAAATAAAATTGCAAACTGTACTTTGAAATGGAAGAAGAAAAACTAATCCTGAACTCCGTAAAGTAATCAAACGTTCGATAAGTTTAAAGTTTGTGCTATTTTTCTTAAATACATAAAAAATAGACAACTCAAACCACAGTTGTACTTTGTACTTTGAAAACCGCATTAACTTTAAATTATCTTTTGAGAATCTGCAGAAACTTGGCCATTACGCCACTCATTGCAAAAACTTTGCTTTAACTTATCCTACTGGAATCCTGCTCTGTGGCCGTCTAAGCTTTCTTATGAAGTCGGGCGCGGAAACATTAATAACTTTCGCCACTACTTCCCTACTCTCCTCCTTCCCCTACTTCCTCTTCGAATTTAAATGGACCAGTTCAGCTTTTATTGGAAGTCTCATTTTATTTTAATACTAGTGGAAAGCCTGCGAATTTCTCGCCTCTACCCTATTTGAGTTAGAGAATAAAACTGCTTTCTCGGTTCACTCCAAAACTACGAAATAAAGATAACCTCAATACAAAGTGAGTAAGTACAGGATTGATGCATTTATATTCAGTCTGTTTGTCAGAAATGCTAAGGTAATGTTAATATTTTTTGACTGGCTTCACAGCTCACTTGCTAGTAACTTCTACGATGTAGATTGTCGGTTCGATTCCCACCCGATACACACATTTTTGTGATGAACATAGATGTTGGTTTTGTGTCTGGGATTATGTTTTATAGTATGTATTTATAAAGAATAAGTACCTATATAAGTATTATATCTGGTTTCCATAGTAGCTAGAACTGTGTGAAATGTACACCATATTAATTTACATAGGTCACTTTTGTGTTCTACGAAATACAGAACGTAAACATGGAATGAATAAGTTTTCTTATTTAAAATCATTAAAATTTATACTATTATAAAGCAAATATAATTACATATACATAGTATAGTATAGTATCACTACATAGTATAAAGCAAAGTCGCTTTCCGCTTCCCGCGTATGCATGTATGTTTGCTTATATCTTTAAAACTACACGACGGATTTTGATGCGGTTTTTTTTAATAGATAGAGTGATTCAGGAGGAAGGTATATATGTATAATAACATGCTACCCGTGCGAAGCCGGGGCGGGTCGCTAGTTACTAATAAAACAAACCGCATTGCAAACGTGACGAGAAGTAGTAATATAGGTACTGGAAATAGGTATTTACGAGTATGTATGAGTACGTAAATGCTACGTGGGAATTCATGATTTTGAGTATTTTATCAGTTATCTAGATCCCATACTACAAACTTTGCTTAGTTTGGGGTTAAAAGGCATTGTGTGAAACATTCACCAATATTTATAGAAATAGGATCACGACTGTGATTCCCTAGTGGGTACGGTAGACATCCACTCAGATCTCCAGTCGCTCAGATCCTTGAAGATGTCTAAAGGTGTAAGTCAGAGGCACGTCCAAACATTACATTTGGCACATGTCTACATTTTGCAGCTGTTAGCATTCCACACTTGCCAGACATTTATTTATTTTCTTACATTGATAATAGAGAACTACACGCCATTTAATTTTAGCAATAAAAAATAATTCTTTGTTTCAGGTATGTACGAGCACTTTCCTTATTAACCGAATTCTGGGAAAACCAATAAGAAGATTATTTAGTAAGTATTCGTAAATACGTATAGGGTCATAGCCCCGGTTGTGGTGCCTACCCCGGCTTTGGGAACTTTCAATTTTGGCAGTCAATTACTAAGCATAGCATACAAACTTGTTTAAAGTCTTTAGTTAAAGTACAATTCTTTGTCCATGGCCCGTTTTGATTTGTGATAGTTGTGATTCGTTATACCTCTAAATTTGATTGACTGTTACAAAACATTTACTTATCCAGTATCTCGCGCCAATTCTCCACTCCCCCGCACCCTCACTGCTATTAATAGACTTCTTCTCGAAAACTCTGACTGCGATATATTTGCAAATGAGTGGAAGGAGATTATGTTGGTATGCCTGAGATTTTGCGAGACGACTGAATGAATGTGGTTTTAGTTTGGTAGGTATTATATGTTCAAATTTGATTACTATTATTATTGTTTGTTGTATTTTTATTATTGACTTTTGTACTTACTTATTGGCTTTTTATATTTATTAACACATTGGACATTATTTGTGGTTAACTTTTTGTAATTAATTAGTGTAACTGGTATGTACCGTGCTAATTAATAAATGGAAATAAAAATAAAAATAAATAAAAAATTAACCTAAGAGATAAATAAATACCTACTCTATTTTATGTTGTTTAAAATCGTTGATTTAAATTAAAATGTCCAAGACCAGCGCTCTTACCCTACGTATAATTTGAGATACTTTTTCTAGGGCGATTTAGCGATCATAATAAAAATGCCTATGAGATTATTTCTAGTAAATAAAATATTTGTTGGAAATTATTGTCCGAAAACTAGATAAATATTTTTCTTCAAGTTCAGAAAAGGGTTACGACTGTAAGTAAATTGTAATCCCTAAGTACACATCCTCAAATGTAATGTTTGGACGTGCCTCTGGTTATCCCCATTAGACATCTTCAAGGATCTGTGCCCCGAAGTTCTGAGAGGCTAATGGCGATATCCAAAAATTATGCCAAAACTCATTTTTGTTTGTGAAAATTTAACCATGTAATTATATTCCATGAAAAGTTATAAAACAACCACAGCAAAATATTTTCATGAAAACAAACCAATATCCATATATCGAAGTCGCTCACCCTGATTTCACGAAGCGACGTCAATATTGTGACGTCATCAACCTCGCTCATAAAATGCTAAACTGTTGACTCTCTTCCAATAACAAGATAATGAGCTGTTTATGATAAAAAATTGGGAAAAACAAACGTATTATGAACGCTTTTTAGGGTTCCGTACCCAAAGTGTAAAAACGGGACCCTATTACTAAGACTTCGCTGTCCGTCTGTCTGTCTGTTCATCTGTCCGTCTGTCTGTCACAGGGCTGTATCTCATGAACCGTAATAGCTAGACAGTTGAAATTATCACAGAATATGTATTTCTGTTGCTGCTCTAACAACAAATACTAAAAAAAGAATAAAATAAATATTTAAGGATACAACAAACATGGTTTTTTTGCTGTTTATATATAGATAATGGTACGGGACCCTTCGTGCGCGAGTCTGACTCGCATTATAAAAAAATATTTGGTTTCCCAAGAATACTATACGGGCAATTCAAATTACTAAAATTTACTACAAAGCAATTTTAATGGAAATTTAACACATCTAGCTTTATGAAGTAGCGTCCGCCTGCGGCTTCACTCGCGTAGTATCCAGATGTTAGGTATTTTATTGTTTTGACATCCAACTTTATAAACCTATAGATATATTATGACCTAGATCAAATAAACATCTAAACTTTCGAATTTATAAAATTAGCTTGATGTGAAGCTCCCATTTTGCATTCACGGGTTAGAGTACTCTTATTGACCTGGCCTTTTTTCAAAACACACCAATTTGGTCCAGGAAAATACACCGAGTTCTTCTTCCAACATTCCTATTGACACTCGCCTTACATAAATACCTGTTTTGTCAATCTTTCTTCATCTATTCTCTCTACATATCCAAACCATCTAATTATGATTCTCCGTGTTGGCCGAGTGGGATGTACCTCGACTTTCAATCTGAAGGTCGTGGGTTCGAATCCCGGCGTGCATCAATGGATTTTTCTGTTCGAAAATTTATATGCGCATTAAAAACACGTGCTTACAACGATGAAGGAAAGAAACGGAAACGGTGAAGGTTGCAAGCCCATCGCCGCTTACAAGGTTTATAAGCGGCGATGAGCTTGCAACCTGTCACGTATGGATTGCTAACTACTGCAAAATGTAGGCATGTGCCAAATATAATGTTTAGACGTGCCTCTGACTACCCCCACTAGACATCTTCAAAGTATTTAAGCTTCTGGAGATCTGAGAGATCTACCGTACTTGGGGATGGCAGTCGTGATATTATTTTTATTATTTTTTTATTTTTAAATGTACTACATCTCCTAAACCTGGAACAAATGTATGTCTCGTCTTAAATAGAAGCAACCACCACATATATACATTATTGAGCAACCACCACGTTACCAACGTGACCTTACTAAATTATTACGCTATGAACTCTTTACATTTTGAGTTACTGTTTGAGTTTGAAAAGAAGCTTCGCCCACACTTAAAGTGTTTCTTAAGAATTTGATGACAGTTTTACAGACATGCATAAATGAGAGGTCTCTTGACTTTCAATACGGTCATGGGTTTGAATCCCGGCCGTGCATCAATGTATTTTTATATTAGAAACAAGTATATACGCATTAACACTTGCTCAAGACGAAGCAATCTACCCACCATTTTAAAGAATACTAACTAGTTTTCTCAAGATGTTTTCCTTCACCATTTTAAGCACAAAAAATTTATAATGCACGATCGGGGTTTAACTCACGACCTTTTTAAATTAAAATATAAATTCAGCCAACATGGCTTATAATGAAAAAATATATTAATAACACCGAACAATCATATAACTTGAAGCCATATTGCGTAAGCTCGTATCGCTCGTAATCTGTATTTTGACAGTTGAAATAAGTTTACTATAAATAATCTATACTAATAATACTAATACTAATACTAATTACTAATATAATAATATACTAATATACTAATACTAATATACTAATACTAATATACTAATACTAATAATAATAATATTATAAAGAGAAAAGTTTTGATTTTTTGTTTTTTTGTTTTTTTGTATGTTTGTAATGGATAAACTCAAAAACTACTGAACCGATTTCAAAAATTATTTCACCATTACCAAGCTACATTATCCCTGAATAACATAGGCTATTTTTTATTTTGAAAAAGTCTTAAATTCTTTATAAGAATGACGATAGTTTGAAGCAAGGTGTAAAAAATTGCTAAAAATTTTGCTTTCTTCGAGTGCGCTACAAAAACGATTGAACGGGAATTGTAACGGGAACGGGAATGGGAACGGGAACGGGAACGGTAAACAACATTTGTTAATTCTAAAGCGATACGAAGTTCGCGGGGTCAGCTTGTACTAAATATAAAATACTAACCCTATTAGAATTCCCTGTGTCGTTGGTAACGGACATAGTTAGGTAGTTGAATCTTTAAAAACAACCAGGCAACACCGTTCACATTTATATTTTCAGCTTAGAAACATTCCCCGCTTTATTACGGTTAGTTTATAACGTCCGCTATTTAGGAAACCAGTGCTTAAGTGTGCATGATTCAGTTGGAGCGCCAGGGCTGCTTTGTTGGCTCCGCAAATGTCGTGAGTGGGCCGTAAGAGGCTTAACTCGCAGTCATACTTGAATATTACTTTCTATGTGAATTAAATATTCATTTGTTTATACACTGATACAAAAAGTAAGGCCCGTATATACATTTTTATTACCACCTTAAGGCCCTGTATGTCGACGATTGCTCTTTTTCGAAACGAAAAAAGAAATACTTCTGAACAAGCCACATCTCCTATTTTATAATAAGTACATTTTGTTAAACATTTTGTTTTGTTTACACAAATTGAGTAGTACTTTTAATTATTATTCTTGTTTGAGCCTTCACCTTGTTCTTACGGCACCACACTGGAGCTCTACATAGCATTATGGAAAGAATCATTGAAAAAAATGATAGACCCCAAGCCGTGTTTATTGCCTGATTCTTCTAGGCTTGGTCGCGAAAAACAGGCATAGCTTCAACCTAGCTCCTAAGATGTTCAAAGTAATCTTTGTGATTTTATTGAAATAAATGCCTTATGAATTCGAATTTGAATTTGACCTAACCTACGAGAGTAGGAGATATGAATGTGGATTAATGTAGAAGTAGAGGCAGGCCAAAGAAATCATGTATGGACTGTGTGAAAGATGACATGTGTAAGAAAGGACTGAGTGATGAGATGACGGCTGATAGAGGGAAATGGAAGAAGAACACATGTTGTGCCGACCCCACTTCAGTGGGATAATGACAGGACGATAATGACTCGTAGGTTAGAAAGGAATGTACTAAGAACCGTGTTGGTAGTAAGACTTTGACTTTCAAGTTGAAGGGTTAGAATCTCAGCCGCGCTAACTATGATTTAACTATGCGAAAAAAAATATTTGCACAAAGAAAATCCAGTAAAGAAAAACACAGTGAAGAAACCATTTAGTATTCTTATATACAACGACCTAAGCGCTTAAAATGTGAGTTCAAATCCCATTTAGGTTTTTTATAAAAATGTTATAAATTTTATAAATTATGATCAGGTTTGGTTCGTTGTGATACACAATAACTAAGATTATTCAGAATAAAGCAATTTCATACCACTAAAAACCAGGGGTTTAATAATACCCTCAGAATAGAGTTCATCGACCTAAGGGCGATTGCATACAGCCCCCTATGGCTAGAGAAGTGTTCGCGCTCATTCGATTACCCTGTAATTGAGTTTCAGGCCTCTGGCAGTAATTAGCTCATATGGTACTACCAAGTAGCTTTTGAGGCTATATTTTAAGCAGTTTCCAGACCAGCTTCGTTCATGTATTAATATGTATAATAAGTATGTATTTACAAAAAAAAGTATTTAAGTATTCTATCTGTTATCTGGTTCCCATGGTTAAGCTTTTCTTAGCTTGGGGCTAGATGGCGCTGTGTGAAAAGTCCACCAATATGTATTTATTTATTAACGGTAGTGCTCCTAAAGATACATTAATTAGTTATCTGTAAAAAAATATAAAGCTGCCCGAAATATAGTTAAATTTTCTATGGTATTACGGAAACTTGGACAAGACAACGTCTTGTTGGCTCAGCTAGTCGTCAATAATTACCACGTTTTAGTAATTGGACAACAGTCAGTTTGTCATGGAGATTGCGTTTTTCTAGAGATTTCTTAGAGTTCACGCATGTGATAAACTGGCTTATATAAGCAGACCTGCGACAAACGTTGTCCTGTCCAAATTTCAATAATTGCATAGAGTAACTCACATTGCTATGACCACCAATGTCAGATTTATTGCACACCAGCGCCATCTATGCCAAATTCATCCCTTATGCGTTTTATATCATTTTGGGGATGTTATTCATGTTTTAAAGTAGTATATGTTTTATGCGGTGATTATATCTACATTTACAACAAATTTCATCTTAATCTGTTTTGTCATTTACGCCTAATTGAGCGACAAACACCCAAACATCCTCACAAACTTTCAGATTTATTAGTTAGGATTATTAATTTTATAATATTTTTAATTGAATCTACGCCTGGACAATACACAACCCTTGTCGAAAGCACTCGAAACCCAATAAGCGCTTCCCGAACACGGTCCATCAATTGTGAGGGCTGTCCGGCGCGGGAACGGCCGTGTCGGCGCTTCACTCGATTATCCAATAATTGCTTGTCTGAGGGCCACCCCTACTGCGCCTCTTGTGTTTGTTCTG
The DNA here is from genome assembly GCA_912999785.1 of Hydriomena furcata. Taxonomy (NCBI): domain Eukaryota; kingdom Metazoa; phylum Arthropoda; class Insecta; order Lepidoptera; family Geometridae; genus Hydriomena; species Hydriomena furcata. The sequence goes on along the minus strand of OU538841.1, from coordinate 10,832,483 downwards.
CTTTATTAGGTTTGTAATTTGCTGTTTTTGTTTGTTTTCTTATACTACTAAAGACACAACACCAATATAATGAGCACGGGACATGGATATCAGCAGATATGATAAATATAATATAAATTGGTGACGTTATGAAAAGAGGCTAGGTCAAGAGTACTCTAAACAGACGAGCATACAGGAGGAATGTGATGAGAGTGTATGTCAGGATCGTATCAAGTGGAAAACCGTGGTATCTGCCTACCCCTCTGGGAAACTGGGAAATGACTGTATACCTAGTTAATAAATAATATATAAATTATTAATAATATTTTTTAATTCATGCAGCACGCTAAATGTGAAAGTGTAGTAGAATAAATGGGTTTTTTATTTATTTATTTACTAGCCGACCCCTGACAGACGTTGTCCTGTCAAATTTTAATAATCGCCTAGGAAAAATCAATATCTGGCCAATTTTTACCTACAAACCTTGTACTGATAAAATAAATTACAAATTTTGGTTGAATGCGTTTCACTCAATAGTCAAAACTGCGTTGCTATGACGACTAAATGTTTTTAGTCTGTGATATCAGATTTGTTGCACACCAACGCCATCTATACCAAAATCATCCTTTTTGCGTTTTTTATCATTTAGGGGTTGTTTTTCGGATTATAAGTTCCCCCTTTATTTATTCTGATTTTTTATCTACATACTACAGCGACTTTCATCTTAATCCGTTTTGTCGTTTATTTTTGATTAGGGAACAAACATAGCAGTCTTATCACAAACTTTCGCATTTATAATATTATTAGGATTAGGATAAGATAGGATTAATTAATTCATTTTTGTACAGAGACTAGGGACACGTTGTATAATGCGTGTATGAAAACACTAATTTCACAGGGCTTTGATTCTGAATATCTTAAGACGAAGATGTCTTTGAACTAGTTAGCAACTGTAAAGTACAAACCAGCGTTATCCTGTCGCCGGATAATGAAGTGCTTTCAAGATAGTGTCGCGCGAACTTTGCAACTTGAAGTTCGATCTATTAGCTTATCCACTGTATCATGCTAACGACACAGTTTTCCTTCGCAAAAGTCTGATCTTCTAAAGATGATACAAAGGCCATTCAATTTCTTATGATGTAATGTTATACGAGTATACCAAACTGTTCAGAATGCAACAATTTTTGATCGTTATTTTTGTGATATCTGATGAAGAAATACTTACATTGTACAATAACATAAAATTTATAGATAAATAGAAAATAGATTATAAATAATAATTCCAACAACAACAAGAAAAAAGCTGTATACTGTGGACGCAAAGGCGCATAACATAATGTTTGATACTTTCCGCCCGTCGTCGTCACCGCGCTAGGCTCGCAGTGTGGACACACGCTTAAAGTAGTTACCTACCTAGGTGACATATCGCTCTACTAGGCCAAGATAGTCGGCTTATAGTGTTGTTGTTCATTTCCTAAACAAACAAAACCGTTCATTGTTGTCGATTGACTATCATTGATTACGATACCAAACCCGACAGTACCTTCATCTAAACGTCACATGTAAAGGACAATGGCCGACTGTTTGTTTAGGGAACAGAGGCCTAGTATGTATATAATATGTGCCTACTAGGCCTGGGTTTCCTAAGCTATATTATAATCCTAAAACACACAAAAAACATTTGGTTTGGGTATTTGTTTGTTACCCAATCACATCGAAGCGGCTTAACCTATTTTATTAAAATTTATTAAATTTAGTAAATAGATTATGAATTGGATTAAGACACAGATACATAAAAACACAGACACAGACAAGATAAAAAGTACTTAAGTACTTAAGTACTTTTTATCCAAATATTACGCTAGTAAAATCGCGCACGGTTTCTAATTTAATCTACTAAAAAACAGAAGAGATAAGCTAAGGAGATTAAAATTAAAAAAAAAATCTCCGTTGCCTTTTGATAAACTTGAAAAATAGAAATGGAGAATTGGAGATTATAAGTTCATCTGTCTTTTTCTTTTTAAAACAGATAGACAGACGCTAAAATGTTCTTATTACGGAATCCGGTTTCGTTCTTTTTGATATACGGAACCCCAGTAAAATAGAAAAATCTAGATCTTTATAAACCCTACACCTAAATTAAGAAGCCTCGCCCGTCTTTCACTCAATAATTCCCTTTGACAAACCGCGATACTAATGAATGATAGTCTATTACTCACTAATGACAGTCTGATGAGCTGTTGCTTTATTAATAGCCTTGATTAGGTAGGAGTCGTGGCATCTATGAATAATGCGATTCATTTTTAATGAGGCTGATTCTTTTTTGGTCATTTCTTGGCAGGCTGGCTGTTCTTCAATCGCTAGCGATACCGTCTCAAAGATATAATAGGCTAAGTTTTTGATCAATAATTGACACTAGTTTTCGCCTACGGCTTTGCTCATTTGCGTGTAATATTCTGATTATACAGCAAATTTCATCGTAATTAGTTCAGCCTTTAAGACGACAACAAACATACATTAATGCGATTAGTGGTAGTGCTAGTCGTCTTCCAAAATACTATGAAATAACGGGAGAACTTATCTTACGAAAACGTGAAAAGAATTATCGTTCAAGTTAAGTTAAAGTTAAACGGTATTTCATTCAATAAAATCATAAGTATCACTTTGAGACGTCTTTGAATCTAGGTGAAGCTACGCCTGTTTCTTACGACCAAGCTTAGAAGAATCAGAAAACAAACACGGTACGCGCGCCTATCATTTTTATACCAAGCAACAATAAAACATTTTCTCAAAATAAAACCCCTACTCTATTATATAGAATTTATTTTTTGACTGCATACAACCAAGGAAATTCTCTATAGCATTATTTACTCGTAGTCTCAAAGCAAATCTGTATAACAGATTGGACTCATATTTGTCGCAGTGGCCTTGTATCCTCAGCTATCGATTCAGAGTCTTATGTGTCCCATATGTCACAACCACATCCTTAGATCTAGCACTGGTTTATACTTTACTAGCACTCCGTCACGGATCTACTTGCGAGTAATAAAGAAAGAAAGAATCAATTTTTTTTGTGTCAATAAAATCTCTAAAACTGTTATATACAAAATGGCAATATCATCATCTTCCTATCCTTATCGGCACAACATATGTACTTCTTCCATTACCCTCTATCTATCAGCCGTCATCTCATCACTCCTTTCTTACCCATGTCAACTTTTACAGTTCATCCATGTTTTCTTTGGCCTACCTCTACGTCTACATTCACATTCTCGTTACATGACTATTTTCCTTCCTCATAACATGCACATACACACAAAATGGCAACATTGACAACATTTTCATCTCAATTTGTTTTGAAAAGCTTTTGTTAGGTGAAAGATTTTTTGAAATTGGTCTAGTACGGTAATATACCGTAGTATATCGTCAGTCATACACATAATTATTTTATAGAAATCAGTTTAGTCAAAATTTCACGTACATAGTATTCATGCGACTAGCGACCCACCCGGCTTAACACGGATCTAATAATACTAAAAGGTCCTAGGTACCATCACTACCACCATAGCTTTTGGTTTCTTAATATCATTGATACTTGTGGAACTCATTATAAATAATCTACTGTCATTTTAGCAAGAGCCCAACAATGTTTTGTCATTGTCACTTTCATGTCAACAAAAAAGGGGCTTCAAAGATTTATCGGGCATAAGCTATCAGAGGTTTATAAGATTTATAAATGAGGGGGTTTGTTTTAGTCGTCTTAAATTATGTAATACTTTCCATTTCTCTAGTCGCGTACCGAAAACGATATATCGTCACAATAATCGTGCCAAAGTTATATCGTTTCGACTTTAGTTTGAACGATGAAACGACCGTCATTACTTTTAACAATCATCGATGTTCGTAGCCCTACTTACAAATCACTAAAACAATACGAGAATTTGAATAATATAACTAAACGAATGTTACGATATATCGTTTATCGGTTTGCGATATACCCATACCACAGAACGTTGATGTCTGCGTTCATCTCACACACAGCAATGATATGCATCTACTCTAGAGTTATTTAACTAATTTTATAATAAATAAATAAATATTGGTAGACATTTTACACATCGCCATTTAGCCCCAAACTAAGCAAAGCGTGTACTATGGGAACTAGATAACTAATTGAATACTTATATACTTTTTTTTTGTAAATACATACATATCATACATACTAACAGAGCAAACATCTATGTTCATCGCACAAATATTTGCTCTAGGTGGGAATCGAACCCACAACCTACAGCGCTGAAGGCAGAGTAACTACCAACTGAGCTTTGAAGCCGTCAATAATAGTTTCAATCTCTGGACTCGCTGACTCACCTATGAGTAACTAGTGCTAACCTCACAAGAGCCTTAGAAACGCACATTTGTCAGAGCATCGCCTCAGGTGGGATAAGCGATGCCCGTCATTTGAATTCTACTGTCGTTGCGGAATCATCAAATAAATGACGGTAGGTATATATAATACTAATATTATAAATGCGAAAGTAACTCTGTCTGTCTGTGACGTTATCACGGCCAAACTGCCGATTGTCATAAAATTACATATTGTTAGCAGTTTTTTTATCGGACACAGAATGGAGAATCAGAATGGGGGTCACCCCTACAAAAGCCAGGCGCACACTTGGTTCGGGGGCAGTTGTTCGTTGGCGTTCGAGGCGTTTACATCACTTAGGTTATCGTTGTCACAAGTCGTGACGCATTAGCTTTATTTCTTGTCGAGAGTTATCAATGTTTTGCAGTGTAAATTCATGTAAAGTTATGATTGTGTCGTTTTGTTCCATTTTGGTTGTTTTTAGTTGAATTACATAAATTCTGTTCAGTAAATTGAGTTTAGTTACAGTTGTGTTTTCTTTTATTCCTGATGTTTCTTATAATATAGTATAAAGTCTTAGGATGAACATAGTCGAACGAAGTCGCGGTTAAAAGCTATTATTGAAATAAAGCAGTAGTTACATTGGTATTTTACACTACGAGTTTTAATGATAAAAATAGGAGATTGTTTTAATAATCCAATAAAAGATTAACTTAGTTAATTAGTCTTTGTAATCACTTCACAGGTGTCACGGATCACTTTAAAACGTTTCAGAAGCTAGGTTAGGAGAATCGGGCAACAAACACGGCTTGGGGCCTATCATTATTTTCAATGATCCTTTCCTCAATGCTATGTAAAGCTCCAGTGTGGTTCTTATCGAATAAGGTGAAGGCTCAAACAAGAATAAAAATAACAATAAAATAAAGAGTTTTTGCAAAAGTAGCACATGCTACACTTGATTTTGAAATAACTACATAATGCGAAAAAAATCACTGCCTACATTGTAAATTGATCCCTGATTGTAAATTACAAGCTAAGTTAACAACCTTGTTGTCGTGTTATGATTATAACTTAGTCGTACTGTTTGCCGAACCCTCTAATATGCGTGATCAGACACGCGCTTTGTGATTTATTAAATCGAAGTTGTTAATAATGACAATCTGCCGTTGGAGCAACCGAGCAACCAAATCAACGATATAACGGATTTGAATAAAACATGGAATATGTATGTAGCTTATGTCATACATGTCATATCTCGGGAATATTCAAGTCGAAACTAAACCAACTTTATCTCTCTATCATAATACTCATCCAATTTGAGCACCTATATATATTTTTTGTAGATACTATTATGGCTTAAAGTGTAAGTTTATGTATTTTTTTGTAAGTATATGTAATATAATAATTCAATGATCTCTCTCTCTATCTCTCTCTCTTACAAAGCTCTACCATTCCGTTTCCAAATAACACAAAGATTAGCTGGAAGAAAATACTAGCATTAAGTTCGCCTTTGTACATGTTCTTGTGTTGTGAAATAAATAATTTTCTATCTAACTACGAGTATCTATAATATTTTTCTAGGCTTGGTCGTGAGGAACAGGTGTAGCTTCACCTAGCTCCTAAGACCTTTTGATGAATACCTTTTAGTATTGACTTTTACTTTGATACTTAATATCCAAGTACCAAGCAAAGCCTCAGACATAAGCTAGTATAGTAAACGAATCTTTGTTTCAATAATGCATAAAGGGATAAGGCTATATTCCCCCAACCCAAATGGTTTCGCCGCATCGGCCTTGGCACAAGGGATATATATATTTTGGCAGCGATTCGACAGTGCGTGTTCACTGCAGTCATAATGCCAGTATGTTGGATCCAATATGCTTGATATATTTTTACTAGTTTTTTTAACGATTTATTCCGCATAGATTCTGAAAATCGATTGTTGACGATTTTATCGTATAACATTAACTGAAAATCAACAAAAAAGAAAGCCTATGACCGTCCAAGGACTTAAAATCTCTAAATGAAATTTCATCACGATCGGCTAAGCGGTTTGGCCGTGATAACGTCACAGGCAGACAGAGTTACTTTCGCATTTATAATATTAGTATAGATAGGATAGTAAGGCAATCAAACTAACGGTCAATTCCACTGATGAATGATGGACGTTGGAATGTAATCGACATGCAATATAATTTAATCAATCACTTTAGCAATTCGTTTGAAGTCTGTTTAAGTGCCTAAAAAAGTATAATAAAGTTTGTGAGGATGTTTGTATGATTGAAAGTCAATCAGACCTAAATTACAAAACAGATTACAATAAAAGCTGTAGATATAGATATAATGGCCGTATAGGGTGGTTTATAATCCGGAAAACCTTCCCAAAATGATAAAAAATGGGATAACTTTGGTATAGATGGCGCTGTTGTGCAAAAAATCTGACATCAGTTTTGACTACACAGGACAGAACAGTCTGTCACGGGTCGGGTACCTATAAAATAATGTATTTATGTAAATGAGTAACATCAATTATAATAGAAATTCATGTATCTAATTGTAACTTTCAGCTATAACGATTATATTAGTCATATTAGTTTTGTTTTTACAAGTATAAAATATTTTGGTTTGTATGTGTCTACTCTTTTCATAAGTAAATAAATAAATATTCATGAATATTCACACCGCCATACGTTGGGCCAGTCAAGTATGTATGTATCGTGTTATATTCTGTTATGCCTTGTGTGATTATATACAGCTCCAACTTTCAAGACATCAACTAATATCTGTCATACCAAATTTGATACCCCTTTTCACCCCTTCATGATATTATATTTCAAATACCCTTTACTAAGTGCGTTCATCTTAATAAGAGTGCTTGCTTTTAAAAGTTCTATGTCTTGTTTATTGCCTCTGATTACCCCCTCTAGACATATGCAAAAGGATCTAAGCGCCTGGACATTTGAGAGGATGTCCACCGTACTTGGGGATTGCAGTCGTGATCCTATTTTTTTTTTAAATATTTACGTACCTTTATATAAAGAAGTATTGTTCTATTATGGGAACAAAATATTTAAAAAGGAAATATTTTAGAAACATTGTTTAAAAACTCAAAGGATCCTAAAACATTTCCAAATAACATAAAGTGTAGCCTATTGCCGTAGGCTAGCAGCCAGCATGGCCATTAAAATAAAAGTTAATTTGTTTACAGGTCATTACAGAAACCTTCAGTTATTTCTACGTTAATATTCATGGTAGGTTGGGGTTCTGTTTCTTTCTTTGCTCATTATAATATTTAGAACAGAAATACATCGAAAAAACAACGTTAGTCACGAGGAAAACGTACTTTATGCAAAATATAAAGCAATGAAAACTCAGAGAAAATACTTATTTATTCAAAACTGAAAAGGACAAAAACTGTACAATTTATTTTTGTATATTTTGAAGTGTTTACGTTTAGTATATACTCATAGGTATAACATAATGTAATACAAGTCGATACTAATATTATAAAGATGAAACATTTGTATTTTTGTATGTTTGTAACGAATAAACTCAAATTACTGGGCTGATTTCAAAAATTACTTCACCATTAGAATGCAACATTATCTCTGAGTAACATAGGCTTATTTGTTACTAGAAAATAATTAAGGATCTCTACTAAAACTTCAATAATGTAACCTACGGTGTAAAAAATAGCCATAAAATTATAATTACCGTGCGACGCCGGGGCGGACTGCTAGTCATTCATAAATTTAAACTAATGCCTGTAGCATTGCCATTATTATGATTGAATATCTGAAACTACAGTTTTTGTCTCTCGAATCAATACAAAAACAATCGCAAGTTGAACATCCTTCAGGATTAAGCAATTTGGGGCATTGGTGCTTGTGCCTTCAGTTTTTAGGAGTCGCCTTAATAAACCCCGTATTTAGGAGCTTAATTCGAATTATTTACAAGCATGTAAGAAATCGGATAATTTATCGAGGAGCGATCTGGGGATTTGGGGATTAGGAATAGTTTCTTAAGTTTTGGAATAGCAAGCGAGACAGTTACATAACTTCCAAAACTTTATAAACTATTTGTAATCCCCAAATACCCTGATTGATCAGTAAATTGACTGGTCTCACAGCTCAGTTGGTGGTAACTCTGTCCTATGCGCTGTAGGTGGTGGGTTCGATCCCCATCCAGGGTAAATTGTGTCAAATGTTTCATAATTGTATATATAAAAAGATTATAAGTATTCTATTGGTTATCTAGTTCCCATATAACAAGATTTGCTTACTTTGGAGCTAGATAGCGCTGTGTGAAATGACTACCAATATTTCAGGTTTTTATTTTATGGATATACACAGCGTCATCTAGACCCAAACCAAGCAAAGCTTGTACTATGGGCACTAAATAACTGATGGAATACTTGTATACGTTTTTTTTTTGGTAAATCATACATTATTCATTAAATTACCCAATATCTCTGAAACTAATCTCGCCAGCCATAGTTTAGTCCTAAAATGGCGCTATAATAGTGAATGTGTTGTAATGTAACGTTCCTGTAAGTGAAATGCACTCTAAGAACATGACAGATGCATTAGACGAGAACAGGTGCAGGTTTAAGTTACGGTAAAAGGACAAAACCTCAGGGGACAAAGCTTCAGTCAGACAGACGCCACTGAAATTATCTTTCATTAGCAGTCCGCCTTAGCTTCGCACGGGTGAAAATGTCTCTAATGAAAATTATGTTATCCTATTTCATTTCATTTTCGTTTACTTATTAAATAAATAAATAATAGTAGTCTTTCAGTTTTGCTGGTACTATGAGAAATAGATAGCTGATAGAATACTTTTTGTAAATACATGCTTATGAACAAAAATCCATATTCATCACACAAATGTTTGTCTAGGGTGAAAATCGAACCCACAACCTAAAGCACAGAAGACAGTGTTACTACCAACTGAGCTGTGAGGCCAGTCAACTATTATCATAGTATTACACTGTTGTGGGCCAAATGGGAGGTATCTTGACTTTCAATCCGAAGATCGTAAATTTGAATCCCAGCCTTGCTTAAATTTATTCCTGTAATGTTACAGTACAAAACAACTGAAAGATAAGACTCATTAACTGATAACATCTATCTAAACTTTAATATTTTTGAAAACGTAGGGTAATTTTCAGAGCCAAGTAACCCCAAAGAGAGGGTAACTTTGCTAGGCGTAGTACAAGTAGTTAGGCTTTAATGTGCCTCCAGGATAAGCAGTTAAGCAATTAACTGCACGAGCATTCGTTATACGTCGGTTAGTCGAGTGTTTTAAACGGTTCAAGCGGTTATGAATGTAGGTTGTATGGAGAAATGTAAGCGTAAATTAATTTAACATTCAAAACATCAAACAAGTAGGTTATCTATTCAGTGAATACGATGTATGTAATTTTTAATCATCTATTTACAACGTTTATCTACATAAAATAATTAATAATATTATTTATTTATTTATAATCAACAAGTAATCTCAATAGCAGTCCCGATTTTATTAGTTTTTTTCGCAATTAGAGTCAATTAGAAAAAAAAATTATGTACTTTGAATAGCTAACCCTGTATCAAATTTTAGAGTATTATATCTAGTGGTTTTTGTAATATTACATATTTTTTTCTTTCAAAGTTTAAATAATGTTTTAAATACCATGCTCAGGCCACAGGTACTTCTTTGAAAACGTAAGCGCTAATTAGTAAAATGTGGTTATAACATCCTTACCTAAAACATATAACAAATGATCATGCAAATATGTCCTGGGGCGGGAATCGATCCCGCATCTTGAGCCTCAGCTGGGCAGACATCAGTAACTTTCTTTTTAAAGTTAGCATGACCGTAAAAATTGGAGTAAGTGCGTACGTGGCGTAATAAATTGCCAAAAAAACGTAACAATAAAATTTTTGTTTTATGTTACGAACCCTGCGAAAGTCTCCCTGAAAGTTTATTGAAATATATTATTATATCATGCTTGACAGCAACAAACTTTACCCGACCATGGTTTATTTGGTTTAATAGAAAACAGTGAGTGAATATACAAAAGACGGCGAAGAAATGTGAAGGAAAGTATGTGGCCTGATGCCAGAGAATTAATAATATCACTAGTTACCTCCGCGGACTTTGCTCGCGTGGCCTTTACATTGTTCACCACATCGGAGCTCTACATAGCATTAAGGAAAGGATCATTAAAGTAGCTTCACCTAGCTCCTAACACGTTTCAAAGTAATCCTTGAGATTTTATTTTAAATATGTTTTGACTTGACTATTCTTACAAGTTTCATCACAATTAGTGTAGCCGTCATAAACGTACACACTCACAAAACTTTTATATTAAAATTGCAAATAATTAATTGACATGTTCCGCATTTTCGCTAAGTTACCACCGTTATATAACGGCTTTAAAAACTTTAAAGCCTGATCCGTGTAAAAGTATCTACAGCTGTATATTGCTGAAATACAGCCAATATTTCAGAAGTTATATCAAGCTTCTGACATTTAAACCTTTTATATAACCGACAAGTTTAGTGCTCTTTTAGGGCTATTTTAGTGCTTATATTTATAGAGCTTTTAGTGTTGCCGTGACGTGCTTATCCGTTTTGTTATCTAATAGCTCTGCAGTTTATGTGTCAAGATGCTCGTAGCACTTGCTACGTCGTAGAGGGTCTACGGGTTAAATTGTAATTTTGTTACAAACTTACCAATGTCCGGACTTATTTTAGGAGTATTATAAAGAAAATACATAACTTATAGTTCGGTTGCTGTATATTTCTCGCTGGAATTACTTTGCATTCGTTTCATTTATTTAGAACTAGCTTCCGTCTGTGTCTTCGTTGGTTCTCGGATAAAAAGTATCCAGGTAATTCTATCTGAATTGATATCTTCTATCTTAGATCTCAATTTACAAGTAGCTGTAATCTAATCCTTATTCTGCAAAATAGGCATATGCCAAGCATAATGTTTGGACGTGGCTCTGACTTCCTCATTTGGATATCGGAAAAGTAATCTACTGTACTTAGGGATTACAGTCGTGAGCTTATTTTTTAACCTGCTTTGGCACACAAAACTAATGTTGTCTTAAAGTTCATAAGTCGAGCTGCAAGTTGCAACTCACACGTCAAACAAGAGGAAGACGTACTTCGCCAAGTTAAAGTTTAAAGTTTTGCAGTTACTTTCTGTTTGCTCCTCCGTGACATAGTTGCAAGTTTTACATGCAACTCATTAATCTTCCTAAGTTGAGCTTAAAACGGGGAATAAGAACTAAGTTCAAAAACAACAAATACTAAGAAATAATTGTATTTTAAAAATTGACCTTCTAAGATATTTGGCTAAGTTTTGTAAAATATATAAAGATGCTTAATGTAAAAGTCTAGATATTTAGTAATTAGGCACAAAGCCGTAATTATGTAATAAAACCGCCTCAATACAATCAAAGAGAATTTCTATAAAATAAAATCGTTTTTTCAAAACCTTTTAGGTTTAAAACCCAACGCCTAATTTAATTTTATAATCGACCAATCATGACCAAGGCTTTCCCCTTTATCTTTTAAACCGTAAAAATCAAAGCGTTTTAACATTCCTGGAGTTTTTCCGCCGGTTTTCCAATTAACATAGTTGGCGATCCTGCTAGCAATCAAAAATGTTCGCGAATTCCACTTCGTAGGTGCTTTTTGTGGCGCAAGCTACAAGAGACTACTTACTTTATGCCTTTCTCAGGCAGGCTCTTAAACTAAATAATATAGTTAATAGGATCACGACTGTAATCCCCAAGTACGACAGATATCCTCTCAGATTCTGAATGATCCAAGTGATTTCAATGAATAAACGATATTTTGATTTTAATTTTTTGATTTTGAGATGTTCAGGCGCTCGGATCCTTGAATATGTATAAAAGGGTTAGTCAGGGGCACGTCCAAACATTTGGTATACGCCCACATTTTGCAGTAGTTAGCAATCCACACGTGACATGTTGCAAGCCCGTCGCCGCTTACACGAATACTAACTGGTTTCCTCACGATGTTTTCATTTACCTAAACTTAAATAATATTCAAAACAGAATAGTTTAAAAATAACATTTATTTAACAATTACGTTTTTAAAACTAAAAAGAAAACCTGTGAAAATGTTTTAAATAATCGAGAAGCCAAGAGATATTCGTTTTTTTTAAGTTTTATCAAGGAATTATTAGTCTTACACAGATACATTTTTAATTGGGACCAACTTGGGATTATTCTTTACCCAGAAATGATCAAAATCGGATAACCAGGTAAAAAGATATGAGCGGTCAAATCGTCCTGTCTATTTAGTAGTTATACAATTATACATTCAATTATTTAAATCAGACAACATACATACAGGTTCATCATTAAATATAGGTAAAACGTACATATAAACAGTATAGATAAAGTAAAATAAAAATAAAATAAACAATGTCTTTTTTATTGTGCATGTACCAAATTGGGACTATCAAAATCATTCTAACAGACGTTTTATGGCTGCTATAAAAAAGTTTAGTCAAAACGAATGAACAAATATGAACCTACATCAGTCTGAATTAAAATGTCACGTAGTTTTAACGCAGCATGTTTATTACAAAGCTTGTTCAAACTTTTTATGACGTGGCAAAATAATAAGACTTGTAGTATGTAATGTAAAAGTTATTAAATAAACAGTAGCTATATACGTTGCACATATAAGTAATATTAAAATAGTACTATAGGCATCAGGCATTGCAAAATTAGAAATAGCTCCTTCAGGATGTCTAAAGGGGATAGTCAGAGGTACGACCAAACATTTTGTTTGGCACGATACAAATATTGTGCAATAGTTGGCATTCGATACGTGACAGGTTGCAAGCCCATCGCTGCTTATAAGAATACTGTAAGGGTTTCTTCACGATGTTTTACTTCACTGTTTTATGCACGTATTTAAGGCCCTGTATGTCGACGATTGCTCTTTTTCCAAACGAAAAATAAAATACTTCTGAACAAGCCACATCTCCTATTTTTATAAGTATATTACTTCAGGTTCCTACCTACATTTCTATTAAGCTGAAAACATAATAGCAGAAACTTTTCACGATAAAAATATTATTTCTAAATGATACGTTTTAGAATTTATGATCGAAATATTTTATATACCTACTATTAAAATCAACTTGTGATTTATTGTTAAAGATAGGTAATATGTAGATCTACAATTCTATTAGAATAGATTTTTGATAAGTAATTATACATAATTTATATCATTAATTTATTCGAAAAGCTAAGGCGGAGCACGCATCGCCCATGGCTTAGTCAGTAGTCAGTACCCCTGTGACTACTGTCAGAGACAGACGTGTGTTTGACGTCATTGCAGCGGTCGGAAAGATTATTTACGAATTGAAAAAAGATGGGTAATATTTCAAAAAAAAAAAAAACAAAAAGAGATAATGGTTACGTACCCTAAGAAAACATGCTAAAAATATAAGAGAAATAAAACAGTAAGTAAACCTTCCTATTTTATCAATTTTACCTATCTACGTTATCTTTGATAATCTTGTGAAAAATATTAGGCAAAGAAAACAGTAAGTACTTACATAACTACATACTTTATCATACATACATACATTTATACATAAAATCACGCCTGTTTCCCAAAGGGGTAGGCAGAGATCACGGCTTTTCACTTGCTACGATCCTGACATACTTCTTTAGCATTCACTCTCATCACATTCCTCATGCATGCTCGTCGGTTTAGAGTACTCTTGACCCGGCTTTTTTTCAAAACGTTTCCAATATGGTCCAGGAAAATACGCCGAGGTCTTCCTCTTCCAACGCTCCCTTTCACACTCGCCTTATATACCTGTTTTGTCAATATCTTTCTTCATTCATTCTCTCCACATGCCCAAACCATCTAATCATCCCTTTCTCAATCCTCTTTCACTTCACAACGTTTTCTTGGATAAATTGTAGGGAAAAATTCTGGAAAAAATCTGGAACGACCAGTCGGATTTGCGTATAACTTTCTCGAAGGATGATAGTTCAGCATCATCACTAACACTTCTAACCATAGCAAAACCCGCAGTTGAACAAAATAGGTACGTATGAATAATAATATATTCAGCGGGTTATATAAATCCCAAGATTTTAGTAAGAATCGGTTCAATGATCCTGTCATTTTTGTTACATAATGTTCAAAGAACATGGCGCATACATAACAGACTACGTTTTGGTGGCTGATTGTGTTCTAATAGGTATATTACCTATTACCCGCCACTCTGTGACACAGAGCATAGTCCCGCCAACCGCCGAACACGCAAGTTTTTTAAAAAAATTACTTTGACAGACAAAGAGTTTTTACTTCCTATTCTACCAAGGAGTATTAATGCCACCTGCTTTATTACGTAGGGATAGTTCATCACTACATAGTACCTATAAAACAAAGTCGCTTTCTCTGTCCCTATATCCCTATGTATGCTTAAATCTTTAAAACTACGCAAAGGATTTTGATGCGGTTTTTTTTTTATTGATAGAGTGATTCATGAGGAAGGTTTTTATGTATAATACATGCTTAATATAGTAGAGAAATACTGATAATTTTAGAGGTTTCTAATGTGATGTCGTAAATAAACACATTTTTTGCGCTTACATTGCAAACGCTGGCTGAACCCCGCGAGATATATCAAAATAATGTACCTACACAGTCGCTGCTTAAATACTAAACGGTCATATTTCAAAATTTCTGTTTTTTCAGAAGAGCCAATCAAAGTTTTAAAAAAATATTTTTTTAATTTCTGAGAAATTTTTATTTTTATTAGTTATGAGTTTTGGATCACTAGAAGCGTAATTTTAAGCTGTATCTATCTATATTTTTCGTTTTGCTGTAACTTTAACCTATTGGCGTAAAATACCACATGTGTCCCTTTTGCATATAAAAAAATATTTAAACGTAAATTAAAGTTATCGATAAAAGGCCACATATTATACAAAAATAAGAGTTTTCTTTAGATTTTTCCTTCACTTCTTCGTCTGATGTAAAAAACCTATTAATAAAACAAATATTATACAATATCGAAAGCATGCTAATATTTTTTTTTGATAATACTAAAAATAATTCGCTATTTATTTAAAAAACCAAAAACTATTTTTATACAAAGTTATTGGGGCAAAATAAGAGGTAATTTAATGTTGATCTCTAAACTGAGTTCAACATTATTACTAGCTACACAAAAATAATAATAAAGTCACTATAAAGGCTTCATAAATCTATTTAACTACAAGTATATAAGTGTTTAATAATTAATAAAACTATATATTTTCTGCTAAATCTGTCTTTCTAAAAATCAATGAGTACCTAAATCACAACCCAGTTGTTATTAACTCAAACATATTAATCACTTCGTCATCTTTATAATTTCAGCCATAGAACATTCCATTGCTAAACATTAGCCTTCTTCGTAAAATCAATTCTAATGATCTATTTCGTGCAGTGTGCACCCAATGCCTCCCAGCAACCTTTATCAGGTCATCTTTCCATTCATTCTACCCAACGACCATCAGTTCTTTAAGCCATGTACCTACCCCGCTCACAGCCGCGTCAACTAGCTACTCCTCTTGGGTATGTCGGTGACTTTAGTTCGTATACGGATATAATAACATCTCCGTCTAACGCTTCTCTTCAAAGAAATCGCTTTCGTACACTGCTCCTGCACCCGGACTGACACGGTGGCGTTGTTGTACAAGCATTTCAACACTACAATGTATTGGTAGTCAATACGGCACCGCTGGAATAACCATAGCTTTACACAGGTTTCCACTGAATTAAATTATTTTTCGTAGTCTACAAACGCTAAACATAACGACCGATTATTAGATAGATTATTATCTCTATTAATAAGCTTATAAATTTAGCGTATTACATCGCTTTAAATTATGTTAATATTTTCTTAATAAGTTCTTTGATTATTTCAAATTTGTTTTATCTTGAATAGTAGGTACAGTAATTTCCAACAGTAAGAGATTCCAAGTCAAAAATGTCGCCATGTTTAATTTTTTTGACATAATAACCAAGAAATGGCATTTATGTCTTATAAATTATATTAGAATTCACGTAAAAATAATATTCTACGCAAACGCATTTCGAAATGTGGTACTTATGTATAAAAAGCAATATTTTAACGAACTAAAATTATTATTCAAAACAAACGCATTTGAAATGTGTATAGAAAACAATATTGTACTAATATACATTTTATATTCAAAGCCGACGCATTCTAAAATGTGGCACCTTTGTTTAATAAATAGTATTATACATACGTTTATTTTATACTCGATACGGACACATTCTAAAAAATGGCACTTTTGAATATAAATTTTAATTAAAAAACCGGTAGTTTTTTGAAATGTGGCCCTTTTGCATATAAGCTATGCGCGCTTCTGTCGAAAATCAAGTCGCAATTGATAAAATGGCAGTTTAGCTCTGAAGTTTGCCTGCAAAGTGCAAAAATGCTAAACAGACACTTGTATGTTTTAGTTATTTATAGTGTTATAATTAAAAGGATCAAATTTTTATTATATAAAATGACCATTTTAGATCACGTTTTTGCACTAAAAACGATTTTCACATTTTTTGATTTGTGACACTTTAGTATTTAAGCAGCGACCTGTACTACAATTGTAAACGTCTACAAAAACGTCTGACTTCATCATCAGAACAGCTCGCTGTCACCATATTATTGTATTGTGACCAGAACTAAAAGATGCAAAATCTCAGCTCAATCGGAAATGGTCGAAAAATAACTTGCAATTATTGAAAGTTACAAAAAAACAAACAAACATTATACTAACAGTGCTAGTCGATAATAAAACTTGTACAAAAGGACAGTTTTTATTCTGGGAAAAATAAGTTGTGGATTTTTACCATCATATTAAAAATTATTCAAACGCTAGAGCTTGGGCTGCGACACAGATTGGAAAATAGTTATTACGAGCGGTGGACTACATGTTTCAAAGCGGCGTTGTCGCTCTGTGCTTTTGCGTCACGCGGCTACAGGCGACGTTGCCAGCTCTCCAAGCGGGAGAGAGCTTATGACAGTTATTGGGATTTCTGGATATATGCAATTTTCGTAAAATTGACTTCCCTTGACTTTTCGATTGGTCGATACATTTTTGTCGGTTTTTTTTTTAGTTTTTAACGTAGGGTGAGAGCGATGGTTGTGGGCACTATAACAACATTTTGAATTTCAAATAAACGGTTTATATTGAAAAACTGATTATAACGACGATTTTTAAACAACATAGAATAGCAAGGGTTTTTTAACAGCGATATTTATTTATTAATTATTCATATTTAAGTAAATAGACAAAACGGGAAATATTTAGTTGTGATCAATCAAATCTAGAGGTATAACGCATCACAACTATCACTAATCAAAACAAGCCATATACAAAGAATTGTATTAACTATAGATTTACTATATATATATATATATATATATATACTACTATATACTATAGAGCCTACCCGGGCTGCGAGCGCCCGCACTGCGCCTGCGACAGTTACAGCCGCACCTTCAGCACCTGCATCTTTTCGCATGGACATTGGCCAAGAATACGATAACGTCACGCAACGCGCGAAGCCCCGAAGCCAATGCCACTGCCTCTCTGCTGACATTATCCGTGAAATTATAAGGGAGGAACTAGACAGGAAATTCACTTCAGTTTTGTTTCGATCGTAATATCTTCTGAATGGAATGTCCGATTAATAAAAAAGCTGACCAATATCAGACATGATAACCATACCTTCGTATAAATCCTTATCCAAATAAATCATTTCATATTGAAAACTGTTTCAATACCAATATACCTATAACTTTTTGAATTACTCAAATCGGACATTCCATTCAGAAGATATTACGATCGACACAAAACTAAGCGCCGAGACCCGCGTCGCGGTCGCGGTCGTGACGATGTGACGTCATAGTGTAAGCGCTAATCTTAGAAATTCAAAAACCGGCCAAGTGCGAATCGGACTCGCGCACGAAGGGTTCCGTACCATTATCTATAAAAAACAGCAAATAAACACGTTTGTTGTATGGGAGCCCCATTTAGATATTTATTTTATTCTGTTTTTAGTATTTGTTGTTATAGCGGCAACCGAAATACATAATCTGTGAAAATTTCAACTGTCTAGCTATCACGGTTCATGAGATACAGCCCTGTGACAGACAGACAGACAGACGGACAGACGGACAGCGAAGTCTTAGTAATAGGGTCCCGTTTTTACCCTTTGGGTACGGAACCCTAAAAAAGGGCTTCAACTTCTCGTCGTTATAAGTATAGGTACCGCCTATCATGTTTTACAATTCATTTTTGTTTGAGTTCCGGTGTAAAAACATGAAGATATGGTTTTGTTTAGGAAACAATCTAAAATAAATTTAAAACCAATATAGCATTGAATACTGACAATTAATTAAAAATTTTTAGGAGTGACTACAATATTCACTTCATTCTGGGATGTTCCCAAAGATTCTCCGGAGAAAGCTGTGTTACTTATAAGGAAAACTGAAACTATTCAATGAAAACAAGCCTGGTGGAACAGCTGGATAATAGAAATTAGTTTGTAAACATGACAATAAACCAGAATATTGATTATTAACACTTTATTACTTCATTTCCTTTCTAATCACATAAAGTTATCATCGCTTCTCATGGTTTTTTACAGCCAGCTAAGTAGGTAGGTATACCGGATTGAGACAATGTAGGTTGTAGGGTTTTTTTTATCCAATCTAAGTTATGTTTAAGAGTATAATAGAAGCACAATAATATAACAATATCATACATATTATAAAAACACAAAAAGTCAGAGCTCTTTTTTCTTGGTGCTTCCCTATGTAGACTATTTTTGTTCAAAAGCCCGATGAATACATCCATAAACATTCTATAGACCCGGAGCACATAATATGACTTGAAGTTTGTATGATTATAAATCGCAATAAAGTAAATTCCACTGCCTGCAAAGTGAACCCAGAAGACAGTGGAGCAGTACCACGCTGATTACGAGTTTCTTCTCCGCGACAGTGAATCCTTCGTCGACCTTCTGCGAGCCACGGGCTGCCCTCGACCGGCAGACAGTTGAGGCTGGCGGGACACCCAGCGCGTAACTCTTCTTCTGCTCGCTTGGCTTGTGAAACGGTCTCAATATTCGCGTCATTTATTTATGCTGACCGGTGTTGTATGTATGGCATTGGTTGACTCCGCCGCGCCAAGGATTTGCGTTTTGCACTGACTTTGACATAGGTACATATAAAATGCCGGCTCTGTTTACATAAACATTTGTTCTACTTTTTTTTTATGGAGTCTGTAGTCAGTGTTACCATATTTACCGTTCCGACTTGGCAAATAGAAAATAGAGTTGGACGAGATGCCCAGACAACATTTTTTTGCTGTATTTATTTGGTTATTTCATTGATTGCATGTACACAAAGTTTTTGTCTTTGAAAACCCATAAAAAAACATCCTGATTTGCCGCGGCGCGCACCTGATTAACTGACATTGACATAACACATTCCAAGTTTTTATAGTTCATCTGTCAAATCGGCATGTACCTAGCGTACTGACCTCTATTGTATAATAGAGGTCAGTGACCTAGCGAGTTGAGTAGTCACGTATGGAATGCGTAACTACTGCAAAATGTGGGCATGTGCCAAATATAATGTTTGTCCGTGCCTCTAACTACCCCCACCAGATAGTAAAGCCTATTACCAGCCTACGTAGGTACCAGAAACGCGATCTCATAAAAACTGTCGATAATATTTACGATAAGCATACGCCATCTAGAGCTTGCCGTTGTCAACTGTCAGTGTCGTTTCGGCCGCGGTTTTCAGAACTTACCGCGCCTTAATGTGCACATAATTTTTTCGAACAGAATTATCTATTAATACACATAGCTTTTTAAGGTACCCTAAAGGTAAAAAAGGGACCCTATTACTAAGACTTTGCTGTCCGTCTGTCCGTTTGTCTGTCACAGGGCTGTATCTCATGAACCGTGATAGCTTCGTGCGCGAGTCCGACTCGCACTTGGCCGGTTTTATTTTATATGTGTGTGTAGGTTAGTTCTAAAAAATGATGTACTCTTTAAAACACGCGGTAATCCACAATATGGTGCTATGTACGAGTACATACCTACTCTACTCATAGTACTTAACAAACCAACTCAATTCCTCCGACTCGCTACTTGACTATTCAGAAACTCGACATCTTTCGTTATTTTTAGGAAATCTTTGTTTATTTTCCCAGCATTTTGTAAATTATAACAATAAGTCGTGTTTCTCGGAAAGTGGGATTTAAAAGACTCGCTTTAATGGAAGCATCTTGTTTCGCTTAATTAAGACATAAAAAAGGTTTTTGCAGTATATAAAACATACGAGTTACGAAATGTCATGTCGCTAAATATTAAAAACCGGCCAAGTGTGAATCAGACTCGCGCTCGAAGGGTTCCGTACCATTATCTATAAAAAACGGCAAAAAATCACGTTTGTTGTATGAGAGCCCCTCTTTAATATTTATATTATTCTGTTTTTAGTATTGTTATAGCGGCAACAGAAATACATCATCTGTGAAAATTACAACTGTCTAGCTATCACGGTTTATGAGATACAGCCCTGTGACAGAAAGACGGACAGACGGAGAGCGAAGTCTTAGTAATAGGTTTCCGTTTTTTGGTACGGAACCCGGTACGATAGACATCCTCTCAGATCTTTGAAGATGTATAATGGGGTTAGTCAGAGGCACGTCCAAACGTAATATTTAAGTGGGGCTCCCATACAACAAACGTGATTTTTTTGCTTTTTTTTATAGAACGGAACCCTCGACGCGAGTCCGACTCGCACATGGCCAGTTTTATTTTATATCATTTATCGTTTTCAAGAATATACCCTCCTGTATCTAAAACTAGTTCCTAAAATGCTCGCGATACAACATTGTCAGCGCAGACGTTTTTGGCAAGCGCAGAGATATGATATTTCACCCTGTGTCAGTGTCACTCGCACAAAGAATGTCAATTAGCAACTGCCAGTTCCTTGGCCCCAAGCTGTGTGCTAGGAAAGACATAAATAGCTGGTCAAGTGTACAAGTGTACACTCTTTGATGTTATGGAAATTATGCCTTATTGTCTATTGCACACTTTATGACTGTAGGACTACAAAAAAAACTAAAACATGACGAAATGACGCTCAAAATTGATCTTTATTTTAATGGTACAATATCATTTTTTTTTGTTTTTTTTTCATAGCTAATATAGACGTAAAAACAGCTCTAACTATGAATGAATAGACAGATAAAACTATGAAATTTAGAATCCTAAAAATGTCCGTCATCAAATACACCAATAGGGGGGGGTTAACATGAACCACTATCGTATCGAAAACGGATCGTCCAAATGCCTAAACCGACACTTTTACTATACAAAATGTGTCAGTTTTGACATTTGGACGATAGGTTGTCGATACGATAGTGGTTCGTGCTCAGGCCAAAGAGCACAGCTCTTAAGTTAGAAGAATACAAATGTCTAGCGGTTTTTCTATTCCTATATGATTCCTCTAATTACAATACTGGTCCAAACGCCTGTTACTGTGGGTGGTCGTACTGGTCTTTAGAGGTTAGTGATATATTATTAGGGTTCCGTACACAACGGATAAAAACGGGACCCTATTACTAAGACTTCGCTGTCTGTCTGTCTGTCATCAGGCTGTATCTCATGAACCGTTGAAATAGCTAGACAGTTGAAATTTACACAGATGATGTATTTCTGTTGCCGCTATAACAACAAATCACTACATAGTATAAAGCAAAGTCGCTTTCCGCTTCCCGCGTCTGTATGTCTGTATGTATGTATGTATTGTATATCTTTAAAACTACACAACGGATTTTGATGCGGTTTTTTTTAATAGATAGAGTGATTCAGGAGGAAGGTTTATATGTATAATAACATGCTACCCGTGCGAAGCCGGGGCGGGTCGCTAGTACAGAATAAAATAAATATTTAAGTAGGGCTCCTATACAATAATGTACAGATGATGGTAAAAGACATTTGTGACATAGTCCTATTTGCTGATGATACGTCGCTTATTTTTAAAGTCGATAGATCTAAAGTTAACTTCGATGACATAAATGCGTCACTGTCGCTAGTCTTTAATTGGTTCACTGTAAACAACCTATTGCTTAATTCTAAGAAAATAAAATGCATTAAATTCTCTTTGCCTAGTGTACGGCATACTCCGTCTAACATTGAAATAAATGAAGAGGTTCTTACGCTTGTTAATTCGACTACTTTTTTAGGTCTCAATATTGATGCAAACTTACAATGGGGACCTCATATTGTAACACTTGCTGGTAAACTTAGTTCCGCTGCCTATGCAGTCCGCACGATTAGGCGGCTGGCCGATGAAGCCACAGCTAGGCTAGTTTATTTTAGTTACTTCCATAGTGTAATGTCGTATGGAATTCTTCTCTGGGGTAAGGCAGCAGACATTCAAGTTATTTTTGTTTTACAAAAACGGGCAGTACGTGCCATTTATAAAATGAAGTC
The DNA here is from genome assembly GCA_912999785.1 of Hydriomena furcata. NCBI lineage: Eukaryota > Metazoa > Arthropoda > Insecta > Lepidoptera > Geometridae > Hydriomena > Hydriomena furcata. The sequence goes on along the minus strand of OU538841.1, from coordinate 10,809,554 downwards.
CCGGGACTCTTTGAGACAAAAATTTAAAGAAATTAACATTCTCACAGTAATCTCACAATATATATATGAAAACTTACTGTATACTCATAAGAATATGGCTTTCTTTAAGAAAAAAAGTGATGTACATAGTATTAACACAAGAAATAAGAACAAATTGTACATACCCAAATTTAGATTAGAAAAAGTGAAGGGGTCGTTTATGGGGAATTGTATACTATTTTATAATAAACTTCCTGAAAACGCAACAAAACTTCCCGTTAGAAGATTTAAATCCTACATAAAGAATAATCTTATAAACAAAGCGTATTATACTGTAGATGATTATATAAATGATAAATCCTCGTGGCCTGATGTCGCTCTGCCACTCGACAGCTAAATATTAATTTAGGTACTTAATTTTATTTTGTGTAACATTTGTCTACTTTAATTATTTTTAAGCAAATAGTTATTTTATCTGTAAGTTTTAATTCTAAATCAAGTGTAGCGTGTGTTGCTTTTTGAATTTGTGCTGAAGTTCTTTAGTTATTTTTTTTATTGTTGTACGTACTTGAGTAGTAGGTACTTTTAATTATTATTCTTGTTTGAGCCTTCACCTTGTTCGATTGGCACCACACTGGAGCTCTACATAGCATTTAGGAAAGGATCATAAAAAAAAGGTAGACCCCAAGCCGTGTTTGTTGCCTGATTCTTCTAGGCTTGGTCGCGTGGAATCGGCGTAGCTTCACCTAGTTCCTAAGACGTTTCAAAGTGATCCTTGTGATTTTATTGAAATAAATGATTTTTGAATTTGAATTTGAATTTGGTACGAAACCCTTTGTGCCCGAGTCAGACTCTATCTTTTCGTGTTTTATATTAATTTATGACTTGATTTTAGTCAAAGAGAGATTTAGGGTAATACAGAGAAGAGAAAGTATTAAATAATATTTTCTATTTCCCTCTAATTTGATTTAAAACAGAATTATAATATATTTTGTAAAGCCCTTAAGGTTGTCTGTCGGTCGGGGTTGACATTTTGTGTAATTTATCCTCCATGGAGCTAAAATAAGATTATGTAAAGTTGATGTCATACTAGCTTTCGCTTGCGGCTTTGATCGCATGGTCCGGAATAAAAAATACTATTTTTAATCTTAGTCCAATCTATCTATGAAACAAATTTTATCGAATTTAGTTCATTACGACGTGATTGAGTACCAATCAAACACAATTTGTTTTAAAAAGGTGTCTTTATCGTATTACCCTCAATTTATTTTTCTGATGTTTTGACCATATTATAATAATTATAGTCATGGTCACGGGTAGTCATATTCTTTTTTTAACCGACTACAAAAAAAGGAGGAGGTTCTCAACTCGGTTGTATTTTTATGATTGTTACCTCAAAACTCCGTTATTTATTTACCAATTTGTATAATAATAACTTTTTCGTTGGGAGGACATACTTCCCATTTGGTCCCATTTAAATTTGAGGAAATAATACCACTTCTAAGTGTTTTAATAATAATAATAATTTATGTGCGTGGTTGGGTGTATGTATGAGTGCGTGTGTTTGTGTGAATTAAGTGGTGAAAAAATAGGGGAAAAAAAATGTTGTATTGGAATTATAATTGAGGAATATAATAATATAGACTAACAAACATAAAGACGGTTTTGTTTTATTTTTTGAAACGTTATTATAGTTGTTTTTACAGGACACATTTCTTTACAACAACCTCCTTTTCGTACATGTATATTGTTTAAGTACGAAACCGAAGTAAATACATGTACTATTTAAGTCCACTTTTACTGGAATTCACGGATGGAATGACAATGCGTCCGGCTGAAGGATATGAGTTCCGTTGTCAACTTGAAATTTCTCCAATTTCTTAGTCCTGGTCATTCTGACACGTTCCAAGCTTTGCTGGCTTAGTGGGAGGTTTCTCGACTTTATATCTATAAGATTGTGTGATAGAATCATAACTATTCTACTATTCTAGTTTGAGCCTTCACATTAAGGGAAGGACCATTGAGAAAAAAGGTAGACCTCAAGCAGTGTTTGTTGTTTGATTCTTCTAGGCTTGGTCGCGAGGAACAGGCGTAGCTTCACCTATTTTAGATGTACCTATTTAAAGTGATCCTTGTGATTTTATTTAAATAATTACCTTTTGACTTTGACAATTCTTAAAAAAACCGACAATGTGACAAAAATGTAATGTTATTACGTGCTTTCTTAAACATCTTCAAATATCTGATATGTTTGCTACTTATTCACGTTGTGAAGGCTGAACCGATTTCGAAATTTGGTACATAGATAGATTATGAAAGACACTTTATTAGGTGTAACACGAGCAAAGCTGCGCGTTGAAGCTAGTTATATAAATCATCCGTGTGTGTTTTAAATATGTAGACGCTTTTGTCCGCCCACCGTATATATGTAAGTTATCTAGGTATTTTCATTTATTATTCACTTAGCTCTTTCTATTACAGAAAACAGTTTCAGTTTGACCTTTTACATAAGTATTAGGTACATTGTATTATGTAAAACCTTTTTCAATTTGTACACAAAAGGTAAGAAGGGTCTTTTACGTCTTTGGCATTTTTGAACCGACTTCAAAAATGAGGCGGTCCCTTGCATCAATGGGTTTCTCTATTCAAAAAGTTTATATGAAGCACGTGCCGAAAAATACTTTACAGTCAGAAAGGCGTAATAACGATCTGTTTATCTTATAGGTTCAGGTTTTTAGGGTTCCGTATAAAATGTTACCCTTATGAGATCACTTCGTTGTCCGTCTATCTGTTTGTTTGTCTATCAAGATTTTTTTTCTCAGGAACGCGTTTAGGTATCAAGTTAAAGTAATATCAAATACTTAGATCTTGAAACTTGAAACTGTAACCAAATGAAGGGACTTAGTCAAAGCAATCAAAAATATAGCCATTTATGTCACACTAGCGACCCGCCCCGGCTTCGCACGGGTAGCATGTTATTATACATATAAACCTTCCTCCTGAATCACTTTATCTATTAAAAAAAAACCGCATCAAAATCCGTTGTGTAGTTTTAAAGATATAAGCAAACATACATACATACGCGGGAAGCGGAAAGCGACTTTGCTTTATACTATGTAGTGATGTTGGTATAGTATGGTACTTGTTGATCTAGAATCATTTTTGGCAAGAAGATCTTACAGCAAAAAGTAAAAATACCAAAAAAATTTAAAACTTAAAGAAGGGGAAAAAAAATTATACCTAATTTTCGTGATGGGCACAAGTTCACACACAAGACACAAGACACAAGTTCTACGAAACCCTCGGTAAATGAGTCAGACTCGCACTTGTCCAGTTTATTTGTAAATAACTTCGAAAATATGTTATCGACCCCGTGTATACCTCATAAACCTAGAAGTAAACCGGCTGAAAACCCCCTATCGGGAGCAGATCACGTCGCGGCGATACATCCATGTCGGGGACGTGACTACAAAACAAAAAACTATGTGCCACTGCCCACTTTATATTGGAGACCATTAGCTGGCTTGTGAAATGCGGGAAAGCTTTGAGGCTCTATGGTCGTTATAATAACAACTTCTCATTATGGCGATGGGCTTGCAACCTGTCACGTATTGCAAAGTGTAGACATGTGCCAAAATGTAACGTACCTCTGATTACCTGCTATGGTCATCTTTATGGATCTGAGCACCTGGAGATTTATTTGGACATATGCTACTTTTGTTCCCAAAATTCAATGTTTTATGATAAAGTCGTGAAATCGATTTCCTAAATCTACGCAGACGAAGTCGCGGGTAAAAGCTAGTAGGTAATAGTTTCATTAGAAGGTTTATTAAAAGGTTTATCAAGACCATCAAACCATACTGGACAGCTTAGTTGGTAGTTACTCTGCCTTCTACGCTGTAGGTTGTGGGTTCGATCCCCACCCAGGGCAAACATTTGTGTGATGAACATAGATGTTTGTTCTGTGTCTGGGTGTTACTATGTATATTATGTATGTATTTACAAAAAAAAAAAAAAAAAAAAGTAAATTAGTATTCTATCAGTTATCTGGTTCCCATAGTACAAGCTTTGCTTAGTTTGGGGCTAGATGGTGTTGTGTGTAAAGTCCGCCAATATTTATTTATTTATTTATTTATTTATACCAAAGACTACTTAGGTATAAAAACAAAACTTTCGATAAATCAATTTTCAATTCTATTAACTTGAATCTATTACTTAACTATTAAATTTACTGCGAGATGAATTGAATTGAAAAGTCATCAATCTCAATCGAAATCCTATTACAAATCAGGATTCCAGTAAAACCATTAGCACCCCGGGTTTTCAGTTAGACAATAGTAAGGCTTCGACCCTGTTATGCCCGTTTGCAATAACCTTTTATTTATTTATTTAACAATACATCCTCACAGCTCAGTTGGTAGTAACTCTGCCTTCTGCGCTGTACATTACTATATTGGATTTCCGTGTGTCGTGTCATCACTTAAGAAAGAAAGGCCAACTCTTCTAGTCAAATGTTTTATTTTTCTATGACAAAATATTTTGTCTGGTAGAATTCGCTGATCAGCGATAAGACCGTCCATTGTAGCGTATATATAATTTTTGGTTTTTATGCGTAAATATTTTTTATATTGTAAATGGTGTGTAAAGTATTTTCTATGTTTCTATCTATCTTCCTTAGACTCCAACTTTCAACGTTTCCCAGAAGTAGCTTGACCTAATTAGGACTTAAGATATGTCATAAACATTTAGATGTTGGCTATGTGGTGATTCGAATTGAGATAAATATATAAGGCAGTTTAATGCGGGCGTTTGGGGTCGAAGCCTAAGAAAACAGCTAGACGCTAGATTGTCAAAGGTGCTGCCATCTGCGAAGTCCATTGTCTAAGTTTAATTTCTTCTTTTGTAACCTCGGTTCACACTTTCATTGAGTTCTTGCAAGCTTTTGTGTAACTTGCTCTATACCACGGGTTTTACGCTCAATCGAATTTGTTCAGAGAAAGTCACGTAGATACCTTGGGAATTTATTTCTACTAGATGGATTGACCAGCTCAATGAGGTAGCAAGTTTTATGACGTGATGCAAATGACTACCAATAGGAATCGCTGTCTCCAACATCCAGTGCAGAGACGTACAGTATATTATATTGGTATGTTCTTAGACATTTCACACAACGCCATCAAGCCTGTAAGTACCAAAGCTTGTACTATGAAGGAACTAGGAACTAGATAACTGATAGAATATTCATATACTTTTTTTTTTGTTAACATACGATATTTTGTAACACCCACAGAACAGACATCTATGTGCATCACACAAATGTTTGTCAGGATCGAACCCACAACCTATAGCGCAAAAAAACTGAGCTGTGAGGCCAGTCAAACTATCTAATTCCAGTATGCATGTTTTTAAAACGCAGCTCAAACAAGTTAATATAAAAATAAAATTCACATTCAACGCAGCTCAAACAAGTTAATATAAAAATAAAATTCACATTTCGAGGATTCTTGAAACACAAAGACATAATAATAATAAAAACCGTTAAGTTCCACTGCATTTTAAAGTAAAATATAAAATAAATAAGTACAGTGTAAAATAGCTTTGAAAGATGTAATTAGAACCGCGTATGTAGAAATACTTGAGCATTGTAAAATGGAAGCCACAACCACCATTTGTGATGTAAATTCCATTGTAATTACCACAATTCTCGTAGTGTTATTGTAATTTCCAAAACAAAGGTACTCGTATAATGATCCAAATTAGGTGTAATTTATTCTGTTTCAATGCTGTAAGTAGTTCAGAGTTTAGTGCTGAGAGTAGGGATAAACTTTAGAGCGTATTTACGTTATAAGTAGGATGAGTATGAACGAACAAGATGCTAATGTAAATTTTCCAGAGAATAAAATTTAATTTTCCAAATCTAACTAAATAGTGATAAACCTTTATATTTATTTTATTATGATTTTTATCAAAAATAAACAGTGGAAAGCCGACAAAATTGAAAGGCTTAGGTACAAGTGCAATTACACGTGAAATATTACATTCAGCACTGTAGGTATTAAACATGAATGTTCTTAAATATTACCTACTTTACTTTACTTTAAGATTTAGATTTGTTTCTACGGCGTAGTACGTCGTGTACATTTTGTTATTCATGCGTACTATAAAAAGGCTATGTTAAAAACCTGCTTACGCTTCAAAGTGCTCTATTCTCTTACTCGTTACTACTCCAAGATGTAATGTAATCCTCCGCACGTCCAGAATAATGTTTTAGTCGTTAAAAATCCGCGGCTCAGCAAATGTTTGGAGTGGAAAATGCACAAGTATCTAAAGCTGAATTAACAAAGTTTAAGCTTAAAAGTTTAGTCATCTATTTTCAAAACATTATAGGGTTTGTTCGAGTCTAAAATGTTGCACAAAAGCTTATTAGGAATTAGTGGAAACCCTCGCAATTTCGTACTCGTGAAGTTATTTTAAAACAAATTTCAAGCCTCGCTGCACTCAAATTTCTTAGTGAATCCCTATTTCCCTAAATATTAAAATGAATACTTTCAAATTCATGTTTTTAGGACTTGAATCTCGGCTGTGCGTTGATAGATCCGTCAGTCAGTCAGTCAATAAAACAATCTTTTTATATATTTCCATTTTTCAGGCATGAAATTTTACAATCAAAATCATTTTAATCCCCTCTCCAGCAGATGGCGTTGTCGAGATGTCACTCGCTGTCAAAGGCGTACGAATGATATTCATAGAACGATACCGGTCACGTAGGGTTGGCGGGTCCGGTTTTTTAGTGCTTTGTCCGACTTGAATAACTAAAACTACTTAAATCTTGATTACTTATATAATATAATGTCTTTGGAAATTTATTATTTCACTCGCTTGAGCAAAATGATGAAGGTTTGTTTGGAAAAAGATTCTCAAAAAATACAGCTCCTAAACTCAAGTAATTATTATAATAATGCTATTTTAAATAATTACATATATGTTATTCTACAAACCTTACTATACTTACTTAATATAGGTACGTTTATTTCATCAAACATTTTTAAGTATGATTTCTGAAACCTTATTTTTATGTCAATTGACAAATTGATTGTTATTTGTTTTGGTTATAAGAAAAGAAAAATAGTAACTTATACTTACTATGCCTTTTTACAAAAATATAAATAAATAGGTAAAAAAAAGAGTTATCTCTTACTATGTAGCTAAGACGCCAACAAACTAAAACTTACTTCTACCAATCAGCTAAACTAATTATACTGACAACAACAGAATGGACAAGTCTTAAGCCAGTTTTCATACAAAATGTCCGGCTAATTATGTCCAGCAAATTTTGTCCACAGCCGTCCCTACCGGCGTCCTAGTTTTCCGAAGCGACGTGTAACTTTCGTGTACGGAACACGTAGCCATTGATTTTATACAAGTTACAGGTATCGAGTTTGCAACTGGGTTACCAATTACAATATCTGCTACGTTAATGTAGAGGATTGTTATTTGAAGTGAGCACAGACTTACTTGATAAAGATTATTTTGCTTACGAAAGTCGAATTATCTACACTACTATTATAAATTTAATGTTTAGACGTGTTTCTGACTAGCTCCATTTAGACATCTACAAAGATTTGTGTGTTTGGAGATCTGTGAGGATCTCTACCGTACTTGGGGATTACAGTCGTGATCCTATTTATTTTATTATTTTTCCTATCATTGTATTTTTGTGTGTACCGGATAAAATACTACTAAACTAATTTTAGAATTTTTTCACCTATCAAATGTTACATTATCAGCGAGTAAGGTCATATTTTTTATTGAGATCTTAATGAAAATTGCTACAATTTAACCTAAGATTTGTATATTTGTACCGGATAAACTAAAAAACTACTTGTCCAATTTTGAAAAATCTTTCGCCTAACAAGATCTACATTATCAGCAAGTAACATAGGACATAATTTTATTTTCAAAATAAATTGAGATCCCCACAAAAATTGCAATAATGTAACCTAAGAAAACAAAAAAAAACTTATAACTAACTTACGCGTAGTACATACGTTCAAAGCGGGGTAAACTACTATTTTCAATACACTTCATATTACGAGAAAGTAGTTATAATAGCACAAAACTTTCTTAGAATCTGAACTCAATTTGGAATTATTAATTTACAGACAAGAGCTTCGAAACTTCTGCGAGTTATATTATTTTTTCACATGCTTTAACATTATACGATTGGTATCGCAGATCAATAGTGACTCTGTCTTCTGCGCTGTAGGTTGTGGGTTCTGTTCTCACGCAGGACAAACATTTGTACGAGAAACGGTGATATGAGACATGTTGGCCTATTCCTTTTATATATACAGATTATAAGAGTATGCATTTACAAAAAAAAACATTATATGTAGGTCAGTATTATATGAGTTACTTGGTTCCTTAAGTTTGAGGCTAGCTTGGGGATATTTCCACCAATATTTACTTATACTAATATTAAAGAAAGATTTGTATTTTTATATTATGTTTGTAACGAGTAAACTCAATAACTACTAAACCGATATCATCTCTAAGTAATTAGGTTATAGTTATTACTAGAAAAAAATTGTGATTCTTACTAAAACTTCAATATTGCTATAAAATCATTAGTACAAACGTGTTTATTATATTTCTGCTCAAAATAAAGCTTGTTTTTATTTGTTTTTTGAATAATATTTAGCGATTATCTGTAGCTTTCGTGCGCAAGCACAAGGGAACAAACTTATATCAATTCCGCAAGATTGCAGATCTCAAACTCCGTTGTATTCAAACGAAGCTTTTCAATTCTGTTCGCGTCCCGAAAGGCGTGATGGAATGCGAACAATTTATTTTATTCATTCTAAATAAAAAAGGGTACCAACTTTATTCATCCTTTACAAAGAAAACTACGGATCCCTAAAAAGCTTTTGTGCTCGAGATGGTTTTGCGAACTGTTCTTTAATTTAATTGGTAGTAAAGTTTTGGTAGTTTTAAATAAATAAATATTCGGTTATAATTCCGACGGTGCCATCTAGCCTTAAACTCAGCAAAGTTTATACCAAAGGTTTGTACAAGATAACCGATAAAATACTTATATTCATTTTTAGGGTTCCGTATTTCACATAGGTTACACCCAGACGCAGAAAAAATGCCTGTTCATCGCATAAATGTTTATCATGAGTGGGAATGAAATCCACATTCTTAAGGCTAGTCAGATTCTTTACATCTGTCAAGATAAAACAGCTGTTTTTAACATTAGATCTATGACCAAACTATAGATTTTGACACGGGCCTTTATCACGTAATTACCTTTTATTTATTTTCCCGACGTTTGGCTATTGTAACAGAATCACGATAGTTTGAAAAATAATCTATGACCAAGTTGAGTGATCTGTACGAATCACTATCGTATCGACATAGTATCGTCAAAACGAACACTTATACAATACAATATTCCTTCGTTTATAATATTCCTTCAAAATCCGCGATAAATCCTGACAGTTTACATGGTATTCAACTCGAAAATTACCAAAATAAAGCCTTTCACAACAATCTTTTCAAGCCTCGTTTAAATTGTTGGAAGTTTTGAGTTAAGGCTCAGTTCCGAACAACGCGACTGAGGCTTTGGGTGATAGTGAACAACACAATGTTAGTTTCAAATACACGAGTAATATGGCAACAGATCAAATGGTAGAAAAAAGAACAAATCATATGGTAAAAATAATGGCTTAAGACTTAATAAGAAGTTTTTTTAATATTATACATTAAGTTTTAGATAACAAAAAGACGCCGTGTAATGTATGGTTCAAGAATTAGTTTGCTATGATGTAAGTATCATTTTATTTAATTTTCTAAAATTTTCTATTACGTCGCTGTGTGTCTAATAACCACTGGTGGTAATCATTTGGCACTGAACTAGATAGGATGACATTATCTTAATTATATAATTATAATAATTATTATATAATTACCCATGTAGATATAATGATGTGTCAGTTCAAATCATCTTGCGCTGTAAATAATGCTTATTGCACAATTGACGTTGGAGGAAGATTACCGTTCTCTACAATATCTAGACCTGACTTAAATTGCACGAATAAAGTAAATAGTCTACCAAATTTGCAGGTCGCAAGTCGCAAAGCTCAGAACCCCGCCTTAAATCAACACAAAGAGAAAGATAGGACAAGTTATGTTTCAAGATATCATCGGTTAAAAACAAAAACAATTTCAAGTATTTCTGTTGGCCTTTTTAGAAACATTCTGAAATGTGCTTTGTTATAAGTTTTTATTTTAAGACTTTGTTTTATGGAACTTAATATGATTGAGCGAAGCGGAAGAACATTTTTTTACAGTTTATTTTCTCTACATAATATAAAACAAAGTCTTTCTGTTTCTATGTCTTTTTATGTTTGTTGTTTTCACCATCAGTTAGATTATTTTTCACGAAAGATTTATATAAAATACTAATTCCATATAAACAGCATAGAAAACCTCCTCCTTTTATTGAAGTCGGTTAAAAATTAATTAACGCGTGGAACCCAGATTCTTATAAGCGAAGATGCGATTTCAAACTGTCAAGTATGGAATGCTACTCGTAACTACTGCAAAATACTACTGCTTGGGCATGTGTCACATGTATTGTTTGGACGTGCATCTGAGTACCTTTTTAAACTCCTTCAAAGATCCAAACGCCTGGAGATCTAAGAAAATTACAGTCATGATCCTTATTGTTTTTATCAACTCAAACTGAAGAAAATGAATCCAAAATTGTTAGACTTTTGTAAAATTTCTATCAAAATATATTTAGTCGGCATTTCTCTCTAAATATCCTTCAGTGACATTTTATGGTTGTCTTTATCTGAGAACGGCGTCCGTGATTTACGCCGATACCCTGATCTACGGAACCCCGGATGTCCCGGAAGCCAGGAATTATGCGTCGCTTCCGGCGATGTCGTTACACGTTATAGCGGCGTTATTTCCAGATAACGGATGCATTTAAAGACGCTATTCAAGAAATACATAAAATATACTTACACGTAATATACAACTAAGTTTACCTAAGTTAGTAATCTTATGAGTGACGATGGTCTTGCAACCTGTCAATATGGAATCCTAACTACGGAAAAAATTAATATACGGATGTGCCTCTCACTACCCCCATTAGACAGTTTCAAAGATATTGCGCCTGGAGATCTGAGAAGATGTCTACCGTTTTACTTTATTACAGTCGTTATGTTTTTTTTATTTAATCTTATGTTATCTATATCCGGCCGAAGTTTTATCTATCTTTATCTACATTTTATATCTCAATATATTTTATCTACATTTTATATATTATTTTATGTATATAATAGAAAACACCCGGTTATTATTACTTATGGAGTAATTTTGCTGTTTAATTTAAGCTATTAGCTGAATTTACAATCCTTTTCCTTATTGATTCTGCAAAAACACGCGAAATTCAACCATATTCCCCACACAAACAGCTCACATTTGCCTACAACAATATTTGTATTTCCCAACAGCTAGCGAATACCAGCCTAATCGCTAACTCAATAAAGTTCAAGATTGTGTGCGGGAAAGGAAATGGCAGAGAAAAACTAGGTTGGCTTAAAAATACAAGCGTATTTGAACTGAATATGTATAACGTTAGAAAAGCTATTCGGTTGTTGGTGTAATATTGGATTTAGGATGTAAATAGATTTTTAAATGTTTCTCGTGTGCAAACTCTGGTTTCGCGTTCTTTATGATGTTCATTTAGTTTCTTGGGTTCCGTAACTCTGATAATGAAATGAAATAGAATCAAGCACGACTGTAATTCCTAAGTACGATATACATACTTTCAGATCTCGAAGCGTTTAGATCCTTGAAGAGGCCTAAAAAAGGGTTAGTCAGAAGCACGTCTAAACATTATGTTTGGCACAATGTCTACACTAGCATTTCAAGTAATAAAACGTAAATCTACACAGTTCTACGATTTAAGTCTCGGCAATTTTCGTTCGATATTGAATCTAGAGCTGTTACAACATATTCTAAGCTCGTTAGTAACTGACGAGGCGCGTGATGGCCTTATATTGTCTATTGTTTGTAATTCGGAAACACTAAAATTGCAAAGGCGCATAACTTTAATCACAGTAGGTACCTACTATATAGGAAAATAAATAGAGAATTTAAAACCAACACGAAGAAATATAGAATAAATATAATAGAAAAACATTTAGAAAAATCAGGCGGAATCAAGAAATCCTCAAAACTCCTGAGTAAATCGAAACAGATAATGACCCAACTTCAAAGTAGTTCTGGGGTTTCAGTCACAAACAGAAACGACCTGATGAAGATAGCTACTGATTTTTATACAAACCTATACAGGGACATGGACATCTCGGGCACCTCACCTTACAATTCAATAAGCGCTATAAACAAAGATCCAGTACCTATAATTAACCACAACGAAGTAGAATGCTCAATTGACATGTTAAAACCAGAAAAGAGCCCAGGACCCGACAACATAACCAACGAGATGCTAAAAACCGCAAAAGAAATGCTAATACAGCCACTAACAAATTTATTTAATCTTGTTCTGATAAACAAAGAAATTCCGAAACAGTGGCTTTGCTCAAACATCGTGCTACTCTATAAAAAGGGAAACCCAAGGATGATAACAAACTATAGGCCCATTAGCCTCACATCATGTGTATACAAAGTATTCTCAGCTACTATATTAAGACGCATCACCAAGATCTTAGATGAAAATCAACCAGTGGAACAAGCGGGATTTATGCGTACTCTTTCTACCATAGATCATATATACACTTTGAAAATGGTCATAGAAAAATATAGAGAATATGACATAGCTTTGTACTTATGTTTTATAGATTACAGTAAAGCTTTCGACTCTATTATCCATAATTCTCTTTGGGAAGCTATATCACAACAAGGCGTTAATAAAGAATATATTGATATTATCAGAGAAATATATACTAACAGCACATCGAGAATTGTGCTGGAACAACCAGGCCCAAGTTTTAATATTGAGAGAGGTGTAAAACAAGGGGACCCCCTATCTGCGAAACTGTTCATCGCGGTACTGGAGCAAGTTTTCAGAGGTCTTAACTGGAAAAACAAGGGTTTAAGGATACACGGAAGTTATCTGTCACATCTCAGATTTGCAGATGACATTGTAATAATGTCAGAAGACCCGAATGATCTACAGTTCATGATAAAAACCCTGTGTGAAGAAAGTAGAAAAGTCGGATTGGAGATCAACCGAGAAAAAACAAAGCTCATGACGAATAGAGAAAAGGTACCAATGACTCTGTTCTCTGCAAATCTAGAGTATGTTGATGAATATGTGTATTTGGGACATCAAATCTCCTTCAGGGCTTGCACGGAACAAGAAATAGAGCGGAGAACCAAAAGTACCTGGAGTAAATACTGGGCAATGAAGGAAATTTTTAAAAGTAAAATACCTATTAAATTGAAAACCAAGGCCATGGAAACCTGCCTACTTCCCTGCCTCACATACTCATGCCAGACATGGTCTCTTACTGGAAAAAGTCTACAACGGCTACTGGTTTGCCAAAGAGGCATAGAAAGAAGTTTCTTAGGCCTCAAACTAAGAAATAAAATAAGAAACACAGAAATAAGAAGAAAAACCAAAGCAAAAGACGTTGTCCAGAAAGTATTATCATTAAAATGGAAATGGGCCGGGCACATCCAAAGATTACAAAACGAGAGGTGGTCTAAAATAATCATGAATTGGGACCCAATACATAAAAGACGAAGAAGAGGAAGGCCTGCTATGCGATGGGATGATGACATCGTGAAAGTAGCAGGCAAAACATGGAGCAGAGCCGCTAGATATCGGGAAAAATGGAAAGAGCTGGAGGAGGCTTTTACCGCTGAAAGCGGTCCTTAAATATAATTTTATATAAATATTTAAGTTAACTTTTATATTGTACAAGGAAAATAAAAGCTTTTATTATTATTATTATTATTATAGGTACCTACGGTAACTGAAAATGTCTACTTTTCAAGACTAACTCAAATAAACAAACAGACAACACGCAACTTTATAATATGTAGTCATGATCACTGTAAAGATGTTATAATGTTTATGTTACGAGAATTATGATTTAAGTTAAGATGGTGATAATCACACTAATGCACTTTGCACTCACATGCAAAAGCATGAATGTTTTGGTGCTTGTTACTCGTTCGTATCAGCTGAACCCATTTTGATGATATTTACTATGACCTAGATTTTAACATAGGATACTTTTTATCGATGGTTTTTCACGCGAAGCGGAAGCTAAAGATGAATAATACACAAAAAAATGTTTGAAGAGAATGGTAGTCACCACTGAAAACCTTGAAGAAAATATTGTGATGCATTGCATCAACATTCTCAAAATATAATTAAAATAAAGCTTAAGCTTAACCGTTTTTTTTACAACAGTGTAACACAAATTCGTATTTTAGGGTTCCGTACCCAAAGGGTAAAAAAGGGACCCTATTACTAAGACTCCGCTGTCTGTCTGTCTGTCTGTCACCAGGCTGTATCACATTAACCGTGATAGCTAGACAGTTGAAATATTCACAGATTATGTATTTCTATTACCGCTATACTAAAAATAGAATAAAATAAATATTTAAGTGGGGCTCCTATACAACAAACGTGTTTTTTTGCCGTTTATTTTATAGTACAGAACCCTTCGTGCGCGAGTCAGACTCGAACTTGGCCGGTTTTTTATGTTTATAAATTTCTGTGGGCGAAAATGACCCAATTCAATGATTACCTACTCAAAAACTTGTTGGGTTTAAAACATTTAAAATATTTCGATGGAATAATATTTTAGTTTGTAAAAAAAAATATTTCGGGGCTGGGAATAATTATTACTCAAACTCGTAATTTTAATTGGTACTATAAATTGGGAGTGTTACCAAATAGACGTAAAATGAACTTCCAAACTAATTTTAGTTTTAAACCAGTTTTAGTGGAATGACTCTTTTATTTAATTAAGCTGACCCGACAGAACGTTGTCAATTATTTCAACAATCCAATAGAAAGCACTTTTAGGTTTTCCCAAATTTTCCAATTTTCTGGCAACTTTATTTTATTTTTATTTCTTTAATACAGTCACCCAGATAACCCCTCTGTATTATAGCGAGTAAAACAAAAAGAAACAAATCAGTCAAGTCTTTTTTCGAGTTTTAGCGAGACTAACGAACATTAATACATTTTTATATACATTTAAGAAAGACGATATAGATACGATTTGGCTTATGACGAATACTGAACAATCCTAATAATATTAATAATGCGAATTTTGTAAAAATATATTTATGCTTGTACAATGTTTGAATGATTGGGTCATTCAACAACCAAACTGATAGCAACGCACCTACTCGATAATTATTTTATCAAAAAAATCTGACGTCGATTTGACTACCGAGTGATACGCATTGTACCAAAATTCCTAATTTATTTTATCAGGACAAGGTTTATAGGAAAAAAATTTGAAGTTGCCTGAAAGTGCTTTTTTCACTGCGATTATTGATTTGGGCAGAACAGAGTCCATCACGGTCGGCTAGTTTAATTTAAGTTTTACTATACAGTGTTAATGTTTTCTTTTTATTGTTTAGCGATATTTATGAACTATTGTGAAATATTGTGCAATATCACAGCGCGTCTGGCGCTGAAGGCCGCCATCTTTCTTTTATTGTGATGGAGTGCAGCAGCAGAGCTCTAATTAAATTTATTTTGCAATAACTGTTATTTCTTTACAATCGCGTTATTTATTGTGACACGAAAGATATAAATGCAGAATAATTGAGTTTATTGAGGTAACAAATAGTAAAAATGTAGTTTTAAAAAGCAAATATTAAACACGACTGTTTATTTTTATGCAATATCTACTCCTTAAATTAAATTAGATTAGAATAGATTAGATCTATAATGTACACCATATCAAAAATACATTAAAAAAAATGAAATAAAACAAACAATAAAAATAATGAACAATATAATAAGAGGATAATAATCGTCTTTCATTAGACTATTCTATAAGTACGTCTGTGATTTTTATATATTTTGTAAACGACTGATTAAATTTGATTTTGAATATATAGGTAAGCAGAGGAGGAATACCTCCATTACATCTGTAAACTATCAAAATTAATAATTTCACATGATATTTATTTCATAAAAATATTTATTTCAGCCACTTCAGTTTAATTTCCGTTTCCAATAGAAAGTTTTCTACCGGAAATTGGCCACTTGAAGGAATTCTACCAACTTCCCAAAAATTACTGACTTGAGAATGTTAGAGTGGTCAAGACCTAGCTTTGTAGCTTGAACATAGCAATTGTTCGTAAGCAAGTTTTTACAAAGTATGAATTCGGGCTCTGGTGAAGTGAGAGACGAGTTATCTCAGAATATACTGTAAACTCCAAAAAGTAATTTTATTTCATGGACATTAAAATGATTTCAACTATTACGACGTGTTTGACTACAATGACATACAAACATTCTTACAAACTTTCAGTTAGCTATCGTGAATAATCGTGTTAAAAAAAAGAGGAGAATCTCAATTCTACATGTATATATATTTTTATTCACTGGCTAAGTTTAAAGTTACTAAACTGAATGAACTGTGCTGTTTTTATGTTTTAATCTTTTGCTCTTATTGGTATTGCAAAATAACAAGAAAATCATTCTTCTTCGACTGTTCTATATCTTTTGTTCTTAGACATGTTCTTACTACTCTAAGTTCGAAACTACGTATTTCAAGACTAGTTCAAGTGGAATATTACGTTCGACCAATTACTGCCCCTTTGAGGGTAGTGGCATGCTGGAAGTGAGGGGGTAGGGAGAAACTACAGCATATGTAAGACTTCGTCTCGTGGGATAATGATTTTTTAAAGAATGTTTATTTTCAAGAGCCATAATGTAGTTTATGAAAACGTATTTCTGCTAAAACATAATTTCAAATAAATAAATAAATAAATATTGGCGGACTTTACACACAGCGCCATCTAGCCCTAAACTAAGCAAAGCTTGTACTATGGGAACCAGATAACTGATAGAATACTTATCAATAATTATTTTTTTTTGTAAATACATACTTATTATACATATTAACACCCAGACACAGAACAAACATCTATGTTCATCACAGAAATATTTGCCCTGGGTGGGGATCGAACCCACAACCTACAGCGCAGAAGGCAGTTAACTATTAAGTTAGTTGAGAAAATGTTTGCTTTGCGCACCACCCGATTCGTTGAATTCAATATTGAAAGAATTATAATAATAATATCGCGTCGAACTTATACTCTTTTTGTTGGTTAAAAATAAATAAGTCTCTTCATCTGTCAGTTGTTAGAGAATAATGATAATGACCACAGATACCATAGAACAGGGGTGGCGAACCTTTATTTACGTGTCTTTTTTTTTCAAGAAATGTTTAATGTTGCTATACGTTGCGTACTCCGTAGGATCGCGATACCAATCACTCGCGAACGTTCATAATGTAATACTTCATAGTCAACATTAATCACATTCGATGATGTGCCCAAAATATTTTTACGTGTGCCGTCAATGGCACGCGTGCCATTGGTTCGCCATCCCTGCCATAGAGCCTAGAATATTGAAATTTGGTACAGTTTTAGGGCGGATTTTTTGAAAACTCACATCCTGAGAATTGATAGGGAGTTATTTTTCAAACTATCGTGATTAGTAGACATAACTATAGATTTAAAATGTAAACTAAATGTAAACTAAAACAAGCCGTAAATAAATAATTGTCTATGTCTATGTCTATGTCTACATTACAATAACTAAATACGAAAAAGTTTTTGCAAATATTTACAATCCATTTTTCTGATGTACTTGTTAACTTGTTACATAATATATTTTAATAAGCCGAATCTTGTGAGTTTGAATCAGGAGGCAGCTGAACTGAAGTTGCCAACCTAAAATTCATTAATTCTCATTTTTTACAACGATAACGAACATGTCCATCCCTGTTTGCTCCGACCTAGAGTAATTAATCTTCTAGTCATTTTCAATCCTGGTTTTTGAGCTATCCCGGCTTTAAATTAGGGAACGAACTGTAATTTGTATGATAAATAGATATTTATGTTCTCGCAACGTTTTTAAAGAGACAGACATACAGACATACAGACAGAGATTTACCTGTAGGCTGGCGAATGTTTTTTAAAAACGTTACATTGATGACAGGAATATTATACGTCTATTGAGTATTAAAAAACAGTTAATACTATTATGAACACGTGGATTCACTCACGTGGTACTCGTATAAAATCTTTTGTTTTAATCTAAGTTATAATCTATCTATATATACCAAGTTTCATCAAAATCGTTTTATCTGTTACGAAATGATTGAGTAGTAAATAAACTTCCAAACTTTCGCATTTATCAAAATTTAAACAAACAATGTTGAATTTATAACCTACTCTGTAAAAGTCGGTCAAATATTAAAAAAATTATCAAAGAGCAATATTTGCTGTCAAAGGAAAGAAAGGAAGCAAAAAATCATTTTAATTTACTTAATTTCTTTCCAGTTATATTTTATCTAAAAAGTTATCGAATGGCAGGATCGACGGAGAGCGGGTGGTGGTTTTTTTACATCATACAATTAAATATTTACAAAAATAGATGCTACTGTAACTAACTACTGTAATAGATTTACTGGTAGTCATCTAGATTCGTTAAATTACATTTTAGACTGTTTGCAACGGTCTTTATATTGTATTGTGTTATTATATTCTATAAGTGTTAGACGTTATTTTTTTCTAAAAAAATAAAAGAAAAAGAAAAAGTAGAAGTAGATAGGTGGACTAAAATGTTTATCGTCGATCTAACGCCAAAAACTAGAAACACGTTTTAGTCAGACACCATGATAGTGCCGTGCCACAGGGAAGGGGGAATGACACAAGGAATATTAATGTGGGGTTAGGACTATGAATGTCATTGTTTGATATTTTATTTATGTAGGTTTCAAACATTAGAATGTACTTTTAGAGACATTTAGCTGAATATAAATATTTTTATTCTATAAAACTTTTGTCAGATGAAAAATTCGCGTTTATTTTCCATCATACTAAATATATCTATAAAATCACATAGCTTTTGACACCTCATTCATAAATATGACCTGTAGTTTAGAAGCAACTAGAAAAACAGATGGTCATTCAAACATAGACTGCTTAGCTCATAACCTTCCTGTCGTTTCGCTGTAGTCGGGTAAAAATTAAACATTATTATATTTCGGTCTCCGCATAATCAGATAGGCGCGTAAAAAGCGATCTCTAATTTCCGCCCTAGATATTTTAACATTATGTTTATTTTTAACATAATAAAATCACGATTGGCTCCCAATCTACAATATTGATAGATTCTGACAAGTGCTCTACAAGGCTCAATATCGCGAGGTGCCTTCCCGCATTCGAATTCAAATCATATTGAAATGGTATACGGTGCAAATTTGAGTGGCATTGCTGATTCAATAAAGCTGAGAGGCTAGACAGATGGATTGAATTGTGTACGGAGGGTTCCGTCGTCCGCTTTTAGGATTCCGTGCCGCTAGCACCAGTTTCTGACCGGGGTCTTACCTCTAGCTCTTAAAGTAATATTAATTAATTAATATTTGTGGACATTTCACACAGTAGTATAAAAATCAATTTCAATTAGTTTCTTTTTGAAACCGGTCTTAGATCAAGTCGCTCACTATGCCATCAAGGTCATCTGTTGTATTATCCGAACCTAATTTATTTGTTTGTTTAAAAAGATCTTTATTGAACGATAAATTAAGAATTATACGATATCACTACATAGTATAAAGCAAAGTCGCTTCCCGCTTCCCGCGTCTGTATGTATGTCTGTATGTATGCTTATATCTTTAAAACTACACAACGGATTTTGATGCGGTTTTTTTTAATAGATAGAGTGATTCAGGAGGAAGGTTTATATGTATTAAACCCGTGCAAAGCCGGGGCGGGTCGCTAGTAATAAATATATCTAAACACAGTCTAGCACGTAACAACACAGCTTGGCGTTGGCCACTAACTCATATAATAATAAAAATAATAAAAGTTTTTAATTTGGAACAAAATCATATCATAACAGTAAAAATTAAAAAAACCTGGTCAAATGCGAGTCGGACTCGCGCACAAAGGGTTCCGTAACATCTATAAAAACGGCAAAATATCACGTTTGTTGTTTGGGAGCCCTACTTATATATTTATTTTATGCTGTTTTTAGTATCTGTTGTTATAGCGGCAACAGAAATACAATCATCTGTGAAATTTCAATTTCAAAAGTTTCAACTGTCTAGCTATCACCGTTTATAAGATACAGCTTGATGACAGATAGAAAGAAAAGAAAGAAAGAAAGAAGAAAGAAAAACGTTTATTCATACCACCACAATAATATAAAAAGAAAACATAAAATAAATTAAAAACAGATGTAACAAAATAAATAAATAAATTATTATATAGATATAGATAGTCAAACGGACAGCGGAGTCTTAGTAATAGGGTCCTGTTTTTACCATTTGGGTACTGAACCCTTAAACGATGGTATCTGCATTAGTAATAAACTGTGTCGCAGATAGCAACGCCCTCCTCCGAATAATATAAAGCTTACTTTACAAAGAAAACCAGTGCTAAGGGCACCGTGGAATAAGTAAACGGAAATGTCGGAGATGTCTTTTTGCGAACTTATGAATGGATGACAGACGTGGACCCTATCAAGCATTGTTGGTTTGTTTGTTGGAGTTTTCAGTAAATTCTCTGGCCGACTGTACAAGCGTAACGTGCTTATGATAGGACCCAGGAAAGGGTTAATTAAACTAACTAACTTACTAACTCTTTTTAGAAGGATTTTTTTTATACGTTACTTTAAATCACACGAAAATGTATTGCCTCCAAGCTCTCAGATCGTTAAAGATGTTTGGGGGTAGGGGACTCAGAGGCACGTCCAAACATTACATTTGGCATATGTCTACTTTTTGCAGTTATAAGCTGATCTCACGATATTTTGCGATATTTTTTCGAATTGAAAAATCTTTTGTTCCTCACCCGAGACTCGAACCCTCAACTTCCAGAACAAAAGTCAAGGCACCACTACGACATGACGAGATAGCAAAAATTGATTTGTACGTCCAATTTCAATCAATTATAAATGGATACCTACACATTGATCATTTGAAGTAACTGTCAATTGCAAATTTGTTGTTGGCAATTGATCGACTTAATTGGTGGCCATTGACAATCGCTTGCGAAACAGCAGAAATGGCGGTTAGAGATAACAATGATGCGTCGACGGAAGATCTATTAATCAATCACTATTGTCAATTAGAATGGATTGTCCCACAGGCACTTAGGTCGTTCTAGAAAACATAGTGATAGCTGTGACGCGCGTTGATGTGTCAAAAAGGAACATTGATAAATTAGACTTGACTCTTAAAGCTCCCTTAAGATACCCGGTTGACATGTTTTGTCATTTTTCCTTTGTAGGGCTACCAATAAGTTATTTATTCATAGAGTAAAATTGATTTTTCTCATACCATCTTCCTCCCGCAGTTTCGCTCGTTTGTTACCCGTATATAAAGTATCCTATGTTTAAACCCAGGTCATAATCTATAAAACATACCAAAAATTACTAAAATCGGTTCAGTTGTAACAACCTCATACAACAAAACAACCAAACATTCACCTTATAACAATTGAAAAAAAAACATGAATTTGAATCACTAAAAAACATGGACTGTAATCCCTCAGTATGAATGACATCTACTCAGATCTCCTGGCGATCCTTGAAGATGATTAAAGGGGATAGTCTGAGGTAGGACCAATTATTTTTTTTATTAGTACCTAAGCATTCCATACGTGACAGGTTGCAAGCCCATCGCTGCTTATAGAATAATAACACTGGTTTCCTCCCAAATTAGTGTGATTTTTCGTAGTATAAGTAACGGATATCTAGAAACATTTCAAACTCTTCGACACCATTCCACTCTCCACAAATTACAAAGCCCCTTTCACGACCCAATCGCTTAACGGCGCACACTGCCGGCTGCGGTCGTAAATCTGCGGGGCGAAGCTAGCGAATGCCGCAATGTATCAGCAAGCGATCCGAACTCCGTTCGGGGGGAAATGATACATCCTTGGGATTTCTGAGCGCCTGGTAGTTTGGGACACGTGACGTCATTCACCTGCCTTAAGATAGATTAAACGGTATTGTTTTTAACCGACTTCAAAAAGGAGGAGGTTCTCAATTCGCCTGTATGTTGTTTTTAAGTTTTATGGATAAATAATTTAGATTTTCTAAATTATTTTAATTTATGTGCGAGCCTGCAATCGGTAGACATACAAAAAAATAAGTTTTCTGTAGAAAAATATTTTTTCAAGAATTTTTTTGTAAAATCTTCCTTCTATCTGGAAATCGCGTTATCACCTGTCACATACTAGCAACCGACTCGCTAGCGATTTAAAACACATCAAACTCGATTTACTCGTAGCTATATTGAACATCTGACTTGACTCAACAAAAACAATTCGGCAAATTAAAAAGTCGCCATTTTTGGCACGTTCAGTTTTTGATAAAGTATTTTTAAATGGAGTTGTGAAGTGCTGTGCAATTTTGGCTGCGATTCAAAAAGCTTTATGTAAACTAGCTGTACCCACGACATTTTTTGCGTGGACATCAATTCTATTTACGCAATTTACAAAAAAAACTATCCTATATTTTTCATTATACACAGTATTTCTCTGTTAAGTTTCATCAAAATTAAACCTGACTTTTAGTCGTGAAAACATAACAAAAACACAGAGAGACAGATTTTCAAATTTATAATCCAACTGATATTATAAAACCGAAACTTTGAGAGGATGTTTGGTCAATTGGGTGTTTCGTTTGATCCAAACGGATTTTGATGAAACTTGGTATACACATAGACTATGCCCTGAAATATCAAATAGGGTACTTTTTATCCAGGTACCACGCGAGCGAAGTCGCAAACGGAAGCTAGTAATAAATAAATATATAATCAGGAAATCAACATTATCGTAAAATATTGAAATTCCTGAAAATCAAAATATAGATAACAAGCTGACCCGGCGAACTTCGTATCGCTTTAGAATTAACAAATGCTGTGTTAAGTTCCCGTTCACGTATTATCAAACTTAATAAAGCTCAAATTGACTCTACGTTTTAGTTAGAAAACTTTTGAATGGGAAAAAGAAAAGGGCTGTTTTTAGGGTTTTTCCGGCAATTATTCGATTTTTTCTTACCTTTTAACCTTCCCTAGACCTCCAAGAACATTTCAAGACCAAGATAAGATGAATCCGTTCTCGTGTTTTAGCGTGCTAACGAACAGCAATTGATTTATATATATATAAATACATCATGATATGGATAGAATCACTTTTTGTTCCAAACCATGTTTTAATTAACAAATTTCAACAACAAACGGTTATTATACCTAATGTATAATATTGAGACATACCATCTTACAGACTTTCTTATGCGCATTGATAAGAACATTCAATGTACCTATCATATTTGTTTATGTACAATCAATAATTTTTGTAGCGCACACGAAGTAAGCAAAATTTTTGGCAATTTTTTACACCTTGTTTCAAACTATCGTCATTCTTATAAAGAATTTATAACTTTTTCAAAATAAAAAATAGCCTATGTTACTCAGAGATAATGTCACTTGGTAATGGTGAAAGAATTTTTGAAATCAGTTCAGTAGTTTTTGAGTTTATCCATTACAAACATACAAAAAAACATAAAAACAAAAAAATAAAAAATTAAACTTTTCTCTTTATAATATTATTATAGTATTATAGTAATAGTATAGATAATAAAAATAATGAAGCCTATGTTCATCCTATGCCATTAAACTATATATATGGCAAATTTGATGACTTTCGTCTCAGACAGACAGACAGACAGAGTTACTTGTGGATTCGAATCAAGCTCTTTTTACAGATGATGGATTTATTGGAAACCAAATATGGTGAAATATAATAACAGAATTGGAAAATGTTTTTTGCGACATATTCAATGTGGCTTTATTTAATGGCGACCTCAGTGGTGTAGTGAGTGAGTGGCCGAATAAGATGTAAAAGATGTTCGATTCTTTCAGTTCATATTGAAACATTTCAAAGTGGTCTTTGTGATTTTAAAATGAAATAGAATCACGACTGTAATCCCCATTTACGGTAGTCATCCTCTCAGATCTCCAGGCTCTCAGGTTCTTGAAGATCTCTAAAAAAGTTAGTCAGAAGCACGTCCAAACATAGTATTTAGCATGCCCACATTTTGCAGTAGTTAGCATTCCACACGTGACAGGTTGCAAGCCCGTCGCCGCTTACAAGAACACTAACTGGTTTCCTCACGATGTTTTCCTTCACCGTTGTAAGCACGTGTTATTGCGCATATAAATTTCCTATAGAAAAATTTATATTATGCAGATATTGATGCACATCCGGGACTTAAACCCATGACCTTCGGATTGAAAGTCAAGGTACCTCCTACTGGGCACACAAAATACACGTTACGTCATAGAGTCGTCAAAACATGTCCTAGGCTGTTGCCAGCGTCCCAAATTTCAGTAAAAAGTTCCTCCAGACGCTAAATAAATCATCTAGAAAAGCTTTATTTAATTAGGTAGGTACTTATATCCCCATTTTAGCCACGACCTGATTCTCGTAAATAACTCATGGAACGTAAATCCTCTAGAGTTTGTGTAATATTTTTTTTTTTGTAGAGTTCCGTAACCAAAGGTTAAAAAAGAGACCCTGTTACTAAGGCTGTCCGTCTGTCTGTCTGTCACAAGGCTGTATCTCATGAAGTGTAATAGCTAGACACTTGAAATTTTCATAGATGATGTATTTCTGTTGCCACTATAACAATAAATACTAAAATCAGAATAAAATAAATATTTAAGAGGGGCTCCCACAAAACAAACGTGATTTTTTGGCGTTTTTTATAGATAATAAATAGTAAATAATAAATAATAGTACGGAACGCTTCGTGCGCGAGTCCGACTCACACTTGGCCGGTTTTTTGCATCTACCTCTACCTAAGATTACTTATGAAATATTACAACATTAAGTACATTGTAATATTTATGCTGCCGACCGATATTTTTTGTTAAAACCTTTTAATGCAGATTTTTCGCTGAAAATTTTCGGTGGAATGCTTTTAAACAAACATTTTTCAGAACTCGACGTCATGTTTTCATTTATTTATATTGCAGGGGATTTCAGTTTTATTCAGATTGGTTTGAATTTGGTGCATTTTTTGCGAATAAAATATATTGTTTCATTTGTAAATTGAATAATTAATGTATGTAACACTGAAAGATCTGTCAAGTGCCTGCAAAGTGGCTGCAAAGGTACAGATTCAATTTCGCGTCGGGACAAATGGTTGCATGTTCTGCAAATATTTGGTCCCGGGTGTTATTGTCAGTTGGTACTCAGTTGGTAGTAGCTCTGCCTTCTACGCTGTAGGTTGCGGGTTCGATTCCGGTTCCAGGATAAACATTTGTGTAATAAACATAGATGTTTGTTCTGTGTCTGGGTGTTAATGTGTATAATAAGTATGTATTTACCAAAAAAAGAATATAAGTAGGTATTCTATCAGTTATTTGGTTCCCATAGTACAAGCTTTGCTTAGTTTGGGGCTAGATGGCGATGTGTGAAATGTCCACCAATATTTTTTTAATATATTGTGCTATGGTCAATAGTTTGATATCTACAGGGAATTCTAATGTGGGGTTTATTAATGTGATAGTTAGGTGTGGACAATGGATGTTATTACTATCACAATCTGTAATGAATGGAAAGTTTTTGTATAACAATTTCATTATACCCAAAGAGGGTTGACGTCAGGCTTGCGGCCGGTTGTAAAACACAAACCCGATACTACAACATGTTTTTTCTCCATTATTCTGACCGTATATTACGCAAAAAGCCGCGTTGGACGAGTGGGAGGTGCCTCGACTTTCGAAATTAAAATCGTGGGTTCAGATCCCGGCGTGCATCAATTATTTTTTATATTCGAAAAATGTATATGCCCATCAAAAACACGTGCTCAAATAAGTTCAACCTGCAACCTGTCATGTATGGAAAGCTAACTACTGCAAAATGTGGGCATACACGTGCCAAATATAATGTTTGGACGTGCCTCGGACTACCCTCTTTAGACATCTTCAAAGGATCTAAGTGCCTGGAGATTCTACCGTACTAGGGGATTACAGTCGTGATCCTATTTATTTTATTTTATGCTTACCCCACGTGGGGGGTCCAAAATGAATACCTTTCGCAATAATTTATATAATGGTAAGCAGTGAGCATTATTTCATTACAAGTAAGTACTTAAGCAGTTTGCACTTAAAGCGGCTATTTCCTAAATTTCGACGTTTTGTAAAGCGTTTTTTTACGCCTAAATATTACAAAAAGCTCTTACACGGACGATTAAAATAGCTCTTTTTAATTTAAGACTAAAGTCACGACCACACCGAGTAATTTAAGAGCAAACTAGCAGTCCGGACTAGAGCGGACTAATAAAGATTTATTAATCCACTATAGTCTGGCAAATTTTTAATACCTTAGGTTACATTATTGCAATTTTCGTAAGTATCTTGTATTTTTGTTATATAAAATATAGCCTATGTTGCTCGCTGATAATGTAGCTATTAATAGGTGAAAGAATCGCTTAAATAGGTTCAGTAGTTTTTATGTTTATCAGGTACAAACAAAAATACAAATGTTATCTAACAGCACATTTAGTGGCCCACGTAGGTCAAAATACAGCAAAACTGAGAACTTCCTTCTTTTTGAAAGTCGATTAAAAAACAAAACGCAATACTAGCAATATTGCTCTGTCGAATCCAACTTTTACTAAGGCCAGTTGAGGTCTGTATATCACTATGGCCTGGTTCTATCAAAGGGTTCTATGCCAATTTACGAACTATCGTCGATGCAAAGAGCCCAATACGAAATTCCATTTGAAAAACTGCAGTGGGATTTAAACGTCGCACGCCGATGACATTGGCACTTGACAGTACTTTGTGAATTTAAACTGTCAGTGTCACAAAACGGATGGTAAATGGGTTAGCTGGAAATTCGTAACTGTTTTAAGCTGGAGCTAGAATTGTTTAATTGTTTTTGAAACTGCAAAGGGATGTAACTTTATGTTATAGCGACGTTTTTAACTTTATGACTTTTATAAGTAATTTATTTAAAACTTAGGATAACTAAAAAGGAACGAGACAAGAATACCAGTCTTTATTGGCTCAATAGTTTTATGAGAGTACTCTCTTTGATAATCGACACTTTTAGCTTTAAAGTTGAGAATGCACCATTTTAGCCCTTCTTTCTCCTTTTGTTCTAACATTATGTTATTTTTTATTTTTCCTACTTGTTTATTTTATGTCCTTTTATTTAATTACACTACTATTTTAAAGTGGTTAAATTTGTATTTATGTATGTAATTATTAACCAAAAAACACTGAAACAATCTTTCAACTTTTTTCAGGACAAACAACAATTCTTATAAGTTTTCTTGAAAAATGGTTGTTTTTTGTTTCAGGTAAATCCCACAAAAACATTGCACAAGACTAATTTCAATATTTTAAGGTAAATAAGAGTGGTTCAGAAGTTTGAAGAAAATTTACTTGCCACGTGAAGGATATGTCAATATGACATTATTCATAATTTGTCCTACATACTTATCACAGCTTCTTTATATTTATTGAATGCGATGATTTTGTACTTTATCTCTTATGAAAAAACTTGTTATACGAGTATGATGATGAAACTCGAACTGGACTACCTCAAATCTATTCTCCACAAATATCAAAGAAATCATTAAAACCTAACCAGCCGTTACGGAATAATCGATGCCCAACATTAGTATAGTGAACTAAAAAAATATACAGCCTCCAAACTACCTTTTACTTTTAAATGGAGTTAAAAACTGTTTAAAATTGAAAAAGAAGTGCACCGCAACCAAGCCGATAGGTACCTAAAACACACTGCGAACATCTAAAAACACTACAAATTACAGCAGGAGGTTTAACCGCTGGCGAGATTTACGCTCCTCGCCTAATGTTGCTGAAGGATTACTGCAAGTTCTCGAATAAAACTCGAATGAAAATAAAAGCATCAAAAAAGTTTATTTTGTATCATCATAAATTTTAAACATAATATACACACAATAAAGACATGGACAGCAAAATTAGTCATCACTCGGAAAGATGTTGCAACAATTACAAGGCCGATGTTGTACCTATTACATATATATTAGAAAAAATAACCTTCATTTCGTTTACGTTTTCGCCTGCAATCCCTTGAAACATAGCCCTGCCTCTTATCCACACACTTCTGCTATCTATCTCTATCTTTCTTTTTACTTAATAAGTAAGACACCTACAAATAAAAGTAAATGAAAAAGTAAACACAAATGGCATTAATTTAAAATATAGTTTCTTAGCATATTAATCTAAGCAGTCCATGCCAGATTTCCAAAAAAAGTAAGTTTTGTTGTTGAAAAAAAGTTGCAAAAGAAATGACTGTAATCTCCAAGCATGGTGAATATCCTCTGGTAGGCGCCAGATCCTTGAAGATGTCTAATAAGTAGCAGCAGTTAGTCGGAGTTACGTCCAAACACTACATTAGGCACATGCCCACTTTTAGCAGTAGTTAGCATTCCAAAAGTAATAGGTTGCAAGAACATTGCCACTTACTTGTACCTATAAAAATACTATTTTGTGTCCTTACAAAAATACTTATTAAAACCTTCCTTGGAAGTAAAAGCTTCAAACTTTACACCCACCTTGTAATTATTATTGTCTAAACAATATCTATGATGTTTCACAAACCACAAGCAATAACAAAGTTAATAACACGATTAGGTAGCAATATACGAGAAACTCCCAACAAAATAATTTGGTTAATCATGTAGAAAAGTTTTGAAACGAGAAACCGTGGTAACGTTTTAAAACTCGAGCCAATAATTCAAGTCGTTTAACTGTTGTGTGTGGATGTACAGGGTACAGTTAGGGGGAGAAGTGTTCGGGCAATTTGTAAAGGTTTTGAGCGTGGGTAAAGTTTAGTAGATTGGGCAAGGTTGGGTTCTGGTAGTCAAACTAATCCAAATTGTCTGATGATTGCGCTCTTGAGTTTACGATGTTAGTTGGCGACCCAAAAACAACTATATACCAACTATTTTTACTACAGTCCGTATAATTAAAAAATATATTCATTTGAAATAGAAAACATGTACAAAAACAAGTTAAAGCTGAGCAGCAGATTTAAAACAAAATGAGGACCATTCAATGTTTTACGATGTGATATTTTACAAAATAAATTTAACTTATAACTACTAGGTACTCGTACTCATACCAACGAGCTAAAGTTATTCAGAACAATAGATTAGAAAAAACATAAAAATAGGACCAAGACTGTAATCCCCAAAATAAAATAAAATCTCAGAGTTCTAAAGCGGTAACAAGCTTGCAACATGTTACGTATAAACTGCCAAATTATATGTTTGGATGTGTCTCTGACTACTTCCTTGAAACATCTTTAAGTATCTGGGCACTAACGATTTAAGAGGTTCTATTTCATATTTTCAATTACATTATTTTTATAAAACAAACATTAAGCATCATAAATAAAATGCACATTTACTTGGAAAGAGAAACTCTAGATTTATGAGAATAGCGAGAATAGTGCTATTTTACTGACCCAACAAAACTATTTTTATTTTCTTTTACTTATCTCTCTGACTGTACCTGTGAGTGTGTGTGTTTGTAATATTATGTTTGTGTATGCTGTATTGTACTCTCTAATAAATAGGAAAGAACTGGAGTGTGAAGGAGGGTTTCAATGAGTTTTTGTTTAGTTTTGTTGTTGAATGTACATCCTAGACTCACACGCGAGGGCCTTATCAATTTTCGCTATGTGTACCATTAGCAGAAGTTTGTATAAACAAATAAATAGTGGTGCCATCTAGCCACAAACTAAGCAAAGCTTGTATTATGATAACTAGACAATTGATAGAATCTATACTATAATATTATAAAAGCGAAAGTAACTCTGTATGTCTGTTTGTCAGTAAAGTTATCACGGCTAAACCGATTGTGATGAAATTTAAAAATACGTAGTTTCAAGTCTCGGAACGGAAAAGGCTAGAGAAATTTTCTTTTGAATTTCAGGAATTTTAATGTTTTACGATAAAATTGTCAAAAATCGACTTCCTGAATCTATGCGGATAAAAGCCTAGCGGTTTGGCAGTAATAACGTCACAGACAGACAGACAGAGTTACTTTCGCATTTATAATATTAGTATAGATGATTTATGGTGATTCGTTTGCTCTGACCTATCGAGTTAACATTTGGCATTTAGCCAACTGAATAAACTGAACTAGGACAAAAAGTAACCTACTTTACTGAGCTAAGTGGGCTATTGTGCTGGGTTCATGTAAATTAAGAAGTAGTTCGTAGCGCTTTTTGTCTGAGCTTTAAAAAGGGGCGAGGTGGGTTAGCACTCGTTATTTTAGTCATCACTCAAGCATAGAGAACCACTTAAACAAAAGTAGCAACTATAAATATAAATAAATAAATATTGGCGGACTTTACACACAACGCCATCTAGCCCCAAACTAAACAAAGCTTGTACTATGGGAATCAGATTTCTGATTAAAAAAAATTATATACTTTTTTTTTGTAAATACATACTTATAACATAGTAACACCCAGACACAGAACAAACATCTATGTTCATCACACAAATCTTTGCCCTGGGCGGGGATCGAACCCATAACCTACAGCGCAGAAGGCAGAGCTACTACCAACTGAGCTATGAGGATAGTCAACTAAAGTTAATATTCTATTTGAAATATCTAGATAGAAAAATCTAATCATTTTTAGTTTTTGGTACCATTTGATTCGGGGCGAGAAGATAAATTATGTACACACATAAAATAAACGTCTGTCCCTGTATCCGCAAATTGAATCACGTGACTTCATTAATCACACTGCCACACTGTCACTGGCCAGCTGTCACTGTCACTGTGTCACGTGGGATTGCGGAATGAGTGGGAACTCGCGTGAAAAAGTGTCCGGGTATTTTGATTTTTCGTAGTATTTTTACTTAGTTTTTGAGTAGGGTTTTTACCTTCTTGTTAAATTGCCTTTTTATACTCGTATAGTTATGTAACGTGTTTCGCTTTCTGTTAGTTTTACTAAAATGAGAAAACAAAATAAATGAAACAATGTATTAGCGGTGACGGGTTTGCGACGTGCCTCTGACTACCCCCTTTTGACATCTTCGAAGGATCTAAGCCCCTGAAGATCTAAGAGGATGTCTACCGTAAATGGGGATTACAGTCGTGATTCTATTTTTTATTTTATAAATACCTATATTCTTATTGTAACTTAAACGAAGATTTTTTAAACGAGATAGTCATGGTATGGTAGGTCATAGTACGTTGCTTTGCAGTCGGTAGATACCTTAAGCGCGCGCCCTCGCGCCGCTTGCTCGCCCTCGCCTCGACTCCGAGCCGCCTCCGCCTCGACGCCGCCTCGACTCTAGCCAGTGCGGGCGATGCGTCTTAGGTTCAATAAAAAGTTGACTCTTAAAGTATCGAAGCCATATTGAGACTAACGCTTAGGAAACTTATGGCCGATCACCAAACTTAAAGCTTAAAGCAAATATTATCGCTAAGGGCGTCTATAGAACTTACACATAAACTTAAACTTTGTTCGAGAATGACATTACTTTATAGGTTAACTTTTAATGTCATATTTAGAGGAAACCCAACTTCGTTCAGTGAAGTTTTTTTCAAACATACTTTAACCCCTGCTCCCTTTTAGGGGTTGAATTTTGGTAGTTACACCCTCACCCACCAAAAGGAATACACCTTCCAAATTTAAAGTTTCTAGAACCAGGGGTTTAGGCTGGCTGTGGTTCTAGTTGATAGATCAGTCAGTCATTAACGCAAAAGTTTTTTATATTGAAATGACATTTTCATTCAAACGATAAACGCACCCTAAAGAATAAACAAATGGACTTTAACTCGACAAATAATCATTATGTTTAAAAAACAAAACTGATTTTATTCAATACAAAATTTCATCCCCTATTTTGACACCCTTAGAGGTGGTATTTTTTCCTCAATATCAAATGGGAAGTATACACTCCCAATAACAGAATTCTGAAGTAACAAAGATAAAAACATCCTCCTTTTTTTAAGTCGGTTGAAAACAACGATTATTACAGCGGCAATGGGCTTGCAACCTGTCACGTATGTGCCACATGTAATATTTGGACGTGCCTCTGACTTCCCTTTAGATATCTTCCAGGATCTAAGCGCCTGGAGATCTGTGAGGATGTCTACTTGGGAATTACAGTCGTGATCCTATTTATTTTCTTTCCCAACGATACCGAATAAAAACATCCCACTGTAAGTAGTATAAAAATCAAGGAACAAATACGTACGTCGAACGGTTTGCAATGAAAACAGTGCCATTCCCCGGAAATAATTACCCATGGAACTACGTCGGAGCCGCTCCTAACCCTCCGGTCTCCGATCGGTGATTCATCTCTTTCCTTTTCTGACCCGTGCACCTTAGCACCAGTTTCTAGAGAAATCAAATTTTGAGCAATCAAATTAGACTGAATTTATAAATACTTACTACTATAATCTATCTATCTAAATAACTTTAAACGAGCAATTCTTGTATTTATAATATTACTAGCTGCTCGCCCCGGCTTCGCACTGGTGGTACCTGGATAAAAAGTAGCCTATGTATTATTCTGATTTTAATCCGTTAACTATTTTTTGCGTGAAAGAGTTACAAACACACACAAACTTTCGCATTTATAATATTAGTAGGAAGTAGGATATTATAATCTGAATCTCGGAAACGGCTCCAACAATTTTCATGAAATTTAGTATGCAGGAGGTTTCGGGGGTGATAAATTGATCAAGCTAGGTTTCATTTTGAGAAAACGTCGTTTTATCCTGTTTTCAGGCAATGAAATACCAAGCAAAGCTCGGTCATCCAGCTCCCTAAATATAATGTGCCCAATGTTATCGTGATTGCACGTCACTCTGATTACCTCTATAAGACATCTTCAAGGATCTGAGCGAATAGAGATCTAAGAGGATTGGGTTAGTTGGGGATTATATTCATGTAGGACTTAAAAAACCAATAGCGTCCCTTGACTTTTCGATTGTTCAAAACATTTTCGTCGATTTTCCTGTTAGTTTGTTAAACATAATAATGATGCACATACAAATAATTGACGCTGATGATAAAATAAAAATAAATAGGATCACGGCTGTAATCCCCAAATATGGTACACATCCTCTTAGATCTCCAGTCGCTTAGATCCTTTGATGATGTTTAGTCAGAGGCACGTCCAAACATTATATTTGGCACATGCCCACATTTTGCAGTAGTTAGCATTCCACACGTAACAGGTTGCAAGCCCATCGCCGCTTATAAGAATACTAACTGGTTTCCTCACGATGTTTTCCTTCACCGTGTTTTTGATGCGCATATAATCATCATCATCATCAATCATCCATTGATGCACGCCGGGATTCGAACCCACGACCTTCAGATTGAAAGTCGAGGTACCACCCACTCGGCGAACACTGCTATGATGACCAGAGATATAAACTGGTGCTAAATATCTTCCTGTTCTGACCCAATTGGCGAGAACCGCCCATGCGCTCATATTTCCTTTGTGGTTAATTGATTAGGCGATAAAAATATCAAACATTTTTAATTTACTTATTTGTTTGAAACATAAAAGTGAAAAAGTACCTACTATTAAATAAATATTGATGGACGTTATCACACAGCGCCATCTAGCCCCAAACTAACATAGCTTGTGCTATGGGAACTAGATAACTGATAGAATACTTATATAACCCAATGTAAAATACTCCAGTAGAAAACTGTCCTAGAAAGAACCTGGAAAAGTACAGTAAATTGGTACAATAAAATAAGAATACAATAGATATATACTTTTTTTGTAAATATATATGTACATATGACATTAGGACATGACCTATTTATGATGAAACGCAAATATTTACTCTGGGTGGGGATCAAACCCACAACTCATTACAATCACCTGTTAAAATACACACGTTATAAAATAAATCGATTATTTAAATATCGATTTAGTAGTAAAACAAGAGTTAGAACATCACTTTTGATGTGCAAATTATGCAATGGAAGACATTCTCTCAGATCTCCATACACGCAGGCCGTGTCGTGTGTTGTAGATGACTAAAGGGCTAGTCAGAGGCACGTCCAAACATTACATTTGGCACATGTGGTAGTAGTATTCTATACGAGTCCACGTGTCATATTTAAGTTATAACTTTTAATACATACACAACAAGTCGTTACGCCTTTACGATTATTAAAATAAATAATTTGTTAAAAATATACCTACATTTATTTCTCTTTGTTAAATATAGTGTCTTTAAATATTTAATTCGGTCAAGGACATAATCGCTTTGTGCAGATTTATCTCGCTCCTAACAACAACTGGGCCGTCATTGTCCCGCAAGGCCTCTTTGTCCCGCGTCCTTTTGAGCAGGACAAGTGTGGGGCCAACGCGGCTGTGTTTGTGACATTTGAGGGTTAAGATTTATAGTAGAGATAAATTGACACATACGAAGATGCGTTTGACTAAATATGTCTTAGAATTATACGTAGACGTTGTTAGTGTTGCCTCTGATTACCCTTTTATTGTTATTTCTCATATTTGAGATAAGATATTCGGAATGGACAATGAAAATTGCTCTGAAAGTTAAGATACTATGAAACAAACATTAAAATATATGTCTTCGTTATTTAGACTTTTTCCAATGCTACGATGTAATTTGACATTAAGCAACAACACCAGTAAAAATATTTATTTCAAAACATGTAAAATTTTACAACTACGAGAATCGAACCCGTACCGCTTTCCTCTTATCTGAGAGCTAGATTACCTCGCCACCTTAGTCGTAAAATTAGATGATACATTATTTCCATGTAGGCAATCTTCAAATGTCACAAACACGAGCCTCACCGGCTCCACACTTGTCCCGCACAAAGGCGCGCGGGACAAAGGACCCCGCGAGACAATGACAGCCCAATTATTATTATAAGCGAGATGAATCCGCTCAAAGCGTTTATATCTTTTTCCTAATTATGCATTGAGAGTGCCAGAATTTAGTCCCAGATTGGGCGTTTTTTGGCATGTTTTTCGTACAAGCATTAAAATTAAGCGAAAAATTATGCCATGGCGTACGCAAATCTTACTAAAACAATTTTAATTATGGGAACACTAAGCTTAAAAGTTTTTATACATACTTTTATGAATGTGCATTA
This sequence comes from Hydriomena furcata, assembly GCA_912999785.1. NCBI lineage: Eukaryota > Metazoa > Arthropoda > Insecta > Lepidoptera > Geometridae > Hydriomena > Hydriomena furcata. The sequence goes on along the minus strand of OU538841.1, from coordinate 10,774,124 downwards.
TTGTGTTGGGTATCGCAAATAATAACTGTGTGCTGAATCGACTCTTAATTTGTAACAATGCTAAAATCATTTCGTACTGTTTTTTGTGCTTCAGTACCTATCCAGTGGTGTTGACTGGTTGTAGCCTTTTGCGCTATAGTTTGTGAGTTCGGTTCCCACCAAGGACAAACATTTGTGCATGAACGTAGATGTTTGTTGTGTCTGGTTGTTATAATGCATTTATTTACAAAAAAAGTACATAAGTATTATTATCAGTAATCTATTTCCCATAGTACAAGCTTTACTTAGTTAGGAGCTAGATGGCGCTGTGTAAAATGTGACGTGGCCGGTAAAAATAATTTAATCACGAAGAAAATAAAATAGCAGAGCACTCCATCAAACAAAGTAACTAAAACTGCAAACTAACTCCATTGTGCGAATGACACAACTCCAACACTGAATAAACTTGGAATTCAATAACCGGATAGAGGAGGCTGCTTCATAAATCCCGTTTGAAATGGCTGATTCTACTCTTAGCACCGGTCAGCTGGTTGCAAATGTTATCTTTATTATTGATGTGAAACATCTATAGCGGCGGGTAGTACCAGCTGTTGGATTCGCGACGCGTGTTGTGAACTACACGCGGCTAGGTACGCGAACTAGATGACCTGCCGGAGAAATGCCGACTCTTTTGTACTAAATTTTCATTTTGCCATATTTATTGCTGTCGTAAACTATCTTTTTATGCATATTACTTGTGCAAAATGATTTCGATGTTTCACATCTGCCAGGCGTTCCGCGACGACTCACATTTTTTATTATTATGAGCTTCCTTCTCTCCAATCATCCTTCCTTGTGCAACTGCGGGCCAATCCTTTAGGTAGTCTATATCGCTCCATCTTCGTCGTCGTCTGCCGCGCGGTCGTTGGTTTCCGTTCCCGTTTGATAGCGTCTACTCCGTGGTGGCTAAGTCATCTTTATTTACCAATATTTAAGCAGACTACAGAATGTATGCACGTGCCAAAAATATCATTTAGATGTGCCTCTGATAACCCCTTTAGTTATCTTCAGGGAAAGCACCTGAAGATCTGAGTACTTGGGGATATATGGGGACACATTCTCAAAGAAGGTGGACGTCATATTTTTTACGAATATATTTTTTACTAGCTTTTATTTAAATTAAATTGCCCGTAAAATCTGTAATTTCCCTAAAAATTTAGTAGCCGTAATTGGGCAATTGAAGTTAATTGGACAAAATGGATTCATGAAATCTTTACGCAATATTTCATTGAAACCATTGAACAGCTAAAAATAATATTGTTATTGCTCATTCGGGTATTATGTTTATTGATTCAATTATATAACCCCATTATAAGACAGAACAATTTTCATACGTTAGATGCGTGTAGCATTATTCACTATATCTCATTATTAATTAACCGACGAAAAAAGAAGAGTTATTTTTCGTTTATTAATTAAAAAGTATTTTTGTTTGTGTTTGACATGTGTTTTTAGGGTTCCGTACCCAAAGGGTAAAAACGGGACACTATTACTAAGACTTCGCTGTTCGTCTGTCCGTCTGTCTGTCACAGGGCTGTATCTCATGAACCGTGATAGCTAGACAGTTGAAATTTTCACAGATTATGTATTTCTGTTGCTGCTAAACAACAAATACTAAAAACAAAATAAAATATTTTTTTAAGGGGGGCTCCTATACAACAAACGTGATTTATTACCGTTTTTTTATAGATTATGGTACGGAACCCTTCGTGCGCGAGTCCGACTCTCACTTAGCCTGTTTTTTTTAAGTATGTATGTACCTGGTGATCTGAATTCAATGATTTTTGTTTTCTATTTATTTCATTGGTAGAGCATAATGATGCAGTCTTAAAGTTTGTCCTATTTAAATAGCTCCTTCACAAAACTTAAAAACAAATATTGTCGCTTGACTTTGCGTTTGGTCGAAACATTATCGTGGTTTCCTTTTTATTCGTAATTATCGAAGTTTGTAAGTATTTACTAGACATTTTGTAGACAAGACATTTATCAAAATAAAATCTTTTCCAGCATATACAAAGATGTTGAATGCAAATGAGAATGAATTCGTAACATCTAGTAACTAGTGCTTTGGGCATTGCTGTATGAATAGAACAAATATTGACCGTTGCTCTTCAAAATACAGAGTGTCCCAGGTTTGTTGAGAGTCCAGTACTATCCAATAAACACGTTGTTATATTGCGAGTAGGTATGTTTGATACTATGCAGATCAATTTAGGATAGCCAGCGTTCAATAGGATTAGTCTTGCCGTAAACCAAGACACATTTTGTTACAGACAGGATCGGTTTCATCTATCTTGGGTATCTAGAAATCGATAATGTTGATTTAGACTACCAAATACATAAGTATATCTATTGGTAGGGACCAATGTCTTAGGTGAAAGCTAAATTGCTTTTAGTATATTGTAGGATTATGGACTTATGAACTGTTTTTGTATCTATTAGAACGACAACAAAAAATATACTATCAGAACTATGATAATGGCAATGCTACAGACAATAGAAAAGGAATAATAGCCGCTAATTAACTGAAAAAATATTCACGAAATATACACGAAGGGTTCCGTACCATTATCTATCGTAAAAAAAACACGTTTGTCGTATGGAAGCCCCACTTAAATATTTATTTTATTCTGTTTTTAGTATTTGTTGTTATAGCGGCAACAGAAATACATCATCTGTGAAAATTTCAACTGTCTAGCTATCACGACCATGCGATACAGCCCTGTGGCAGATAGACGATCAGACGGACAGCGAAGTCTTAGTAAAGTGTCCCGTTCTTAACCTTCGGGTACGGAACCCTAAAAAAACCAAACCACTATCGTTTTTTGATTCGATTATAGATATCAAGAGACATCGTCAGAAACTTTTAAAAGTGCAATCAGAAAATAGTAGAAAACTAGACAGTTTATAAGCATGAAGTTACCTCGTTTTTCGAGGTGCTTACTCTAAAATTATTTTTTTCTATAGAGATGAGTTTTCTTTTAAATGATTGCATCCTCTGATCCTTGCGAAGCCAGGACAAGCCAACTACTTCAATCCAACCAAGCTTTATCTCTAAATAACGTTAACCAAAAACCATTTTCATGACGAAAATGGACATGAAAACGGTTTTATAGCGACCGTGCTTCATATACAGATTTGATGAAATCTATACTATCTATACTAATATTATAAATACGAAAATAACTCGTATCTGTCATCCTGTGGCGTTATCACAGCCAAACCGCTGGGCTAATTGTGATTAAATTTTGTATAAAGATAATTTAAAGTCTTAAATTGGACATAGGGTACTGTTAAAAAAATATATTTTCAAGAATTTTTGTGTTTTACGAAAAAGTTGAATCGAATCGAGTTAATAATCGATTCAGTAATACAATCTAAATCGCGTCAAAGTCACAGGTAAAAGCTAGTACTTACTATCATAACTATGAAGATTAAGTTTAGTTGCAAAACTTGCTAACAACCCCATACTACCGGGATTTGAACCCAAATCTCACACGGCAATAACGTTTTAAGGTCTTAGATAAATCTTTATAATATCAAGCAGTTTTAGTTCTAAACGATGTTAGATATTAAGACGATTTTCCGCTCCAGCACTTTGCCTTTACAAGAAGTTAGTCTTTAAACCTGGGGCCGTACCACAAGCTCATATAATATCAAAACAGTATTACTTACGGTGCGAAGGTGACAACGTAATACGAACTCTTATAGCGTTGTCACTTTCGCACCGTGAATAATATTATTTTGGTATTACTCTAGAACCTTTTGGTACGACCCCTGAACCATTTTACAAAGTATTAACTGAACTTCAACTTATTAATTTGAACTGTTTTTCTATCGTTTCCGGTAAAAATTTGTAAGTACTATGTAATGTAAACTCCTTTTTAGGGTTCCGTACCCAAAGGGTAAAAACGGAACCCTATTACTAAGACTTCGCTGTCCGTCTGTCCGTCTGTCCGTCTGTCTGTCACAGGGCTGTATCTCATGTTCTAGCCTCACCGTGTTAGCTAGACAGTTGATTTTTTTACAGATAAATGTATTTCTGTTGCTGCTGTAACAACAAATACTAAAAACAGTATAAAATAAATATTTAAGGGGGGCTCCCATACAGCAAACGTGATTTTTTCCCTATTTTTATAGATAATGGTACGGAACCTTTGGTGCGCGAGTTCGACTCGCACTTGGCCGGTTTTTACAGTATTCTGTACATGGAGGGTGGGTTTTTTCAGGGGTATTACTTTGGTAAGTCTTAGGAACTTATTGAACGTTTAATTGCTAACTAGCCTCAAATAATGTATTCATCATCATCATCATACTCAGTATTTCTCATCGCACTGCTGGGCATAAGGCCTTTGCATGCTGCAAAATGTGCGCATGTACCAAATGTAACATTTGGACGTGCCTCTTAATAACCCCTTTAGAAATCTTCTAGGATTTGAGCGCCTAGAAATCTGAGATTGGGAATTACAGTCGTGATCCTATTTATTTTTTTCATTACGTAAAGTCGTATTAACTGTAAAAAAATGCCACCACCCCTTACACTTCACCCCTCGCAACCCCTCGAGTGTCTTCATTAGGCTCTGACGTCATTGTGACGTCACACAAAGCATTTCGCCCGTAATCCGGCGCTTGTGATAAATTGCAGGGTTGGTGGTGTTTTTCTTAAGATAACTTTATGCTTTTGAATTTATGCTTAGATAGCTGTTTAAATTAATTGTTCATTATATAAAGAAAAAACATTGTTTGAACACCATAAAATGAAACGCCAACATTGGGCAGTTCAGTTTCCGATGACTACCATATTTTTTAGGGTTCCGTACCCAAAGGGTAAAAACGGGACCCTATTACTAAGACTTCGCTATCCGTCTGTCTGTCTGTATGTCTGTCACAGGGCTGTATCTCATGAACCGTGATAGCTAGACAGTTGAAATTTTCACAGATTATGTATTTCTGTTGCAATAAATACAAAAACAAAATAAAATAAATATTTAAGGGGGCTCCCATACAACAAACGTGATTTTTTTTCCGTTTTTATAGATAATGATACGGAACCCTTCGTGCTCGAGTCCGACTCGCACTTAGCCGGTTTTTTTATAAAATGAACTAAATATTTTCTTTCGTGTGCATTTGAAAAAAAAATGAGGTTTAAAAAAATGAACCTGCGTCATGGAATCAGAAACTACGTACCATAGTACCACAATCCACAAGGTACATATTTTCAGCTATATGCTTGGAATCTTGAGAATTATTTTATAAACCAGGAATTAACAGAAACCCAGCCTCACAATATATACAAAAAAAAAACACCGAAAAATGCGGGCATGTGCCAAATATGTTTGGACGTGCCTCTGACTACCCATTAGACTATTAGACATCTTTGAGAATCTGAGCGCCTGAAACTTGAGCTGAAGTCTAACGTAGGTACTGATCCTATTTGTTTCTTCCTTGTTTTTTTAAACACAGATAAAACACAGTTTAATTAAAATATCTTCAAAAATGGCGGAAACTCTGGCCGCATCCCGAACCAATTACAAAGTAGCGATTACATCGTGTTACCGTGTATAAATCACCCGGTAATCCCTACCCCCGGTTTCCCAACTTTACCCGTTCACCACCAATCACCATGCTTCTCACATACCAACCAATGTTAAATTAACTCTAGGGTAATGGTTAATGGATAGACACAAGGAATTTTTCTACCACTTTAAACTTAAAAAAATATTAAAAATATATTTTTATAAACATGCTTTTATAACTCTAGGGCTCTAGTACAATTCAATTAATTCTTTAATTCAAAAATCATTTATTTCAATAAAATCATAAGGATCACTTTGAAACGTCTTAGGAACTAGGTGAAGCTACGACCAAGCCTAGAAGAATCAGGCAATAAACACGGCTTGGGGTCTACCTTTTTTTTTCAATGATTCTCTTCAAGACAAATCCAACGATCTCAAACACGACGTATTTATGTTGTTCAGTTGAGGAGTTCCTATAGCTACATTCGAGCTCCATCATCGGACCAGCTCGTTACTAATATAATTTTATAATGTATGTCTCGTATAAGGCCTTATATTATAGGCCTTTGCCCTGCAGTGGGACACTACAGGATCATAATAATAATAATAATGTCTCGTATATATATTTTGAAATGGAATTAACTAGTTATACTCAACACAACACAACCAATAGTCAAATAGGTACATAGAACTGATCCTACATGTTTAATCGTGTTATATTTATTTATTTTTATATTGTGCCATGGTACCCAAACCCGAAACAAATATTTGCTAATTAAGATAAGGGTTTAATATGTTTTTGTCATTGGTATCGTGTTTATTTGTATATTTGCAAAAGGTTCAGCTTTTATTTTACGCCATGAAAACTCGAGGATTTTATTTATCCAAATTACAAACAGAAATATAATTATTAAAACTTTTCTAGATACATTTATCATACGAAAATAGCTCCTAAAAAGCACAATTTTCATTTTAGTTCAAAAAATATTAAAATCTTCTCAGATCTCCAAGCACTTAGATCCTTGAAGTTGTCTTAAGGGGTTATTCAGAGGTACGTCCAAACATTACATATGGCACAAGCCCACATTTTGCAGTAGTTAGCACTCCACACGTGATAGGTTGCAAAAATGTAGAACAATGATAGTTTCTTTTTATGTTTGATTGATTTTGAGATAATGTGTTTTTATCACATTTTCCTTATTGACTCTCTTCATACAGAACCGTAGGAATCGATTTGTCACTTCTTTCATCTAGCCTCAAATTAAGTAAAGCTTGTACTATGGGAACCAGATTGGTGATATAAAACTTATACTTTTTTCTGGCAAAAACACACTTATAATATAAATAAATAAATAAATATTGATGGATATTACAAATAGCACTATTTATCTCCGAACTGAGCAAAGCTTGTACTATGGGAGCCAGATTACTGATGGAATACGTTTTTTTTTTTTAATTTTCATACTTGTATCTAATATAATATAGGTTCATCACAATATTGTATTGTATTGTAGTACAATTTGACCGGCCTCACATCGATCCCCACCCAGGGCAAATATTTGTGTGATGAACATAGATGTTTGTTCTGTGTCTAGGTGTTAATATGTATAATAAGTATGTATTTACGAAAAAAAAGTATATAAGTATTCTATCAGTTATCTGGTTCCCATAGTACAAGCTTTGCTTAGTTTGGGGCTAGATGGCGCTGTGTGTAAAGTCCGCCTATTTATTTATTTATTTATATTTATTATTTAATATTTGTCCTGGTTGGTAATCAAACCCACCATCGAAAATTTGTAAATTTCGGGAAAAACTGTAAATGATGTTTTCTGTGACCTGGAATAACATAAGATACTTTTATACAAGTACCACGCGAACTAAGCCGCGGGCGGTACCAAGTATAATTATTAATTTAATTGCCCGTGTAGGAATACTTTTAAACTTGAGCTGGCATGCTATTTATAAACGTCACGTCTAAGTGAAACCTCTATGCGTTAATGTTATCATTTCTTCTGTACCCCTTTTACCCCTTACACCCCCTTTCACCCCTCCACCCCTCCCATGTTGCCCCTACACGTAACCCTAAACTTTTGTGACAAGTCCCGAGGTATGCTAATTATGGGGTGAATTGGGGTGTTTGCTGAGCCCTTAATTGTTCTTGGATTAGAGTGGACAGTTGGAGTTTTCTTTGAACAGTTCGGGTTAATTTGGTTTATGAGACACACAGTCTGCCAAGTTACGCTTACTTAGGTATTTATTCAGTCTAGATTTACATTAGACCACTGTGTACAGTATAAAGGGGTGAAATCTTTGTTGAAATAAAAAATAATGTCTTTTTTTGTAAAAAAAAATTGCGATTAACAACTCTAACTACTGCCAAATGTGGGCATGTGCCAAATGTTATGTTTGGACGTGACGACTACCCCCTTTAGACATCTAAAAGGATCAGAGCGCCTGAAGATCTAAAAGTATTTCATTTTTCAGTCTATATTTTGAAAAAAAAAATACAAATTTGACAATTTGGTGGCGTATTGGGCGAGTGCTCGACTGAGGCGCAAAATGTGTGGGTTCAATCCCCGCCCTGATAAAAATGAACGCTTGACCTAAAAATAATTGTTTCCGGTCTAGATATTATCACTTATTACAATGCTACTCGTAATAAAATACTATCTATTTGATACTCCACCCACAATACAGGAAATATTAGAAAATAATTATACAGGGATTTATTTGTCAGTTAAATTTGTAAAACAACGTTTCCTTATTTGGTCCAACTAAGCCATTTAAAAAACAAAAGCTACCTTTGACGCAAAATTATATAAACTTCGTGGTAAATGTGGGCTTAGTAAGTTCGTATTAAATTTTTAGACTGCTCGAAAGCCTCCGTCACGACCATTGACTCCACAGCCTAGACTCCTCATGCAAGGCAAACACTGTCAGACAACACATATGGGCTACAAACAGATCTTGTGTACACCACCGAGCGCGGTTCAAGACGCGCGCCTTGGCGTGCTGTAACATTGAACCGACCAATCAATGCAATGCATTTTTTATCGCTCCCTCTGACCAGCACACCTCAACATTTTGACAGAATTGTTAGTTTAAAAAAATGAAGCCATTAGGCATCTAATGGGTTATGTTATGTGGTCGATGGTCACGACTTGTTTTTAAAACACTCAGCTGTCATTGTCACCCATCTTGTGACCGCGATGAAGGTTGCTTAACTTATGCGATCTAGACAAGCTACACAGGAACGCTTTGTGTGATCATTATGATCACTAGTGAACTTTATTCACGCTCCACCCCCATAAGGGTTGAATTTAGGGAATTATTTTCTTAATGCACCTTTACACCCCAAAACAAATGCACCTTCCAAATTTCAAGTTTCTAGGACCAGTGGTTTAGGCTGTGCATTGATAGTCAGTCACTCATTCAGTCATTCACTCATTCTCTCATTCACTCATGCAGTCATTCAGTCGCTCAGTTAGTAACACAAGAGTTTTATAAATTTCAATTAATTTTATATAGCACTCCTTCCATTCACATTCATTCCTATCTATCTGTGAGTTTCTCCCATCAATAAGATCGATAGAAGTCCTTTATCCGGTGACGCTACTTTACAAATGGCGTAATGAATCCAGAGTTCCACAGAGATATGGTGGAATTAATTCGTTGGGTATTAAGTGGGTGATAGACGTACGAACTTATAGTACGCGGTTTTTAAGATCGCGAACTTGCTCGGCTCGACGTTAGTGACACACGTGAAGCTTACTCACTCTGTATTGCGATGTCGTCGACTGAAGAAGCTTTGTGTTATTTAGGAATAATATCGTATTACATTTTAAAAACTAAAAAAAAGAAACGAAGTCGAAACAAAATGGCGGCTCGCGGCTTGCAATGCTGCCACACGTTCGAGCCATGACGAGCTACGAGCAAGATTTCAGACCGGTTGGATCGCCGACGATTTTGCGCGGCGGTTTTAAAGTACGCGTACTTACGGTGACACACAAGCGAAAAAGGTCGGCGAGCCATAAGTACGCGTACTTGCTCGTACGTCTATCACCCACTTTAGTTTTCTTGTCAAGGTGCTTGTGGGAATGATAAAGTAGTAACTGTCATTATGTGACTCTGGATTGAAAAACCCTTGTTATACTGACTGTTCATAATATGTAGGTTATTTATAAAAAAGGCCAAGTGCAAGTCGGACTCGCGCACGAAGGGTTCCATACCATCATCTATAAAATACGAAAAATCAATCTTCAAAAAAATTGTGTTTTTGTAGATTTAGTTTTTTTTTGCCACTTGAATATTTATTTTCTTCGCGCCGTCTATTCCCAAACTAAGCAAAGCTTGTGCTATGGGAACTAGATAACTTATAGAATACTTTTTTTTGTAAATACATACACAATATACATTATAACACCCAGACATAGAACAAATATCTATGTTCATCACACAAATATTTATACTGGGTATCAAACTCACAGACTACAGCGCAGAAGGCAGAGCTACTACCAACTAAGCTGTGAGGCCAGTCGAATTGCCTTGAGTGTCAATGTAATTTATTATTATCCGCAGAAACATTGCTAAGATAGTGTATTATATTTACTCTTAAGAAAAATGATAGTATCAAGCAATTTTGATCCAAAATCGATCAGTTGGGAATCCCTCGCCTTTATCTAAGTAACGACGTTAGCGGACAATCCAATCGCGCTCCAATCCGCTTCAATCACGCCTCATCGTGATTGGAAGCTACAAGAGTTGCTACCTCGCTGCTACCTCTAATGAAACTGGAATGTTAAACCATTTTGTACCACTTTTCATTATTCTAATCCTAATAATCCTACTAATATTTTAAATGCGAAAGTTTATGAGTTTTTTTGTATGTTTGTGCCTCAATCTGGTTAAACGACAAAACGGATTAAGATGAAATTATAATTCGAAAAACAATCACTAAATGATAAAAAATGCAAAAAAGATGAATATAACCAAAATCATCTTTTTTGGTGTGCAAAAAATCTGACATCATTTGTTATAGCAACGTGCGTTTCTCTATACGATTATTGAAATTTGGACAGTACAACATCTGTCGCGGGTCTGCTAGTTTAACAATAAGTTTAAATAACAGTTTTAGTTAAATAAGACAAACTTTTGCAAACAAACATTCATACGAACAGTACAAGTTAAATAAAAGCTTGTAAAAACAATGCATCGTCAATATTAATTAATCATTTAAACATCTAAAGAGGCATAAATTAACGTTAAATAGCAAAACCGTGTTTTTAGGGTTCCGAACCTCAAAAGAAAAAACAGAACACTTATAGGATTACTTCGTTGTCAGTTTGTCTGGTCTGTCGGTCTGTCAAGACCTTTTTTCTCAGGAACGCGTGGAGGTAACAAAAAATTTGAAATTAATATCGAATACTAAGTTTTTATAGTACTACTAAGATTCTGGTTTCTATAGTACAAGCTTTGCTTAGTTTTTGGCTAGATGACGCTGTGTGTAGAGTCCGCTAATATTTATTTATTTACGGTCCCTTGAAACTGTAAAAAAAAGCTTATTTTAAGTTACACTAACTTAAACAAATTTAACTTGTAGTAGACAATGGAAATGAGTGCGTCCCTTAGGCACTATATGTAGTCTAGCCGCCACATAACTTATTTTTTAATTACGTTTTAATTGTATTGCTGTAAAGTTTTCGTTTAATTAGGTTGTTTTTGGTAAAATGCCACTTTAGCGTCGCTTGAGACTGAGGGTCATAAACCCGGTTGTGTGTGCCTACTCCGGCTTTGAGCATTTTCTGCAGTCAATAACTAAGCATAGCAAACAAACTTGTTTAAACAACTTTGTTTAGTAAATACAATTATTTGTCTCTGATCCGTTTTGATTAGTGACATTTGTGGTGCGTTGTATGTACCTCTAGATGTTACAATACGTTTACTTAACCTAAGAGATAGATAAATACACTATTCTATATATTTTTTTAATTGTTTCAATAATATTTTTAAACATCGTTTATTTGAAAATTAAAATGTCGTTAAAGTGCCCACAACCAGCGCTCTTGCCCTAGTTAGTAAAGCGTACACATTGCCCTTGGAAGGATATTCTTGAGGGACTTAGTGAGACTAATCGGTATTATACCCACCGGTATCTGTATAGTGAAGTTGTATTTAATGTTTAAGAAGTTTGTTTTGGCAGACATGATCTACGAGTGTCCGTGAGTTAATATCTAATTTTATAAGCATGAACTCATAAATCTGTATTACCTATATATTTATATATATATATTTGTCCCGATTCTGTTGGTGTCAGACTAAACTAAAACTAAACTGCATTCGTCTCCTTCCATTTCAAATAGAGTAAAAGAGACAGCAACTCTTTTAGAGATGTTTTTAGCTTAGTTTGGTGCAAACAGAATTGACACTATTGTATTGTGTGGTGGAAATAAAACTTGTTTTACTCTATTCTATTCTATAAAGAGCCAATATGGATTGTATTAAACTAAAATATAATTATACTAGCGACCTGCCCCGGCTTCGCACGGGTAGCATGTAATTATACATATAAACCTTCCTCCTGAATCACTCTATCTATTAAACAAACCGCATCAAAATCCGTTGTGTAGTTTTAAAGATATAAGCAAACATACATACATACAGACGCGGGAAGCGGAAAGCGACTTTGCTTTATACTATGCTAGCGACACGCCCCGGCTTTGCACGGGTTTAATACATATAAACCTTCCTCCTGAATCACTCTATCTATTAAAAAAAACCGCATCAAAATCCATTGTGTAGTTTTAAAGATATAAGCAAACATACATACATACATACAGACGCGGGAAGCGGAAAGCGACTTTGCTTTATACTATGTAGTGATAGCACTAAAAATGGCAACTCACATTGACTGAACGATGAATGAATGAATGAAAATGCAACCATATTTAAAAAGCATTCGGTCAATAGTCAAAAGCTCCTTTATAGTCGTGTACATAAACCGGGGAGGTTGTTAAGCCGACTTACACTAAACTGTTGAAAAATGTAAGACTGTAAACACACGGCCCGCGCCGGCAGAGGCTTAGCGGCTGAACAAATGGCCGGCGAGACTATGTTACATGTCCGGTAAGACGGTCCTGACGGTCCACAAGCTCAAAAATAACATTAAAAAACCGGTCAAGTGCAAGTTTAACCCGCGCATGAAATATTCCGTACCACTATCTATAAAAAACGGCAAAATAATCACGTTTGTTGTATAGGAGCCCCACTTAAATATTTATTTTATTCTGTTTTTAGTATTTGTTGTAGCTATCACGGTTCATGAGATACAGCCTGGTGAGAGACAGACGGACAGACAGATAGAGAGCGAGAAATAGCGGAGTCTCAGTAATAGGGTCCCGTTTTACCCTTTGGGTACTGAACCCTAAAAATACTACTTACGGTGAGAAAGAGATAACGTATTGCGAACTTGGATATTACTTTAGGAGTTTGTGGTATGGCCCCTGAATAACTTTCACCGACGTCAGAAGTACACTGTGGTATATACAATTCATACTTTAAATATTTTCTTTCCCTAGAACTACAAAGTACAGTCAACAGAAAGCTACTTCGGGTTTAAGAGGGTAGCGTTGCTTTTCAAACAAACCGCTAAGTATCCATTAAAAACATCTTAAGATGCTATGTTGAATTCATTATATTTTTAAAAGGATTTAATATGCTTCTTTTACGTCCCGAATATCTTGAGGGGTTAGCACGAATCACTATCGCAACGTATCGTCCAAATGCCAAAACTGACACTTTTACTATACATTGATTGATTCGTGATTTGTGTGTTTCGTGCTAACCCCCCAGGATATTCGGGTTGTAAAATAAAGATAAATCATTTCAAAATTATAGTGAATTCAACAACAACAAACAAAAAGTGTAAGTTTTGACATTTGAACGATACGATTTCGATATGATAGTGGTTCGTGCTCTGGTCTTTGGTGGTTTTCCATGGACTCAGGATTTCAACCGCAAAAATCTCACATGTAAGCCCCTATCGAGACTTGCATTTTCACCTTTTGGATCCCTAACTGATGTCCTCAGAAGATGAGGGTATAAATCCAGCGTCCCATATCAAATGGAGATGGGTTCTCCAGGGATCAGAGGTCGCATGCCATCGCCATGGCTTTACTTATGGAAATTGGGAAGTAAACGTGTATCTTACTAATATTCAAATATCCCACGAATTTAATAAATCTGTGAGTTTATGAGACAAATATTTGTATGTTTGTGGCTCAATCACGCCCAAACGACTTGGAATAAACAATACATGTCTTTGTCATAGAATTGCATTATAGGCTAATTTTTATCTGGCATAGCTAGTAAATTATAAATTAAAAAGTACAGTAGACATTTTCTCAGTTTTTCTAGTGCTCAGACTTTTGAAATATCAAACAGGTGTAGTCAGAGTCACGTCAAAACATTACATTTGGCCATGCCCACATTTAGCAAAAGTTAGCATTGTCATAATGTCATAATTAAACCTGAATGACAATAAATTTGGGTTATGTATGTAATGGAAGTGTCATAATTAAACCATGACATTGTATTGGAATAATACCTGTAATTAAATGAACAAGCCTGAAACAGTCAAACTACTGTCAAGTACCATAACTGGCTTCACAAACTCAACATCGTCTGGATCGCTCCCGTCTTTTAAACTTTTCACTTCGGAGTTTTAAGGGTCTTAACACTTCAGTGGTTTGTTGTGAACTCTTCTTGTTTATTTTTGTTTGGTTTTCATTGTTATGTTGGTAGATATATCGTACTTGAGTGGTTTATAGAGCAGTTAGTTAAAAGTAAAAGTTAGATAATGAAACTGAGAAAATTGAAAGAAAGAAAGAAAGAAAATACATTTATTCAACAAACAAAACATAAGACAATAAACCTTGAACAATGCAGTAAGTAAATTATAAAAAGTAAATAATAAAAAAAAACAATAACTTAATAAAATATAAAAATTAACAGAAAACGTCTGTTTGTTGAAATAGGCAACAACTCAGCCTTTATGCCTGGTCCGAGGACAAGGCGCTGTTATTGAAATTGGTTAGTCAGTTCTTAAGTATTTTAACAGACTTCAAAAAAATGAGGAGGTTCTCAATTCGACTGTACTTTTTTATTGTTACCTGTAAACTTTCGATTGGCTGGTTCTTCCTGTGTGGTCCCACTTTAATTTGTGGACAAATACCGTATTGAACTTATTCAATTCAATTTATAACAACATGCATGAAGTCGGTTTTGTTTTTAGTTTTTTAAACGTAATTATCCCGTCCTATGTAATGTATAAGTGTGTAGTTTTGTTCGGGTTTCTGTTCTGTTGGTGTTCTGTGTCTGTTGGTGTTCTGTTTTGCTCAGGCCACAGGATGAGGCCAATTTGGTTAAGAGAATGGTACTGTATAGACAAGCCTAATCCGTTTAGAGCTCATGACTTGATTGCCCGATGTCTAAATGTAAAACACGTGTCAACCTTTAGGAATAAGTTCACTTTACTTTATTAGTAAAGGAAGATAAAGTTTTTGTTACTCCTAATTTAGGAGTAACAAAGACATTTGTGACATGTGTGACATAAAGACATATATATTTGTAAGAATTTCGGTTTAGGAGTCCTAAACCGAAATTCTTACAAATACCTATGTAAAATGTTTCGATCAATTGAAAAGTCAAGATGCGATATATGATTTTTCTTTTTAGTTAAAGTTTTATAAGGAACTATAAGTTTTAAGGTAATGTGTAAAATGTTTGGCTTTTTGTATGGGCTGAGTCTATCTCCGTATAAAACGGAAAAAGTGATAAAACTGTATTATCTTGAAAACCATCCAACTTAAAAAGAAACTTAAATTATTTAAAGAATTATATACAAATGAACTGTTTAGCTATTCATAGTTTTGATTATAAACGAAACTAGTGTTTTTGATAAGTCATCTTTTGAAAATAAATCTATCGAGAAAAGTTTCACCAATCGTGTTTCTGTCTATAATTTATCTAGATTATATCCTTAAGTTATCTTTGTCATAAAAAACAAAACTGTATGTTTTGCAGTTATTGATAAAAAACGATTCTGCATTCATCAAAAACATTTATAATATTTTAAGGCGAGTACCTTAACTAGAAATTCACCTTGTATTACAGACGTTTCGAGACAATTCAGAAGCTCTTCATCACGAGCATTGCCGAATTGAGAACCTCCTTGTTTTTCGTCGGTTGAAAGTACCAAATACAGTACTAGGTTACAAAGGTTTAACTTAGCAAGAAACCGGGCCAACACAAGCCTCTCTCATAAAATAAACAACATGTTTTACTGCTGGGTGTTCGAAGCAGCCGGAACCGGGTCGTAAAATTAAACTAACAAAAAAAAAATAACTTTAAATTAAACTGAGATAGCATTGCAGTAATATTGCGGCCGTAAAAAAGTATAGAGGTAATATTCACAATTGAGTTGCTAGTAAGAACTCTGCTACTTTGTTCGCGTGGTTTTTATACAAACTTTGACGTCTCATTTCAACCCTTTACGGGTTTTCTTGGAATAAAAGTTTTCTATAATTTAATGGTATCTTTATTTCAGTCTTCTATCTGTATATCAAATTTCATCAAAATCAGTTCAATCAATACGTGTAACAAACAATAATTCCTACCTAACAGAGAATCTACTAAGTTATCAAAATTACCAATCAAATCTAATAAATCAAATATAATGTAACGAGCACTCTAATAAGATGGCCATTAAGAAACTATTATTCGTGTTAGAATTTATCTGCCAAGTAATTCAATAAATTTCTATTTAAATAATTTGTGTTCGCTAAAGATGTTATTCAATACGAGTTCTATCTTTAGCACTAATATACAGAGTTTTTCGTGTTCAAGTACATCAGCATAATTAACTAATACATTATTAGTCTTTCTTTCCCAATATTCCGCCTTCCTGTCCACATTTCCCGAAAAATATTGTAAGCAACTTCAAAGGCATCGCAAGCCGTAAAAATGGCGAAATATCACAACGTGAAAACTGCCGCCTTTTTCCGAATAACTTCGTACAAAAATAGCCAGAAATGGTGGATATTGGATGTTGGGAATGACCAGTGAATCCGGCATTGTAGGGATAAGCCCTGGGATACTAAAGTACGGGGTCCGTTGTATGCCGTTCGTAATAACCAAGGATATTGCTCTATTTTGTGAGAAATGGCTAGTCCATTGATACCCAAAATGGTCTATTACCCCCAGGATTTGACGAAGACGGGGTCTATGTCAGCGAAATAGGGGTCCGTGGAGTAAATGGGGGCAACGATAGTGGATCTTATTTAAGTAGGTCGTGACTTTATTTGGTTACTTTTAATTATTGAATGTACATCTAAAACTTAATGTTTTTTTTTGTTTCACAGCATTACAATTAAGTACAATTTAAATCGTTTAATTTAAAGAAAGTAGTACTAACAGTTGTGAAAATATTAAAGTTGGTGAATTTACGAAAAAAAATGAGTAAGTAGAGGTTTACCCAAAACCAAAAAACAGTAAGTGGTGTTCGATACAAAAAAGTTTGGGGACCTCTGCTCTAGGCTTTCAAACAATAAAGGAAAACAAAGTGAGGAAACCTACAGCTTAGTTGGCTCTGCGCTTATTGACGTTGTCTTTCCTACGGATAAGACAGGCTAGACTGACAGGATCCACGAACCTCTAGGGAGGGAGTCCCTACAGGCGCAGAGGTGATACTGCGACGTGGCGCGTCCCCAGGTTGCGGATAGGGGTTAACCGGTGTACCAATAGCGCTCGTGCGAGCGATGTTGGCACACCGGCGCGGACAAAACACGAAGATAGGGAGGTCGAGGGAAGGAGGGCTTCTCCGCGCGTCCCTTTGACTGAGCAAAGGGCGCAGTGGATGAAGTCGGGCAGAGGAAAGGAGTTCCTACTCTGCCGGGAGGGTGGGCAGGCTTGGTAGCCGCCCAACACCGCTCTTTTAAGAGCGGTGAAGACGTAGGGGGTAGGGGACCCAGTTGGGCCTGCCCTGACAGGTAGGTGTCGGGTTGTCGCCACATCCCGACGTCACCTGCCCCTATTTTAGGGGCGTAGAAAGGAGGACGGACTTACCCTTCGGGGAGACCGGAGTGCCACGCCGGTTTAGCCCCGTATGGGTAAGGGAGTGAGGAAGAAAACCTCGATAAAAAATTACACCTGGGAGGAGATCGGTGTTCCCCACCCGATCTGGACCCGTGGGGGCGGTGAGGCCTCGGTCCCGCTCTGACAGGTGGGTGCTGGGTTGTGGGACAACCCGGCGACACCTGCCCTCCTAGCGGGGGCGGAGAGAGGAAGAAAACCTCTATAAAAAATTACGGGATGGAGGCGGCGGTTTGGCTGCCGTTACTAGCGACCTTCGTTAGTAGCGGCAGACTTCCGCAGCCTGCCCCAGGAGGGGCGAGAGGAAGAAAACCTCGGGTAAAAAATAACGGGATGGAGGCCGCGGTTTGGCTGCCGATACCAGCGACCTTCGTCGGTAGCGGCAGACTACCGCAGCCTGCCCCATGAGGGGCGTGAGGTAGCCCCTACCAAAGGGGACTTTCGGGTCCGTGGGTGGTCGGAACAGGGGTTCCGGCTGCTCGTAAGCGGATCCGGGATGGCGGCGGTACTCTTTGGCAAGTACCGTCGTGAGCCCCGCGTACGCATGCGCGTATGCGGGTTCCGGGCGTGGCTGTGGGTGCCATTGCCGGGACAGTGCTCTTGGCAAAATGCGAGAGGGGCACCGGTGCGTTCCGTAGGAGATCCCGGAGCCCCTTGACATGCATTGAGGCCGGCCAACGTGGTGGTTTTAGTCGGTACGAGTCCGACATACCCTTCTTTTTCCCCTGAAAAAGAAGGGACCCATGAGGGTTTCCCCACGTAAAAAAAAAAAAAAAAAAAAAAAAAAAAAAAAAAAAAAAAAAAAAAAAAAGACTGACAGGATGGTATATAGGTATGTACAGTGGAAGCCTACTAGTAGTTACATGTTTTAAAAAGTTGGTATCTAATGCTGCATAAATTAACACGGATTCTATAATTATTTAGTTTATTGAAAAATATATACAAAATTAATCGAATTGGTATCAATTTGATAGTTTGAAAGAAATACTTTATTTAAATACATATTTAAAAAAAACTGAACAATATTCTTAGTTGTAAACATGTTGTAATTCAGTGTAAGCTAATTGTTTACAAATGATTCCCACCCCGCCTTGCAACAAATATGTTTACAACTGGTTACCCCCTGGTTTGTTAATTCCCCCCATCGCAAGTTAAAAGATAAAAACGCGAGATATAAAACCCATATTATTCATACTTTATATCAATTTAAATTCGTATAAGGTTTATTTTGGCCTATTTTCAAACTATCGTGATTAGTAGACATAACTATAAATTTCTACACGGGTCTTGTATCATGTAAGATCTTTGAAGATGTCTAAAGAAGATAGCCAGAGGCACGTCCAAACATTCACTTCGGCACAACACCATATTGCAGCAGCATTCCAAATTGCCATATTAGTAAAAAATAAACGATTAACAACGAAATGTTTTTCATGTATTTGAGTGTTAAATGGATTATAAATAAGTATGTATTTACAAAAAGGTATCCTATCAGTTATTTTATCTTATAAATTAGTACATTGAATTGCATATTGATGAAGATATAGAACATAGTAACGTATTTTTTGACATATGAGACCATCACCTCAATTAAGTAGTAAATTACTCGTACCTAAGTTATATGAAGGTCATGCATTTATATGAACATAGATGTTTGCTCTGGGTCTGAGTGTTACAGTTATAATGTATCTTATTCAAGTATTTACAAAAACGTCCACCAGTATTTATTTAATTTATTTACTAGCAGTCCGCCCCGGCGTCGCACGGGTGTAATAATGATTTTATGGCTAATTTTTTTACACCTTGGGTTACATTATCGAAGTTTTAATAGGGATTCCTAATAGTTAGACATATGGTATTACAGACTTTTTTGTAGATATTGATGTCTTCTATAAAACTGTAGTGAATCACTTTGCTCTATTGTCAGTAAGTTCTGCAGCAAACGCAATATAAGGTTTTTTTTTAGATTTTTTCTCACACGTTAGGTTACATTATCGAAGTTTTCATACGGATCTCTAACGTTTTTGAAAATAATCTATATGAATATACTTAAAAGTATGATTCTAACGGTAAAATAATTTTTGAAATCGGTCCAGTAGTTTCGGAGCCTATTCGATGCAAACAAACAAACAAACAATCAAATCTTTCCTCTTTATAATATTAGTATATACTATTCTATGGAACTCGTAGGTTCCTATATCCACCCAGAATGCAAATCCTTAGCTAATTTCATCATAGTTCGTGATGACGCTGTCTTTAAAAACATAAGGCACTAATATTTATCGGTTCAGCACCACTGACTTTAACAAATGGCTTTTGAAAATGTTGCCCTCACTGCATTTTGAATTATGGCTGAGGGTGGAAAAATGTAGTGTAAATATTCGTTCACCGCGTCCTAGGAAACAAGCTCGTTCCTAAAAGCCCATAACTCTAGCTGTATCTTCTCACATGCACACGGTCTTCGTTTTTACGGAACGGTACTATGTATAAAGCCGTGTTTGTTGCCTGATTCTTCTAGGCTTGGTCGCGTGGAATCGGCGTAGCTTCACCTAGTTCCTAAGACGTTTCAAAGTGATCCTTGTGATTTTATTGAAATAAATGATTTTTGAATTTGAATTTGAATATAAGTGACTGGAAACCCTAACTATTAGAAACCCTAGTGACCCTTGTTCACGTGAAGCTATTTTCAAACCGACTTTAACTTGCTTCAATCCTTTAGGGGTTGAATTTCGAAAATTCCTCCAAATTACAAGTTTGTAGTTTGTTGTTTAGGCTGTGCGTTGATAGATCAGTCAGTCAGTCAGTAACGCAAGAGTTTTTTATATGTATAAGATTTCGATTTCTGAGTTGGACGTAGTTTTTCAAAGTTAGTGTTGATATAAAATATTTTTTTACAAATTGTTTATTTTATAATTGAGGAGTTTAAATGTAATGTAGCCAAATCGATACTTGTAGATTCAGAGCTGTTACAAATAGTGTGTTCTAACTGTTCTAGTGTGTCAATTGTGAGTTACTATAAATCACTTATTAACATACGTGAAAAAAATAAAGAAAAAATAAAATATACATTAATTTGCTCTACAATAAGCAAAACACAATAAATAATAAAATAAAATAATAACAGGTAGTATGGACAGCAGATTGTGCCATGTGAGGGCAAATACGACGCTGGTTTTTAGTCATATGAGTGTTGCTACAATGCCGTTTAGTGATGATCGGATTCATGTGAAAAGCAACTGACGCCAATGTACGGGCGGACTCGCTGCAAAAATGTAGGCTAACTTGGATTTTATGTAGTAGCTAGAAAGTACCTACTAGCTACATTTTCGTTAACACAGCTTTTTAGCAATGTTAGAAAACCCAAGGGATTTACATAATGGATGGAAAGTTTTTGAAAGAGAATTAAAATTCCTAGCAACATAACATACCTACTCTAAGTATTATTTTTTATATCCAATAAAAAAAGTTAGTACCTAATGCTGTGGCTACATTAACGCGATTCGGCAAATATTTACGTTGTACCTCTGTCACGTGTTTTGTTCTGTCACCTGTCACACAACGCGAATAGCTAACCACAACCCGATAACGTGGCCCAGCATTTGGGACAAAACGCCTGCGGTGACAATTACATAAATAAATAAATTATCGCGTTTCTAAAAATAAATAAATTTGATTACGATTGTTGAGTAGATATACTCTCAGATCTCAAGGCGCTTAGATTCTTGAAGATGTGTAAAGAGGGTAGACAGAGGCACGTCCAAATATGGCGTTTGGCACTATACCTATATTTTACAGTAGTACAGTTTTACGTCACATACGTGACTTGTTGCAAATCCATCGCCGCTTATAGGAATATATCACGTTGTGGATAAATAATAATTAATAATGTAGATAATATGCAAATAAATAATAATATGACTGATATCCTTGAGCACCACGTCCTAAAATTTAAGCAACATACATTACACCCCTATTTTGCATAAACGAGCTAGTTAGAATACATTAAAATTTAGCTCTGCAGTTTCACTTATATGAACGGCCATTTAATTATGAAAATGAAATAAAATACGATTGCGATTGTAATCCCCAAGTACAGTAGACATCCTCTCATATCCAGATACTCAGATCTTTGAAGATAGCTAACGAGGATGGTCAGAGAGACGTCCAAACATTATGTTTGGCGCATGCTTACATCTGTATGTATGCTTATATCTTTAAAACTACACAACGGATTTTGATGCGGTTTTTTTAATAGATAGAGTGATTCAGGAAGAAGGTTTATAATGTATTATAACATGCTTAATATATTAGAGAACCACTGATAATTTTAAGATTTCTAATATAAAGTCGTAAAACTATCTGTCCCCCAGCGAAGCGGGTACGGGTCAGCTAGTTTTAAAAATAAATAGGATCACGACTGTAATGTAATCCCCAAGTACGGTAGACATCCTCTCAAATCTCTCAAATCTCAGATACTTTGAAGATGTCTAAAGAGGGTAATCAAAGGCACGTCCACACATTATATTTAGCACATGCCCACATATTGCAGTATAACTATTGGTATTCCATATATAGGTATATAACAGATTGCAAGCCCATCTCCCGCAACAGTAAACAAATATAGTGATAATATTCAATACAAACCATTTAATAGATACATTTGCTAATAATAAAAACTCAAAAACGACTTCACTATAAACCACTTGCAAAACTTTCAGACTATAATTTAACAATACTTTTTACATCCGCATAAAACACTTTTACGTTCCTTTACGCAACACATTTGCACGTGAACGACATCGTAAAACCACGTGAAACGGAACGTAAGCGCTGGATTGTGATAAAACAAAGCCTATCTTGCACACACAGACCGACAATTAATTTTACTATGATTGAATTTGATGTGATATTGTCATAGTTTGTAAAATAACACACAGGTTTATGTCTAAGTTATGTTTTAGCGATGTCTAAAGTGTATCCCTGACTAACTCATTTAGACATCATCAAGAATCTTAACACCTGTAGATCTGAGAGGATATATAGTATAGCACAGGTACTTGGGGATAGGGACGTCAGAGGCACGTCCAAACGTTACATTTAGCGCATTTACATTTCCGCCCTTCACACACAAGAAACAGTATTTCCAAAATGGTAAACCTCTTTTTAAAAACGATAATTCACTTTCCGTATAATCCCTATGTATGCAGCATTAGTTGTCCCAACGAGAAAAAACATTTTTTGCACAAAAATCCAAACATGTGCAAGCGATATGTCGGATAACCGACATATCGTACGGATTAAACCGGTTTGGACCGGTACACGCCTGATATAACCGCTCTTTTAGCTTTTACAGAAGTAAAAGCATTTTTGTATTTAAAACTAGTTTAAGCAAAAAATGCCTGTATTCCGTTGAGATGACAAAATATATGCTTTTAAAATTTTAGTGCAGTGGTAAGTATAAAATGGAGTTGCTAATAGTTTTGGTCATCACTGCTCACTGGTCTTGGTTACCAGCTCATTCAAATTTAATGAAAAGTCAAACAATATATTATTTATAGGATTACGACTGTAATCCCCAAGTACGGTAGACATCCTCTCAGATCTCCAGGCGCTTAGATCCTTTGAAGATATCTAGTGGGGGTAATCAGAGGCACGTCCGAACATTATATTTGGCACATGCCCACATTTTGCAGTAGTTAGCATTCCATACGTGACAGGTTGCAAGCCCATCGCCGCTTATAAGAATACTAACTGGTTTCCTCGCGATGTTTTCCATCACCGTTTTGAGCACGTGTTTTGATGCCATATACATTTTTCGAACAGAAAAGTCCATTGGTGCACGCCGGGATTCAAACCCACGACCTTCGAATTGAAAGTCGAGGTACCTCCCACTTTGCCAACACGGCTAAAGGTCAAAAGGTATATATTTCAATAAAATCACAAGGATCAATTTGAAACGTCTTAGGAGCTCGGTTAAGCTACGCCTGTTCCTCGCTACCATTGTCTACACTAGAAGAATCAGGCAACAAACACGGCTTGGGGCCTATCATTATTTCAATGATAATGATATGTTTGACTGCTATTCTATAAATCTTTCCTATTAATTAAATAATTCAATAAATTTTCTATACATTATGCATAATTTACCGGTTTTGATATACGACTCTAATTGAAAACCACGGATAATTTATTAAATGAGCGAATAACACAGTTTTGCAATCGGATATATTTGAATGTGATGCGGTGGGAGACCGCGCACAGCACATTCATGTTTCAATCATATTTATATTTTAAAGTTCAACTAATCCTAATAATATTATAAATGCGAAAGTTTGTGATAAGGCTGCTATGTTTGTTCCCTAATCAAAAATAAACGACAAAACGGATTAAGATGAAATTTTTCTGTATAAAAATCAGAATAAATAATGGGGAAACTTATAATCCGAATTCGAATAAATTAGCTACCTCTCTAATTTATTTTATCAGTACAAGGTTTGTAGGGAAAAAGTTGCCAAACATTTTCTTTATCTATTTCATTATTAAAATTTGACAGGACAATGTCTGTCGCGGGTCTGCTAGTAAGCTATATTACTTAAGCTAATTCGTAAGCTAAATTCTAAGCTATATTCATTTTAATCCGTTCAGTAGTTTTTGCGTGAAAGAGTAACTAACATACACACACCCACTCACTCACTCACAAACTTTCGCATTTATAATATTAGTAGAATAAATCCCTATTTCCCTTGGTCACGCCATAACTTGAAAACGACTGCACTAAATTAGATAGTAATTTTTTGTTGTGTTCATTATTGTCAGAACAAGGTTTGTATGAAAGAAAATTTTAGAAGATCCAACGTAAAATTGTTAAATTCGTGAAAAACGGAAAGTGCTTTTTTCTATGGGATTATTGAAATTTGACAGGACAACGTCTATTGGGACAGCAAGTTGTGTATAAAAATGATTCCACGCCACCAATATCACTCGACATGTCATAAAATATTAAACTAATGAAGTCATATGAATGACACGATGTCACGCGTCAATTATGACAGATTAAAATCGAATGTTCCGAATTAAACAATTAACTATTCTGAAAATTCGTGCCACGTTCATTTGGTACCAGGGGCCGTACCACAAGATCCTAAAGTAATACCAAAACAATATTATTCGCGATACGAAAGTGACAACGTTATACTCACTTGTTATCACTTTCGCACTATAAGTAATATTGTTAACCGACTTCAAAAAAAGGGGAGGTTCTCAATTTGACTGTTTTTTTATGTTTGTTAAAAAAATAGTGGTTGAGGTTTTGTATTGGACTTATTCAATTCAATTTATAACAACATGCTTGAAGTCGGTTTAGTTTTAATTTTTCAAACGTAGGTACTCAATTATTTTGATATTACTTTTGAGCTTTTGGTACGGCCCCAGCTTATAGTGACTAGAATTTAGGGGTTTAATAATGAAAGCATTCATTAATTATGAGGTAATTTGACTAGCTTCCGCCAGCTGTCTCGCTCACAAAATCAAAGTGAAAATTACCTGCTAATAATTTAGTATGTCATTTTCTAGAAAATTACATTAGTTAATAACAAATGGTGCTAAATGGGGATACTTCAACTTTCGTTCCGAATTTTGTGGGTTTGATCGGGCAGAACTAAATATTTTTTGATATGTACACTTAAAGGTAAAGAAAGAGTATCGATTATAAATGCGAAAGTTGATGAAGATATTTGTTATTTGATATTCAATAGGTTTATAATACAAAAAAAATTCCCAAAATCATAAAAAGGCGCAAAAGGGAGGATTTGGGTATAGATGGCGCTGGTGTACAATATATCTCACATCAATTATCATAACAACGTGCATTTCACTATGCGATTATTAAAATTTGGACAGGACAACGTCTATCGCGGGTCTGCTAGTTACTCATAAAGAAGAACTAAGATTATAACTGAATATTTATATATATATAACTGGTTATTTAAGTATATAAACTTTTCAGTGATTCTAAGTACCTAAGCCTACTTTTAAATCTTGCTACGAGTATAAACATACTTTTTTAGTTTAGGCTTATTATTATTAAATCTAGCCCGGGTTATTCGCAATTCTACACTCAAACTAAGCAAAGCTTGTAGGTACTATGGGAACCAGATAACTCATAGTTTTATAGTCAATACTTATTATATTTATTAAGTCTTTATTGTCTTTTAAGTTATTGAAGCAACGAAATCATTGTTAGGAAACCAGTTAGTATTCTTATAAGCGGCGATAGGCTTGCAATCTATCTCGTATATAATGCCATCTTATACTGCTAAATATTAATGTTTGGGCATGAGCTTAAGATTCTCCAATAGTTTAACAGTGTCCAATAGTTTAAACGATCCATTATTGACATCCATTTAATTTAACGTAATCCGCATACGATTGTCACGACGACAATAGTTTCCGATGCAAATAAGTATCTATCCATTGAGGTCAAACTACATTATCAGATGCGTCAGCAATGCCCGTCCAATGCGCAGTTTAATTGATTGTGATAAAACTATTTTTTTTTGACAGAGAAATGTCTTTTTTATGTATTTGGTCATTATGACGGACATCTTCCGCATATTTTTTTATATTTAAATACAATTGGAGGCACCACTGGACTCTCAGCCCCCTTAAGCTACATGCATATGCAATGATTGTACGTGCCTCTGACTACCTTTAACATTTTCAAGGATCTGAGCGATTGGAGATCTGAGAGGCAAACTGCCATACTAGAGAAATATGAGAGCACATTTTTTTGATTCCATGTGTAACTTTGGATGTATTAGTATTACATAATATTTTTACACAGCTCAGTTGGTAGTAACTCTGCCTTCTGTGCTGTAGGTTGTGGGTTGAAATCCCACCCGGGACAAACATTTCTGTGATGAACATGGATGTTTGTTTTGTGTCTCGGTGTAATATAGTATCATAAGTATATATTTACAAATATATATATATATATCAGTTTATTTAGTTCTCATAGTCTTAGTTTGGGGCTAGATGACCATGTGTGAAATGTCCACCAACATTAATTTATTATTATTAATAATCAGTGCCCGCAGTGCTGACGCGTACTATTATTATATGTAGCGTAATCCTAAGCCAAGACACAGACATTTGCATAGAACAACGGTGGTAATCGGTGCATCTGTGTTCAGCTTTAAGCGATTACCGGTAATGGCTTAAAGCCGTGTTTGAACTAGTAGGAAGTGCTTTATTATGCGGTGCTTAAAACGGTGTAGAAAAACAAAGTAAGGAAACAAGCGGCGATGAACTTGCAACCTGTCACGCTGATGACCGTAAAATGTGTGCCAAAAATGCAATTCTTGGACGTGCTTCTGACTAACCCTTTAAATATCCTAAAGAATCAGTGCTAGTGAAAATATATCAACACAATGCTTGAAAGAGGTACAGTCGTGGGTCTATTTTTAAGTAATTTGAGATTTTTGAAATATTTTTGTGGGTATATAATTTTTTTTTCAAATGTTATGCGAAAATGTAAATTATGACTTGTCAAAGTTCCATAGTATAGCTAATTACCACGTTTTTTCTTGCAATATATTGTAACAACCATGATAGTTTTAATTATACTTCGTATCTCTCCCGAAGATGATTCGCATTTACATGCAGCAGCACGCCAGATGATGCTGTCCTATCACACTTTTAGATTTATTTTAAACCTTTAAAATCGGTAAAATAGTGTTGTATTTGACTACCTACTTATTCACCCTGCCGCCATCTTGGTTCCTGTCGAGCGACTTGTCATTACGCGATTTTGTGTTGTCCGAGTCACACAGTATTATAAAATTTCGTTCCTCTCCCAACAAAAATGGTAAAAAGAAAGCGATCAGATAGGGACGATAGTGATATAGTGGAACGTGTTTTGAAAAAAGTTAAAAAGTTGGTGAAAAAAAGAAGAAGAATAATCTCCTCGTCGTCGTCGTCCGAAGATTCGCCTAAGGAAGATAGTGCGATATCTCCCGCGCATTCACATCTAGAAGGCATGAGTGATCAAGAATTTCAAGGTAAGTTAATTGTAAAAAAATATAAGATTTTCACAACTACCCTCCATTATTTTTTGATGGTTCAATGCCCAATTATTATCGTATTACGTAAAGACTGATGTGCTTTATTGTTACGAAATACCCGACGTAAAACGTGTGTGGTAAATATGTCCTGACGTATATCGTGTGTGGACACCATATTATTCGCTTCATATAAAATTAAACATCTCGGCATCTATTGTGTGTGGATGTAAATCTAAGTATGATTTGTAAATACAGCTGGCCGAATCCCGACGCAGTGCGTGTGTGGAATCATTTATACTTATGTATAAATTAGGTACTTTTATGCTGTACCTAAGTACCTACCTAACTATGAGTGAGTTACCTAATTGTTCTACAACCCGTTATTTTCGTCATTACAGACGAAGTCCCAACTGAGGCCCAACCAATCGAAGACGAAATTGAAAATGACGATTTGGACCCAGATATTTTGCAATTATTAGGCTCAGACCCAACCCAAGCCAAATCATTCGGAGATAATCTTCATAAGGACTTGGCCACACGATGGAAATACATCTTAACTAATGGGCTGCCCAAAGAAGAAAAAGTGGACCTTCTGAAACAATATTTACCTGCTGAAAATTGTACTTATATGAGAGCACCTATACTAAACCCCGAGATAAAATCAGCACTATCGGATATCAACATTAAAAGGGACTCGTACAGTGAGCAAAAGCAAAATCAAATGGCTAGTTGTATCTCAGCGATAGGTAAAGCACTGAATTTGGCGCTAACACAAAAGGATAATATTCCACAAGAAGTTATAAAAACACTGAGCGATGCTGGGCGAATACTATGCGATACTCACCACAGAGAATCTCTTTCAAGACGATTCGCCATTGTTAATTCTATCACCAAACAGAAGCGGGAAACTATAAAAAATACAAAGATAGACGAACACTTGTTTGGTTCAAATTTGTCTGAACACCTAAAATCATCTAAAGCCATAACAATGTCCGCTTCAGAATTGAGATTCAACAGTGCAAGGTTCAATCAACCACGTTCACAACCAGGCAATGCTGCTCGTAACCCAGGAGCTTTAAACGTACGGGGGGCACCGCGGGCACCGGCCGCCGAGACGCGAGTGTATCCGGGACAATATCGGCGCCCACCTGCGCCGGCACCCGAACCGACGTATGCTTCGCGGGATTACCGTCGTGCGCCGCCACCGCCAACGCCAGCGACTCGTGCGAGGTCGAGGTACTACCAGCAACAGACTCGACGACGCTAGCTACTTTGTCACAGGTACATAACACAAATACAGTTATACCTATTGCTGGCAGACTTAGGTATTTTTTAGATGAATGGCTTCACATTACTAGCGATGAAACCATTTTGTCTTGGGTTAAGGGTTATCATATTCCTTTTCATTGTGAACCCTTTCAGACAAGCACAACTAAAAGTAGGTCGTATACTCACATAGAATCCAACATAATTGATAAGTGTATTATGGAATTACTAGAATCAGGTTTTATTTCTACTTGCACTCCGTGTGAAAAACAATTTATTTCGCCAATTTTTACAGTCCCTAAGACTAACGGAAAACATAGGCTTATTTTGAATTTAAAAGATCTAAATAAATTCGTACAGGTCAGGCATTTCAAAATGGAAGACTATCGCACCGCCTTAAAATTAATAGATAAAAACTGTTACATGACTACATTAGACCTGAAAGATGCCTATTTTTTGCTACCTGTAGCAAAAAGTGATAGAATATACCTTCGTTTTACCTGGAGTTCTAAGAAGTTCATGAATCAATTATTTCAGTATAATGTCTTACCATTCGGACTTTGTACCTCACCATATGTGTTTACAAAGTTACTAAAACCTGTCTTACACCACTTACGCTCGTTAGGTCATTTATCTGTGAACTTTCTCGATGATTTTTTGTGTATTGGAAATTCATTTGAAAATTGTATTGATAACCTGGAAACAACCAGAGACTTACTATGTAAATTAGGATTTTTGATTAATGAAGATAAAAGTCAAATTTACCCGAAGAAGAAATGTACATTTTTAGGTTTTACATTTGATTCAAAAAACATGTGTTTAACTATACCAAGTGATAAGAAAAAACGTATAAAATTATTTACAAAAAAATTATTAAATACAAAACAATGTACAATTAGAAATTTTGCTAGCTACTTAGGCCTGTTGACGTCAGCGTGCCCCGCTGTCAAGTATGGATGGGTTTACACAAAATTATTTGAAAGAGAGAAATTCTTGGCACTTAATTACTCTAATAATTACAACAAAAACATGACTTTATCAGAACATTTAAAGAGTGATTTCTTATGGTGGAAAAATCACATAGACTCTTCAAGTTCTTCATTTGAGAATAAAGACTATTCACTTGAAATTTTTAGTGACGCATCAGGTACTGGATGGGGTGCAGCTTGTAATAACGAAAAAGCTCACGGTCACTGGGATCATTCACAGGTTTTATTACACATAAATACTCTTGAATTACTTGCAGCCTTTTACGGCCTCAAAATTTTCGCATCACGACTTAGTAATTGTAATATTTTACTGAGAATAGATAACACCACAGCCATAGCCTATATAAATAAAATGGGTGGTATACAATTCGCACACCTTAACAAAATTGCACGTGACATATGGCAATGGTGTGAAAAACGCAATATACACATTTTTGCATCGTATATACAGTCCAGTATGAACGTCATCGCAGATTCTGAATCTCGTCAATCATATAACAAAGACACTGAATGGGAACTGGCGGATTACGCATTTCACCGTATAAAGGTTTCATTTAGTACACCTGACTTTGATTTATTTGCAAGTAGTCAAAATCATAAATGCAATAGATATGCCTCATGGAAGTTAGATCCGAATTCTGAAATAGTTGACTCATTTACATTTAATTGGAAAAACATACGCTTCTATGCTTTCCCACCTTTCAGTATAATATCCAAAGTTTTACATAAGATAAAATGTGACAAAGCAGAAGGAATTCTAGTAGTGCCATTCTGGCCGACCCAACCGTGGTATCCGATATGGATGAACTTACTTGTTTCGGAAGTTCTATATTTTCAACCTAATCAAAACCTACTAATCTCTCCTTTCAGAGAGCAGCATCCTCTACACGCGGATCTGACCTTGATGGCAGGGAAATTATCCGGCAGTCGCTACTAAAGCGTGGAATTCCCAATGCATCTCTAGACATAGTAATGGCTTCTTTTTCTACCAATACATTAAATCAATATAATTCATCTTTGAAATCATGGTGGATGTATTGTAAGAACAAAGGCTTAGATTATTGTGATTCAAATACCACACAGTTGATTGAATATCTGACAGAAAAATTTAACTCTGGTGCAAGTTATAGTACATTAAATACCTATCGGTCAGCTCTGTCCATATTGTTAGGCCAGAAAATAACATGTAATGACACTATAAAAAGATTTCTTAAAGGGGTTTATCGTCTAAAACCTCCTGCACCTAAATACGATACCACCTGGGATCCCAATCATGTACTAAATTATTTAGATAACTATTATCCAAATGAATTGATTTCATTGAAAGATTTATCTCATAAGACAATAACACTCCTGACATTAGCGTCTGCACAAAGAATGCAAACCCTTAGCTTGATTAAAATAAAGAATATAATATTTGAGTCAGAACAAATAAGTATTAAAGTTGATGAGTTAATAAAAACATCAAGGCCAAATGCCTTTCAACCATTTATCGTCTTACCATACATTAGAGAAAATCCTAAGGTATGCCCAGCTCTGTGTCTTAAATCATATATAGATAGAACATCTTCCTTACGTCTCCAAGAAGAATCACTCTTTATCAGTTATCAAAAACCGCACAAAAAGGTACTTTCGCAAACATTATCTCACTGGGTCAAATCAATTTTAGGAAAAAGTGGAATAGATGTAAATTTGTTCGGCGCTCATAGTACGCGTCACGCATCGACGTCAGCTGCCCATAGGGCAGGCGTGAATCTCGAGGTGATTCGAAAAGCTGCAGGCTGGTCCGAATCTTCAAACGTATTTTCGAAATATTATAATAAACATGTAATTAAACCTGTTCAAACTGAATTTGTAGAGACGCTGTTTCGAAGCTAAAATAATTGTTGATTAGAATAATTGATATTACTGTATTTAGTTAATATTATAAGGTTATAATATTATTATATAGATATTCGTAAAATGATTACAAATAAATTAAATATTGCTTTATTTTGATCGCTATTAAGTTTATTGTATTTTTTCGATGCTCTAAACATCTGCATGTAAATGCGAATCATCTTCGGGAGAGATACGAAGTATAATTAAGAATCAAACGAACTTACCTTGTGATGTTTGATGTCTAATTATACGAGTGTCTTGACCGAAGATGATTACACTCCCACCCTCCCTATATTTTGATTTCAAAATCCCGAGACCTATCGAAAAAATAAGGCTCTGAAAAATGACAAGTCGCTCGACAGGAACCAAGATGGCGGCAGGGTGAATAAGTAGGTAGTCAAATACAACACTATTTTACCGATTTTAAAGGTTTAAAATAAATCTAAAAGTGTGATAGGACAGCATCATCTGGCGTGCTGCTGCATGTAAATGCGAATCATCTTCGGTCAAGACACTCGTATAATTAGACATCAAACATCACAAGGTAAGTTCGTTTGATTCTTAATTATTTAAAGTTCCATGGGGTTTCACATAAAAAAATAGTTTCCTAAGGGTTTTACAAATGAAAAACTGATAATTTTAGATTAGCAATTGAATTTATTATAAACTGACATCACTACTGCAATGAATAGCTCTTTCATTCCGAATAAGTCATCAACTTTTGTCGCTGACTGTACGCACAGTACAGTTTATTTTTTAACAGACTCGTAGGGAGCTGACATTTTTAATGAGGAAGCAGACGTTCATTATCGATCATTATCAACCTTTTCTTTACTATTCTTTGTGAAAGCACTTTAGAAACAACGGTCCTTAACCCTCCTTTATTTACACAAACCTAAGGGTTGCAG
This sequence comes from Hydriomena furcata, assembly GCA_912999785.1. Lineage (NCBI taxonomy): Eukaryota > Metazoa > Arthropoda > Insecta > Lepidoptera > Geometridae > Hydriomena > Hydriomena furcata. Next base: position 10,741,317 of record OU538841.1, on the reverse strand, counting down.
TCGTTAAGATAAGACGTGGGGTCTTATTGACCCAAATTCATTATTTGGGTCAATTTAAACGAATAATCAGTTCCATTTTAACTGGCTCACAGCTCAGTTGGTAACACTGACTTCTGTGCTGTTGGTTGTGGGTTCGATCCCTACCCAGGACAAAATTAAATATGAACATAGATGTTTGTTTTTTCTCTGAGTGTTATAATGTATCATAAGTATGTATTAACAAAAAAATCTATCAGTTATCTAGTTCCCAAAGTACACGGTACAAAAAAATATATAAATTTTACCTCTCTAGGTTAAATCATTATTTAAAAGTCAGCCCAAAAATTTAAAACTACCATTATTTTTAAAGCTCAAAGACGCAATGCCATAAATATTTTATACGAAGCGTTACGCCGTATTTTCCACCATCATAACTTCGGTCTGGAGCCTTACCACAAGCTCTTAAAGTAATATTAAAACAGTATTACACGCGGTGCAAAATTGACATCGCAATACGAACTCGTATAGCGTTGTCACTTTCGTCACTTAATACTCATTTAATATTACTTTAGAGCTTGTGGTAAGTGGGCTGGATTTAACTTGAAAGCTCAAATTTTCAAGATAGAATTTTATTACCGATCTCATAATACATACCGAGTTTAAGTATACAGGATGTATTAAAACCACTCTTGAAAACTGAAACCGGATGTTCAGATCAGTGCTGTCTTTAAAACTTGTGCTGAAGCTCTTTAGTTATTTTTTTAGGGTTTCGTAGTCCTTATAGTTTCGCCATGTCCATCCATCCGTCTGTCCGCAGCTTAACTCAGAGACGCTTAGTGCTAGAAAGCTGTAATTTGGCATGTATGTACATGTTAGTAAATTCGTAGAATAAAATCTTGAAAAACAATTTATTTCAGGGTATGGTATTTTTTTCTCGCGTATCCTATGGTGTGGGGTATATACATATATGTTAGATAGGTTTATAAGAAGTATGGAGGGTTTGTGAAAACAACTTTACGGTTATGGGATTCGTTTGTGGTGTTCTCAGTGGTGATTGTATCGTTCAGACGCTGTCGAAGAATGCTCAAGGTACATCATAGTACCTTAAGTTGTCAGTTCCTTCACTGAGGAAATATGTTGAAAATCCTCGACTTTAGGCAAACTCGAGATAACTTTAAACACAAACTACCAAAACACGGTTTCGAGGTCAAGTCGAAGTGGAGATTTCGAGGTTACAAATAAGAATATGAGGAATAGTCACCCTGATGAAACACACGACTCTTCCGTATCCCTGACTACACTATCACGTGTGGATATGCCTTTAAGTTTGAGTCTATGGCATCTCATTACTTTTCAAAGGTTCATTACTCGTCATCTACGAGTTGAGTCTGTTGAGTCTTGGGCGACATTTTTTTCATGCACTTCCAAAACAGCAAAAAAAGCTGTTATAAGATATTACTTCTTACTTGGCTCTCTCCCTCCCCCCCTTACCATCCTCAGCATGGACGTAGCGAGTTACGGGCAGGGGGGGGAGGCAGTTGCCCCCCTCTAAAAGAGCTAGAAGAGCAGACAGTCACTGATAAAAAAGATTTTACTAACTTTTCTTACTCTAACCAATGTCATTAATAACAATAAGACTTCACTAATAACGTTAGATACTCATGATTATCATATGTTAAAACCGGCCAAGTGCGAGTCGGTCTCGTGAATGAAGGGTCCGTACCATTATTTATAAAAAGCGGCGGTTTCTTGTATGGGAGTATAAATATTTATTTTATTCTGTTTTTAGTATTTGTTGTTATAGCGGCAACAGAAATACATCATCTATGAAAATTTCAACTGTCTAGCTATGTAGCTATCACGGTTCATGAGATACAGCCTTGTGACAGACCGACGGACAGACAGACGGACAGACGGACAGCGAAGTCTTAGTAATAGGGTCCCTTTTTTACCCTTTGAGTACGGAACCCTAAAGTCCACGATTAAAACAATACAGTCTAGAATTGTCTTTATATGCCCCCACCCCCCTTGGCCCTATAGAGAATCCTGGCTACACTCTTGGCCCTCTGTCGCCGGATACTAACCCAAATCGCTTTCTTGATTTATTTTACATCGGATACGGGATTATCCCGTATGATAAACAGCGAAAAAAACAAGCAAACTGCAACCTTATTATTTAGTACAGAAAGTTTATTTTTTCGTACTGTTTTGATAAGTTTGTTGTAGGAATATGCGCTTTATGATCGCAGCAACAAAATGTATTTTCGATAAATGGTGAGCAATATTCGAAGGATATCATTTCGGGGGTCTACTCGCGAACTGAAAACGAAATAAGTTTCAAAGTTACATCGTTTCGACTATAGTTTGAACGATGGAACGACCGTAATTACTTATGTCAATCATCGATGTGTAATCCTACTACTAACAAATCAGTTCAAACTAAACGGTATAACATTGAAACGAATATTGTTACAATATTTAGTTTTCAGTTTAATTAGGTTTAGGTTTAGTTATTTTATTAATTTACAAGCCGTATTTAATAAAAATAATGTTTATTTTGGAAAAAACAGTGGTCTTGGTACATAAACTTTTAACATTGTCTTAAATATTCAAAATTGAAAACAGTACTATAAGTTGACTCTGTTCCTCAAACCAGGCATATAAAGCCCGTATAGTGAGGTCGCAGGTAGACTGTTTGCTCTACAGTTTGCGAATAGACCCCCAGGTGCGGCAATCAATCAGATGTTCTAGATTTCCACTTTTTTTGAAGAATGAGATGGAAGTTGTGAGAGGGATGCACGCAATGATCGAAATATAATGGAACTTATTCTAGTGAGAAAAATGTATTTTCTATTGTATTCTGATGTTCTTTTTTGTTGATCTTTGATGCCTCTCTTTCTACACTTTTCCTTTTCCTATTGTGTTTTTCTTTCCGTATTCTATTGAGACGTGTTTTGTGAAGCTAATTTTAACTTTATTTGATTACAGGTAAAAAAGAAAACGTAAGGAAACACTCGAGGTAAAGTACGAGTAAGAACTCATGACAAAATTAATGTTCGCTTAATGAAACTTCATCTCGATTGGCCCTCAGTGGGTTTTAATTTGTCGAATTAAGACGAGTAATAAATGTTTTTGATGAATGCCGAATCGTTTTTTCTCCATAACCGCATAACATACAGTTTTGTTTTTTATGACAAAAATAACTTAAGGATATAATCTAGATAAATTACAGACAGAAACACGATTGGTGAAACTTTTCTCGATAGATTTATTTTCCAAAGTTGGCTCTTCAAAATTATTATATAGATTTGATTAAAAACGAAAAGTTTCGTTTCGTTTTTAATGAAATCTATCTAATAGCTGAACAGTTAATTTTGATATAATTCGTTAGATAATCATACTAGCTAAGTAAATTACAGACAGTTTCTTTTTAAATTTGATGGTTTTCAAGATAATGCAGTTTTATCACTTTTTCCGTCTTACCCGGGTAGACACTGTAGCCCATACAAAAAGTCAAAATAAAATTATTTCCTCTTGTCACGATTCCGATATACTTCTTTTGCTTCATTCACTCTTTATATTTGATAAAACCTAATTAAAATTTAAAGTAGGCATGTCCTGATTGATAAAATTGTATAATAATTGATCTACGTGCAAATGATAAATCTCTATAGAGAATAATTAAATAATTGTTTGAAGCTATAATTAAAGGTGATGCCGCTTTCAGTCTTTGAAAGTCAGTGGACTGTGATTATTGTCATTTTAAACCTTAATGCCCGAGATCAGAGGGGCTAGAACTCTTTGAATGGCGGAGAATTCCTAAAATTACTAATTGCTTCTTTGTCTGAAACTTGAAAATAGAAAATTGTTATCAAACTTATTTAAATAAAGCCGGTCTTTTAATAATACTATTGAAAATTAAAAAGAAACGGAAATGTTACGACAAATCGAAAAGTCACGAGACGATAATTTTAAAAGTGTTTTATTCTACATAAATGCAATTTAAATGGGACCAACTTTGGACTATTCTATATATAGACAAAAAATATCCAAATCGGATGACTAGGTAAAAAGATATACATAAATAGCAACAAAAATATATACCTACGCGTTGAATTAAGACTTCCTCTTTTCGTCGGTTTAAAAGTTAGTTTGTATGAAATAGTAGTAAAACCTAGGTAACTATAGCTTAATTCCCCAAAGTCCCCATCATGGCTTATTAACCGACAATGCGTGATTGAGCCACAAACATCCAAACATCTTTTAAATATATAAGTATTAAGTATGTTTCGAACTGACAGCCTGTCAGTGACAGTGGTGCAGATGGGGTAGAAGTCTGTTTAAAAAAAACCCTGACGTTAACGAAGTCGCAAAGGTTCCCACTAGTACAAACATACACCTACTAACAAACTTTCGTATTTATAATTAAGTAGAATAGAATAACCAACAAAGTAAAAAATTAAGTCAGTAAAAAAATGCTTTACAAGAGCCTTCAGCATACGCCAAAGATAATTTAAATAAATACCTCCTTTGTGGGAATTTTTAAGATGAGCGTAGTTCGCGGCTCTTTGCATAATTTATGACAACTCAACATCGACCTTTGGTTCTGGGGTAGGTATGCCTAAAGTGGATTGCGTTAAGACTTTTTTAGTTGTTTTTAGGAGACGTTTTGACCTAGTGAATGTACCTACGAGTTTGTTTGGTTTGCTAGTTACTTACTTGGGTAAGTTTTAACGTGGGATTTTTATGAATATAGGCGTAGTGACCGAATTGGAGGTACCTACTTCTACTTTGAATCCGAACCCCGTGAGTTCATATCCCGGCCATGCATCAATGGTGTTATTCTATTCGAAAAAAGTACCCATGCGTAGGAAACCAGTTAGCATTTTTGCTTGCAACCTGACGCGTTCGGAGTTTTAGCTTTGTAAAATGTGGGTGCCAAAAGTATTTTTTAGAAGTGCTTCTGACAACCCCTATTAGCCATCTTCAAGGATTTGGAAATGTTAAAGTAAAATGCTAACATACTAACGTTGATATTAACGCCATCTATTTTCATTTCCTTACAAACCCTACAAGTTGCACCGCTTTACATATAGATGTCGCTGTTTTCAAATCTTCGAAATTGTACCTTAAGTTTTTGCAATTTTCTCTGCAACTTTTTCCGAAGTGCCGCTCGATTCTATTTAAATGCTAATACTGTGACCCTTTCGTTACGGGATTGTACAACGTTTGGTGCCAAATGGGGTTGTAAAAGACACCCCGTAGTACTGTTGGGGGTGTATTGGGATGCGGGGTGCCCCGCATTACTTTTATTGGCCATGTATGTATAAGTTCCGCAGTGGGTCGAGGTGTCTGTAATCCTAATTTTATTATGTAGTGTGTCGAACCTTTTTCTTAATAAAGGAAATTGGTTAGGCATTCATTTATGCGCATACGTTATGGGCGATGACTTGACTGCTGCCATTTTGTACATACTGAAAGGTAGGTACCTACATGTCCTCTTACACTCTAGAGTGAGTTTCCATCTGCGCAGAGATATGCGGCTCGAATCAATGACAGCGATTAAATTTCGAGTTATAAAATGTCGAACACTGTGTTTAGTCCGCTCCGCTCATCTTATCGCAGCTCCGCACGGCTCCGCTTCGGTGAAAACATCGCCATGAAGTCAATTCGATGTTCTATTTGTTGTTGAACGAACTTAGGTAAGACCTATTTAATTAGGAAGATACAGCAGGAATCAATATCTTAGGCTTCGTCCTAATTAAAAACTTAATAAATAAATAAATAAATTCTGGCGGACTTTACGCACAGCGCCATCTAGTCCCAAACAAAGCAAAGCTATGGGAACCAGATAATATCTATGTACTTTTTTTTTACGTACTTATTAGGTACTTATTACCTATTAATACTCAGAAACAGAACAAACATCTATGTTCATCACACAAATTTTTATTCCGGGTGGGAATCGAACCCACAATCTACAGCGCAGATGGCAGAGTTACCACCAACTGAGCTGTAAGGAATGACTTAGGTAAGACCTATTTACATAGGAAGATATTGCAGGAATCAATATCTAAGGCCTCATCCTAGCAGAATACGATTATGCGACTATCGCGTGTTTGCGCGAATGTAGTTTACAAACCCGCGATCAAACGTAAATAGATAGAAAACACTTTATTGCACACCATCCTAATAATATTATAAATATGAAAGTGTGTGAGTTTGTATGTATGTTTGTTCCTCAATCAGGCTTAAACGACAAAACGGATTAAATTGTAATTTGCTGTAGATGTAGATATAATGGACGAATAAATAATAGACTACTTTAAAAAATTAAAAACCTTCCCAAAACGATAAAAAAAATGCAAAAGGGATGATTTTTGTATAGATGGCGCTGGTGTGCAACAAATCTAACATCACAGACTAAAAAACATTATTTTCTATTCGATTATTGAAATTTGACAGGACAACGTCTGTCACGGGTCGACTAGTTTATCATTATTTATCCTTACTTTAATCTACCTACGCTGGTCCTAAACAGTGTAATTATCTTAGTGAAATAGTAATATTATAGATTGCTGTACAGAATGTACAATAAAATTGAACTATCAGAATTTCACTGCAGTCTAACTACAAAAAAAATGCCTGCATTATACTCTTCCGGCCCACATTTGGGCTAGTATAATAATAACATAAGAAAAGTAACACGAACTATCTAATATTGGAGTACATCGGGTGGTCTTAACGCTGGGAGCGATCTCTTCTAGATGACCTTTGGATGTACTGGACATAATATTGTGAACGATAAACGATAGTGTGTGTGTGTGTGTGAGTGTATGTGTTTGTTACTCTTTCACGCAAAAACTACAGAACGGATTAAAATGAAACTACAGTAATACCTATAGCTTAAACATCAGAAAAACACATGGGCTATTTTTTATCCAGGTACCCGTGCGAAGACGGGGCGAGCAGCTAGTACATTAAAAAAATACAAGCATAGAATTATCGTAGCTGACATTGGTACGATTGCATTGCACCATTATACTGATTGTATTCCTAGATCGCTCGGGTATCGGGCTCGTAATAACAATCTATTAGGATAGAACAAAGCTTTACTGCCAACCTAAAAAGTGATCTTTTTTAGGGTTCCGTACCTAAAGGGTAAAAACGGGACCCTATTACTAAGACTTCGCTGTCCATCTGAAAAAATCATGTTTGTTGTCCCAATTTTTTTGCCGTTTTTTATAGATTATGGTACGGAACCCTTCGTATGTGAGTCTGACTTGCACTTGGCTGGTTTTTCCAAATATCTATGTCTCGTACGTAACTAAAAAAATAATAAAAAGATTAATATTTGTATGTGCTATGAAATAATACTGACACCACACATGTCCTGATGTTTTTTTTACTTATTTTATACTCGTACATAACATAATCAAATTTCAATAATCGCATAGAGTAAAGCACGTTGTTATGACGACTAATGACAGATTTTTTGCACACCAGCGCCATCTATACCTAAATCATCCCGTTTGCGTTTTTTTATCATTGGGGATGTTTTTCGTATTTTAACGTAGTCTATGTTTTATTCGGGCTTTATCTACAGTAAATTTCTTCTTAATCCGTTCTGTCGTTTAGGCTTGATTTACTATCAAACATACAAACAATACAACAATTTATAATATTATAAGGATTAGGATAGGATTTACCATACAAAAGCTGATTTGTTCAACTTGGAGGCCCAAATCGCTTACCTCGCTCGATCGAAGAGGTTAAATCACGACTCAAATTTCAGTTTTACAAAAATAAAGCACTGAATAATCGATTGTTCCGGTTTCCAGTAGGTAATTGTCTGAAAAATTCGTTCAGATTCCAACAGCATCCTTCAGTATTGCAGTGCCAAAAATCAGTTCCCCAATTACCCCCAAAAGGGGCTTCACTGACCCACTTTAAAATCGCCAGCTGCCATCAAAATTCTCGTCGAAATATTCGCGGCAAATAAAACATTTTCGAGATAACGAGCCGGACACGCAAAACATTTTGTTTTAATTCTCTGGTCGGCAAACGGTCGGGATGAGTTATGCCAGATGGTGGAATCGTGTTGGTGGAATGACCATGTCCTTGTTTTGCTTCGGGCGGTTCGACCGTTTTGGGAATGTAGTGTGAGACTTGATTGTGTTTTACGCTTTTGATATTTGGTGTTCAAGTGCCCCGAGACGATTTATGGCGTGCGCACAGTGGCGGACGGAAGCGAAAACGAAAGCGGAAGCGAAAGTGCGCCAGTGTGAGCAGAATAGGTGTGAAATTTACTGTTTTTACAAGTTTAAATCGAAAAAGACCGAAAATGTGATTAATACGCAATATTTAAAGGAGGTTCAGAGCGTCTAGAGGCGCCCCTAATAGATTTTTAAGTACTTATATATTTTCTTATGAAATATATATGCAGAAAAGAAGGCCGTCGTAGTGTTGTTATTAGAACCCACGACCTTGACTGACAGTCGAAGTACGAGTTCTCACTTAGCCATCACAACCCGGCTATTGCCAATAGATAACGTAAAAAAAGAAACCGGAAACCAGAATATTGTTAAAAAATTGGAATTTCCGTGCTTCCAATTGCATTTCAGTTCCGTTATTTGTATTCACAGCTCGCTGAGAATACAAGGTACGAGGTCAGAACGTAAAATATTTTTTTATTTCGTATTTTCACGAAGCTTTTACCGAGATAGTATTGTCAGAAGTGGAGTTTTAGCCGGATTTTAGGTAGAAATGCAATTCAAATTAAACCGGCGAGATTCTACGCCATTGTTTATCTTGTTTGAACAACTAATATTTTACTGTGAGGTCAGTCGGAGTCAATACATTTGCTGTGTTGCAGCAATTTGCATGGATATTCCATTGTTTATGTTATGACAGATAGGGTATCTACTTTCTATCTACTAAATAAATGAAGTATGGAAAATTTCACACAGCGCTATCTAGCTTCAAACTAAGCAAAGCTTGTAGATACCATGCGAACCAGAAAACTGATAGAGTATTTTTTTATATAATAGTAGATTTTTATAACATAGCAGAAAAAATAAGTAAAATTAAATAAAATAATAATCCTATGCTCGTCACACAAACATTTGCCCTGGGTAAGAATCAAAAAATCAATATCAAGAGTAGTATTTAGGTTCTTATAACAAAAGTGCTATTAAAATCTATATTAAGACGCTATTTAGGTTCTTATAACATAAATGTAAAGAATGCATCAAAAGACCACCCTTTTTTCATAATTTTCCTCGGTTGCCATGACAACGGCGTCTCATTCTTAAAGCGCAGTGGCGCTGAGACGGTGAAATCTTCAACTAAGTACTTCCTCAAGACATCAAATAGTCCTGGGGGATTAAAATAGATGGCGTTACCCGTCTCTTGAACACACATCGTGCGTTTTATAGTTGATTTAGTAACTACAGGTCAGAGAACTGTCATAAATGTCTGACTCGTAACTTATGTCAATGGAAAGCGACATTTTATAAATTACTAAAGAACTTTTTAAAACCTCACTCAAAGTTTCGTGTTTATGGCAGTTGAAAATTACCAACTTCAGAAGTTATGTAAGCGGTAGGTTACCTACTATTGACATATGGGTAAACGTTAGTTTTTAATAATAATAATAATGTTTATTGCCATAAAATATAGATAACAAAATGCCTATGAAGTCCTTGACTCCTGAGCTAAAAGCTAGATAAGAGGAACTGTGTTACAGAGTCAGTTAGTTACAGGGCATGAGCGTTGGTTGTAGGCACTATAACAACATTTTCTTTTCATATAAACGTTTTCTAATGAATAACATATTAAAACGAAGATTTAAACAACATTGAATAGAGTATTTATTTATCTCTTAGGCTAAGCAAAGGTTTTGTAATAGGCGATATTTATTTATTAATTATTCATATTTAAATAAATGAAACGGGAAATCATTGGTTGAGTGCAAAACAATTTTGTGGTGCGCACAACTGTCACTAATCAAAACGGATCATAGACAAAGAATTGTATTAACTATAGACTTTAAACAAGTTTTATTGCTATGCTTAGTTATTGACTCTCAAAACTGGAACTGCCCAAAGCCGGGGTAGGCACCACAACCAGGTCTATTACCCTACAATCACAGATACTAGTACAAGGGTTACATAGTATGCATTCATTTTCATTACTCTTGTCTAGGAAAACGGAGGCAGCTGCGCGCAGCACTATAATAACTATTAACCGGATTTAACTAGTCCAAACTGGATTATAACCATCAGTTGGAACAGACGGAGCGACGAGTTTTAGTGCTCGGTTAGGGGTAGTTTCTGATTTGGGGTAGTCCTCATTTGCGGGAGTGCGTTTGAGCTAAATAGGGGTGGATTTAACACTACGCTCTAATTAATTTTAGGTTTAATTAATAGTTTATTCTAAATTTAAATTTACTTAATATTATTTTATGGTGAGAGCGCCGTGACTGCTCGTTTTGCGACGCTTTCGTGGCGAAAAGAGATTATCATTAATATTAATCAATAAAATAAATAAATTATAATTCGGTATTTTTAATATGATCTTTTCCCCTAGGGTGTTCGTAATTACACCACTCTCCCCTAAGCATATTTTTATATGGGTAGGTACCGTGCGATCGAAGCCTAATAATTTTATATTTATTAAATAATTACGTATAACTTAAAACAAAACCGACTTCATGCATGTTGTTATAAATTTACTACCTTGACATTATTTATTATTTTCGACATTGTTTTCAGTTAGTTACTAAAATTATCAATAATAATTATTTTATTTTATCAATATTTAATCTTAACTCATTACATTGTACTTAATAATTGACAGCATGTCATCATATTAGTAAGTAAGCAATCTATACAACATTTGTACGCTAACCGCAGATCACAGTGCACACAACATTTTTGTAACAACTTTATATAACCTGTGTTTCACAAATAAAGATTTTGAATTTGAATTTGAATTTGAAATTTAAATTTAATTAAATAAGTCAGTTACAAAATTTCATCCCCTATTTCTTCACCCTTAAAAGAAGTATTTATCCTCTAATTTAAATGGAACCACTCGGGAGTCACCTGCTTTCATATAAAAAAGAATTATAAAAATCGGTTCACCCAGACGAAAACCTAATATTTTTTTTAAAGTCACTTAAAAAGCCTACAAAGCAAGGCATAGTAACCTATCTAGTCAATATAAGTAATATCTTATATACCACAAGTAGGTACCTACAACCATAGTTTTCATTGCAAGGTACTAAGAAGATACGATACCTACCTACCAATAGGTAGTTGAAATAAGAACATCGTATTATTTAACACAAAAGAATAGTCATTATCTTCTCTTATGGTAATTAATAGCTACCTAGATCGGCCCAATTCAGTTCATATATTATAAAAAATATTTCTAAAAAGCTGTTACCGGAATATGAAGGCCGTAGATAGCCGTTTTAGTGGAGTTAGAGGTACCTCGACCCGAAGTGAATCCGAACATCGAAAGATTTTTATATTAGAACAAAATGTATGTGCGTTAACACACATGCTTAATTAAAAATTCATAATGGTGAAGGAAAACATGGCGAGAAAACTTTTTAAGACTATTTAAACAGCGGGTTTGCAACGTGTCTTGTTGCTTGCTGTCCCTTTGTATCCTAAATAAAGACCTAAAATGCCATTTACCGTGTAAGAACCTTTTCTCCGAATTTTCATAATAAAACGAGAAAAAATATTAACTTAAATTGTTTGCATTTTGCAACGCATTTTTTATTGGTGAACTAACCAGCATAAAAGTCTTTGTGAATACTTTTTACGACCGTCAAACTACTGCAGCAGTTTGTTAAAAAAAGTCTTTGGCAGATGAGGCAAGACCGCTAATGACTGTAATCTCGATTGATCGCCCTCTAATCGGGCGATTGGGGGAACGAATGTCCCAGTTGGGGGGGATTTATTGTAAAATGAACTGCTGGATTTGCTTCCACTGAAAATTTCCTGAATCTATCGGTGCCTTAGTTACTGGCCTCACAGCTCTGTTGGTAGCTTAGCTATGCCTTCTGCGCTGTAGGTTATGGGATCGATTCCCACCCGGGTCAAACATTTGTGTGATGAGCATAGATGTTTGTTCTGTGCTGGGTGTTAATATGTATATTATGTATGTATTTACATCAAAAAAAAGTAAATAAGTATCCTATTAGTTATCTGATTACCAATATTTATTTATTTAAATACTACACTGACAAAGATTAAATAGCAATAAATTTCGCAAAACCAAAGGTAAAATAAACACATCCTCCAGCAGAAAACTTCCCAGCAGAGAACCTGGACTAAGTACAATAAATTAATCATCTCAATAAATCATAACTTTATTTTTTCAGGATTTTTCGCAGGTTACACCAAAGAAAACAATTAGTATAAAATATTAGTATTTTGAAATGGATTTCCGCGAAGTCACACCTTAAGCAATTAACTGGCTGTGTTACTAATAAGTTTCTTATCTACTTACTAAAATATGATTTCACAAGGTTTAGGTTCTATTGGTAGTTCACCATGTCATTATCACTTTTATTTATTTATAACTATTGATTTTGACACGGGTCTTTATCACGTGATTACCTTTAATTTATTTTTCCGACTTTTCGGCTATGTTTCAATAGCCATGGTCGCGGGTAGATTGTATAGTTATATCTACTAATCACGTTAGTTTAAAAATAAGTTATTTATTTGATTCACCTTTAATTTATTTTACGAATAAATAAACAAATAAGATTAAAGGGATTACAGGGTCTTGAAAATAAATGAAGGTAATAGGCACGTTTTACTGAGTTAACAAAAGAAGTAGTACCTTAGGCTTTTTAACATCGTTTATTATCTTTTTATTTGTTTAAAACAGTGTAAAATATAAAACAAAAACGATCAACTAAATGTGTTTTGTCTGTTTGTTTCAGTTGAAGCAGTAAGAAAAAAAACAAAATGGCAGCATTCGTAGCGAAACAGATGGTGGGCAATAAGCTAAGCGCCGTCAAAGGTGAGTCAGACAATTCAAATACAAAATGAATTATTTCCGAATGAATTGTACCTATTATTGATTACCGCATACATACAAATTACTTATGGCATTTTGGTAGTTCAAGTTAGCGTCAATGGTATTTTCGTTTTAAATTCTATCTGAGAAACATAACAGCTATATAGAACTACTAGCCGACCCATGATAGACGTTGTCCTGTCAAATTTTAATAATTGCATAGGAAAAAGCAATTTCAGGTAACCTTGTATTGATAAAATAAATTACTTATTTTCCGTTTGGTCGTTTGGGTTACAGTATGAACCATAGTATCAGACATACATCATTATATACAATACATACATATATGTAGGTAACATACATAAAAAAATCACTAAAAAAATTGGACTATCTCTCTCTTAATGCAAAATTAAAATGGGCGACCATTTCTTTGATTTTTCGATTTAGTCCTTCCTCATCGTTCAAACGTTTTTATTTAAAATTCCGAATATTACAGCTTTTAAACTTTGAAGCTTCAAAAACAGTTTTAAAACTAGGCAAGTCTCGATTGCAGAGTTGCGCAAGGTACGATTCCGTGCCCGTTCCTTTATTTGGCCAATCGACAGACTCGCAATATTGTGATCTATCGGAAAGAATAGTCTACGATGCTTTTATATTGCAAGATAGGGAAAATGTATTTGTATCTATCGCGAAGATATCTCTGAAGAATATGTTATTAGAAAACCACTGAGCTGCACAGTTTATTCATCCTTTACTATATAACTTTCATAAAAATATCAGCTGAATTCTAATAGAACTAAAAATGCAAAGATATTTAGTATCTCCCAGATCCAGTCTATTAAAACAATGGATATTTTGATACGCTGAGTGTTGCCCTTTTTTATTACTACAAGTATTTGTTCTTTTCTAGTTTTAAGTTATTTTAGATTTTTGGTGGTACCAAAATAAACGTAATCTTTTCTATTGGTAATTTTAAACCACCATCCATATTCATAATTAAGTTAGTTACCTATACCTAAGTTAGTCAATTCAGTTCAGTTCGTATCTTTCTAATGACAATCTCATAATAATTTTATTAGAGACTAGCGACCCGCCCGGGCTTCGCACGGGTGCAATGCTGATAGGTACTAAATATACTACAGAATGTCTTTATATAAAACGTTTTTTTTTTCACAGCTTACATTAGATGATTTCTGTTTTTCTCGAACGTTCGCGACCGGCCGAACTGCGCGTTTGACGCCTAGCTGCTAGGCCGGTCGCGAACGTTGGAGAATGTTCGAGTTACACGTGTTATTGTGAGTCAACCATAAAAGATAGACATATGCTGTCGTGGGATATTTTTTATATAATTTTAAGGAGAACATTTCCCTCCTACATCATTTCTGTGTAGCTTTAACCATTAACGTTGCACACGCGACGGAAGCTTAAAAAATGGAGTAACTTCTCCCGTTTTCCCAACATTTCCTTTTACTGCTCTGCTCCTATTGATTGTAGAGTGATGAAAAGTATACTATAACCAGCTCAGGACTATGAAAAATAATTGTACCAAGTTTCGTTAAAATCCGTCGAGTAGTTTTTGTTTCTATAACGGTTATACAGACAGACAGACAGACAGACAGACAGACAGACAGACAAAAATTTTACTGATTGCATTTTTGGCATCAGTATCGATCCCTAATCACCCCCTGATAGTTATTTTGGAAATATATTTCATGTACAGAATTGACCTCTCTACAGATTTATTATAAGTATAGATAGATATAGAAGAAGATAGTAAGGTAACATGGCCAGGTTTTTTTTAAAATAACTAGCTGCCCACTCCGGTTTCGTACCGGTGTTCTAATGAAGATTATAGGCACATTTTTGATACCTTGGGTTACATATTGCAATTTTCGTGCGGATCTCTTATTACTTGAAAATAAAATAAAGTCTACTCGTATGTTACTCGCTGATAAAGTTACTTTTGATAGGTGTAAGAATTTTTAAATCGGTCTAGTAGTTTTTTTAGTTTATCCATTACAATTTAAATATGAATTTTACCTCTTTATAATATAGTTATCTACACGTATAGTAATCTATTAATAATCTACACGATTATAGTGAATTAAAATGTATGACACTTAAGTTAGTCATTGATATAAAATATGTTAAAATGATTATCTACTTACTCGTAATTTTAGGGGCTAATATTTCTTTCTCGGTCACCTCTTATCAGTAACCATGGTAAAGTTCCATTAATATATTTAAAATTCAAAATATTTCAGATACATATCTTCACATTAAGGAAACCAGAACCGACTGATATTAAAAACGTGCCTCAGGGGAAATTACAGCTAAACGCTTACTCGACTGCGAGAGGGAGGGTTTTATATTCATTTACTTAGTAGAATGCTGCTTTGTTGATTGTGAGAGGCGCTTTATAAAGTGTTAGCGGCATTACACACTGGGAGATTTATCAGTTCGTGGTACTGGTATAAGAACTAATAAGTTTTCTGTTGAAAAATATTTTTCAATGACAAGCTTCTGTAAAATCATTCAAACCATCATACAACATTGTCATCGGAACTTGACAAGAATGCAAAGTTTTTACTCAATTGATGTATTTACTAAGGTACATTGTAGGTGTCTGTTGAACAGCTCCTGACTCCATCATCAGATCACCTCACTGTCACCATATTATTGCATTGTCACCGAAGTTACTTAAGCATGCAAAATTTCAGCTCAATCGGTTGTAAAATTGAGTTATAATGACGGAGTGAAGATACAATATTGTATTATGTGACGGTACCGTTATTAACGGAAGCAAATATCTAAGACAATGTTATCAAAACTACCGGGCATGCTCTACATTGCAAAACCTACCTATTGGTATGGAAAAGTAAAGAAAACCAAGCTTACTTGTATAATAATAAATTTATTCAGTTTGTTTACATAATGTATTTACTTTTAAATTTAAATTTTATCCAAAATATTGTATCAGCAGGATTTTAACCTGCATCTACACTTAGAATCAATAATACGATACCAAAAATAAAAAACGGCAAAAAATCACGTTTGTTACATGGGAGTTCCACTTGAATATTTATTTTATTCAGTTTTTAGTACACGGTTTATGAGATACAGCCTGGTGACAGATAGACAGACAGACGGACAGCAGATTCCTAGTAATAGGATCTCGTTTTTACCCTTTTGGTACGGAACCCTAAAAACAGCTCACTCAAAAAATATTAAACTCAATCATTTCTATAAAGGTAGTTTTATTATAAAATTTATACCTAAATAAATTCGCTGTATATAAGTATTTTGTACACATGAATAATTAATTAATTAACAATTCAATTAGCTAATCGAATTTCACGCAACATATGGCACAAAGTGAATATTCATAAATTAATTCTAATTAATAATAACTAGGTGGGTTGAATTAATAATAATAAAACTTAAAATTTACTAAGGTATTTTTCTACTTATTATTATAGCGTAAGTAGTTATAATAAGTACCTATACCTACTTACTTTAAGCACACAATCAGCAATATTTAAAAAAAAACTAGGTTAGAGCAAAAAAGTTAAAAATAACGATAAAAAGTCTTGAGACAGATAGGAAAAGAAAATAACTCATAAAGTTAGTAAGAAATTGGTGTCGATTCTTTTGTTGTTTTATCTAAATTGATTGCACTAAAATTGTAACTATCTCTTTCTTATAGTCAAAAAAAACAAGGACGGCTATAAATTGACTATAATAACACAATGGTGGCGATTCTGTTGTGTCTATCGCTCTTATTCCTTTACGATAAGGTCTAAATTAGCGTAACGTCAAAGTAACAGTTCTCTTACTTAGCATCTAACAGTCTAAACAAATTTACGGGTTTTGTAAGTGATTTGAAAACGTCAAGCTAAATTTAATCAACATGTAAATTGATGTTGATGACACTTCACTACATAGTATAAAGCAAAGTCGCTTTCCGCTTCCCGCGTATGTATGTATGTATGTTTGTTTATATCTTTAAAACTACACAACGGATTCTGATGCGGTTTTTTTAAATAGATAGAGTGATTCAGGAGGAAGGTTTATATGTATAATAACATGCTACCCGTGCGAAGCCGGGGCGGGTCGCTAGTGGATATATAAAATATGCGAAATAAAATAGAGAATGACTAAAATATCTCTAAGTTAGGACTGTCATTTTGAGGTTACGCTAATTTAAACTTTAACATAAAGGAATAGGAGCGATCGTCTTTAGGATTTTTAGGTTTATCGTGGACACAACAGATTCGCCACCAATATACCGCTGACTGCGTAATTCGTCCGCTTGTAATCGTATGAACTCTCAGAATTGCATTGTGTTTTTAAGTCAGAATTTGACAGTTGAAGCTGATTCCGATTATCAACGGACGTTGTAAAACTAGGCTACTAACCTCTCATTTTATATCAATTTTAAAATAGGATTTTATATAGATTGGATTGCAATTGTAAATATCCAATTTTATTTCGTGTTGTTTCTTGAACTGCAAATAATTCGTAGTACGAGTAATTTACAAGAATAACAAGTGACAGGACGTTGACACCATGAGGTCTTCGTTAGCTGACATCCATACAATACTCCTTATTATGAAACAAGCTGATCAAAACCCTCTTTCTCATTCCTCCTACCACGTCCGGACTATACCCGTCCTCTTCACACTCTTTCACGTAAGCTCTTTTGATTTTCTCGCTCGAATTTGGGATGAGATTCTGTTTTCGCTTTTTAGCTTTTTTCGAGCGATTCGGTCTACTCGTGAACGAAGGTTCGTTAGGGCTGTCGGACATCGGTGAGTGGAACAGCTTTTTGCTAATTGGCTGTGTCGACGGCTTTCGTAGCGGCGAGTCGGTTTCCATCTGTAAAAAAGTGAAAAAAATATAAAAACGAGTTTAGGAAACCTGCCGATGGATGTATAGAGTTGTTGCAAGTCTAACATATTTCTTTATCCATCCCTACTCGTTTCTTTTGAACTAATATTTCTATTCTAAATAACTTTTTTTTAAGCTTTTTTTTAAGTTGATACTTAACTGTTAGAAAGTACTTTATTTCCATAACTTATTACTTTTTATATTTAGCTGGGATCTAGCTATACCTATACCTACTTACAGCTCGATAATTAAGTATAATTTTTTAGACTTAAACATTATCAAATATTATCGAAAATATATTTTCTATGGGTTATACCTACTCGTATATCGTAAGAATTTTTGGTACACGTCCAATTGTCTCAAGGTCTAACATAACGAATAAAAAATGTCACGAACATCAAACCTACACTTTACAGCCATAGAATGTAGGTTACGAAACATTTATCAGACTATAATATAAAAGGGAACAAAAATAACAAAACAGTATGGTATACGCAGGTTAATCTAATAGCCTGCGCCAGATCCTTTCATGGAAAAAAATACAAGAATGTAAGGAACAGGTAGCCAGGCCAGGACACAGCTTGGCACTTTATTGAAACCCGTTTCCTTGTAATATTATTACAAACTATTTTTAGGTTACAAAGAGTTTTTGGTATGTATCAAATATATATTTTTTTTTTTTATCATCGAGTATTAGGATGAGAGCGCTGTTTGTGGGCATTTTAACAACATTTTAATTTACAAATAAACGATTTATATTGAAAAAAATATTAAAACGACGATTTTTAAACTACATAAATAATATAAATAAAATTATTGTTCAGAATCAGTTATGCATTGTTTTCATTTGTAAATTTAAACATTATGGAATTATTTTACCTACCTAACAATGCGTTGGTACAAATTCAAAACTAACTTAATTTACATAAAAATACAGTGTAGCTATGTAATTTTTTTAGTTGTCAAATCCATCAATTCAAACTTGTATACCTACAATATAAAAGAAGGTAATAATTATAACAAACTTACCGTATCACAATCTGATATAAACTCCACGGAGTTATTCATCATGTTATTCCTAATCAACACGGTAAGGTTATCCCGCGACACTGTGTTTATCGGTGTTGACATTTCGTCCGCCATTTTTAATGGTAAAATTCAAAATGGCGTCGCACGCGCACACCACACGAGCACTGGAGGGTGACTGGCTATGTGGCTATGTTCACAGTGCAATTTTAGCAACTTGTCGAGTTCAATGTTCGCGTGTCTGGTATGAAGATAGATGCAGTTGTTAAGGAATGTGGGTGATTGGGAAGCAAGCTTTTTATATAAATTACTAGCAGTCCGCCCCGGCGTTGGTTGCACGGGTGTACTAATTTGACACCTTGGGTTACATTAATAAAGTTTTAGTAGGAATCCCTAATTTTTTCTAGTAATAGAGACAGCCTATGTTACTCAGGGATGATGTAGTATTCTAATGGCAAAATATTTTTTGAAATCGGTATTACTGATTGAATGCTTATAATAATACTTTTTTTTTGTAAATACCTACATATTTACTTTACATATTAACACCTTTTACATTATTACCTTTTATCTGTTTTGTTTCAGGTATGATAAATAATAATGGCACTATTTACAACCATGTTTGTGTTAATGTAAGTATTCCTTCTAATCGTCAGTAGCTTTAATAAAACAAAACCTTAATCATATTAATGTTTATTATTACTTGTCTTAACACTATTTACATTTTGGTAAACAAATTACCTATGTTCGTTTAACGAGAACGTCCAATAAAAAATAAAATATTAAACTAATAAAATAAGATAAGTATTTAGTTGCAGCATAAAAATATTTAAATTTGTAAAACGTCATTTTACAATAAATTGTTGGTTGTTTTCTTACTGGTGTAGTTTTTTTTATTTTTATTGATATACATTAAAAACTTTGCATAATATTATATACTTTCCATATAATTTTATTTGCTATTCTGGATTATAATTAACAAAAAGATAATCATGAGAGAAGGTCAAATAATAAACACAGTTTTTGATGCAATTTTAAGCCAGTCGTTAAAAAACTTGATTGATTATAAATTATATTCGTAACATTGAAAGCAAAATGATGTCTAACAAATTCTAAGTCACTGGGTTTTCATTGCTTATACGTTTTAACATAAATACTTTCTGCAATCTTACATAATTAAAATTTATTATTTATAATAAGCTCAATTCATTAATAATAGTAATAATAATTAATCTAATATTAATCAATTATTTAGTGTATTGATTTTATTCTATAAAGAAACTTTATAACAAAATATAATTCCAGTAATTAAAGATATAATTACTTCGAAGTCGTTTAAGTCAATTTGTATAATTTTCTACTACTTTTATGTTCTTGTAATATTATTTCTTGAATTCATTGCTTCAAAATTTGCCGTTAAAACATACCAGTATTGGTTAATAAAGTCTTTCTTCTTATCTCTCGTCAAAATAGTCACTCCCTTCCGAGGATTCAAAGAAGAAAGCAGTTTCATCTGATTTTCTTTGCTCTTCTCTTCTCTATATCTATATGTGTCACTTTTTTCGCAAAAATTTACATATAAAAAATCCTTTTTCTCATCACTCTTATCTGCGTTCAAGTTTAAAAAACTCAGCGTTCTAGAATAGTTTGAAACCATTTGCAATTCTTCTTCTACCATTTTTCTCTTTATGTAAAAAGCTACGTTATTGACAGTGTAGTTGAGTTCACATTTCTTTGCGTACTCCTTGAACTCGAACAGAAATTTCTTGAGCGGTTTCATGTAGGTTTTACAATACTTCTTTATCATCTGACTGGTTTCAAGAATCTCATTTGTGGTCACACCTTTTTGATTCTGCATATCGCTGAACGTTTCTAACTTTATCTCATCCGTGTTTACCTTTTGGTGTTTTTCGACATCGGTGAAAGCGTTGTTTCTGATGGACTCGACTTTCTTGATGTAGTGTTGTATAGTGTTGCTTTGTGTGTATAGTTTTGGGAAGATTTGGTCGAGATAGGGTGATGTGGGGGGAGGGTTAGAAAACATGTTGAATTCGTAGTGGCGGCTGGCGGCGCGACGGTCAGCGGATAACTTGTCTTCCTGTAAAATATACATATAATTACATTGAAACGAACAAAACCAGCTTCCTTATTAATTATTTCTTTATTTACTGTGTCACTTTTTTGTAGAAATGTATACTATATTTCCTTCTACGTATTAAGTTCAGTAGAAGTACTAATATAGACTAGAACCTATAGGTATTTTTATGTTAAAATAAAGAGAATTTTATCGGAAACATTAAATATATAAGCAGTCACACATATATTTCTAACCCCAAATCAGTATTCCTTGTTTCACAACTGCCATACCCGAAATCAATATAGATAAACTATGCAAACATTTATCCCGCCTATCCGCGCGTATTGCTGTCTTTTCTTTTGATCTTTTGATCGGTCGGTTGATATGTGTTAAGTATCAGCGGATTACATTATTATTTAGTGCAACGTTTATGTTCTATTCACCTGCGAAAACTACTTGTATTAGCACTAATCTCTGGCTAAACTTACCAAGCTTTCTAAGTAGTGGTAGTAGTTGCACACGTCCTTGAAGCTGTTCCGCTGGCCACAGTGCATCCAGACGATGAACGCTCTCCTCACGGTCGCGTTAGTGTAGGCCGGTGAGGCGGGTTCAAGAAGGGAGTGAGGGCCGTCCAGTTCGGAGTAGGTCTTTGTACTGAAAACAACACCCTATAATCTATACCTATATAATGTTTTGTCCTAAATGACTGACTCAGAGCCTAAACCGCTGATCGTAGAGACCTGATACTTGGAGGGTGTGTTCTTTGTATGACGTAGGCATCCGATAAGAACGAATTTTCCGAAATTCTACCCCTAAGGGGGTGAAAAACGGGGGCAAAGCTTGTCACTTATATAATCCTGACAACACTAGAATTCAGTGTTGTAGTTATCAGTAGTCATATTATGAGATTTCCAAACTATAGTTGCTATCGACTATCGTTAGCAGACTATTGTTTGAAGATTTTAGTTCAGTGTAGTTGCTGCTAGAGGCAAAACGTGGGCATGTGCCAAATATAATGTTTGGACGTGCTTCTGACTACCCCCACTAGACATGTTCAAAGAATATAAGCGTCTGAAGATCTGAGAGGATGTCTACCGTACTTGGGGATTGCAGTCGTGATCCTGTTTTGTGTTTTTTTATTACCTTGTTAGATAAAAATGGGATCCGTTGGAATAAGAATGCACACTTTGAATACTTGTAGTACCTACTTAGCTACTCGTAGTTTCTGAGTGTGTATTGCACAACAACACTGAGATTCGAAGAAGGTACTCGTAGACTTCCAGACACTGCAATCATTTCTTGTCTCAATTGATACGGACTTGAAACGAACGAACGTGTTGTGGTGGTCTGTTCGCTATTTGCCTGCTTTCAGCTTATTTCGTAAAAACTATGTTTATCATGTTATGGCTTTCAATGCAGTTTTGGTACCTACATAGATTGTCTAATAGTTACTATGAAATTGGTACTTTCATAAATTTTCGAGAACACCTATTTCATAGTAACTATTAAAGAATCGATGTAGGTATAGGTACCTAAACTGCATTGAAAGCCGTAACATGAAAGACATAGTTTTTAAGAAATATGCTAGCTAGGTTTTACTCAATCACACCCAAACGACCAAACGGATTTGGATAAAACTTGGAATATACATAGCCCTGAAATAGCATACAGTATACCTTTTATCTAGATACTACGCGAGCAAAACCACGGGCGGAAGTTAGTAGTATAAGTGGTTTTTATATTTAAGAATATAACAAATAACATTTTTATAGTTTTTAGCTAATAAACAAGTACGTTTAGAGATAAACGTTAATTTAAAAGATGGGCATGTACCAAATGTAATGATAAGACTTGCCTCTGACTAACCCTTTTAAACATCTTCAAAGATGTGAGCGCCTGGAGATCTAAGAGAATGTCTACTGTACTTAGGCATTACAGTCGTGATCTTAATTCATTTGAAAATCGTATAGATGGGTTATTGCTACTGCAGGTAAAAACCTTTAAATTTAAAACAATCACTTTTCTAAGAAAGCTATAGATAAAAGGTAGTTTTTGAACGGTAAATTCTGAGTACCTCTGGGTCACCTTTATCGTTTTTTTTTTTTGGTCACTTGTACAGGTATAACCACATTTTAGAATAGAAAATATAGAACCCTAAGTTTTAGACTACCTATTTGAAATTGCCGACAAATGGTAAACTAAATTAGTCATGTTTTAGGGTGTTTAAGTAGAATAGAAAATAGTTTATTCAAAAATATGTACTTACGCTGCCATTATTTCTCGGCCGGCTTTGTCCTGGTTCCAATGAGTTATAAAAATACTATCCAAAGATCAAATGTTTAAACCACAGATGGAAGGGACTCTGTTATATTGGAACCAGAATAACTTAATTAAAATTATTAAACATTATTTACAACAGAATTGGGTCAATACAACCACGTCATTATAGATCAATCGTCCCCGTACGTCAATTTATCATTAAAAGTTTTTTCAAAATACCCTATTTTATTTGTATGATGATTTTTAATTTTTGAATTAATAGTAAAAGTACATTTGGATATTTTAATATTATTTTTGGATAATATCTATCAAGCAAGGTCTTATTTGAGGTAGGTACTTACCTAGGTATATGTTTTATTTATTAGGACATATTTATATAAATAAAACAATCTTCGTAAATAAAAAACACAATTTAAATTCAAAATACAATTAGAAATAAGTACCTACTTACATCATTCATTATCAATTAAAAAAGAAAGTTCGAATTAATTATCTAGTTAAAATAATTATTAGGTATCATGTCATTTAATAAATAAATTATACCTATTCGAATTTAATATTCAACCACATATTGATCCCTGACTAACCCATGGTCTCGTTGAATTTGAAAATTACTTTATCGGTACATTCCACATTGAAAAACCACAACATTTAACCAATTTTTTTGCTAAAATATCCGAAAAACATATCAACACTATTCCTACCCTGCTTACTCTTATACCCGTTCTCCTTCTCCATAGCCTCGCAGCCAATCCGATCGTTCCAAATCGACTTTGCAAATGGCGGCCAACTCAGGCTCACTTTGCTTAAAGCCTTTTTGGATAGCGGGAATTTTTGAGATTTACGAAAAGAGAACTCTGTTGATGCCTTCACCCAGGCGTCGATTGAAGAGAGGAAGTCTGTTCTCCATTGCGGGGTAGGCAGGGTGTAGGGAGGAGGGGATCTGACCTCCAGGGTATCATCATCAGAGAGTCTTCCACTGTCTATGGAGGTTGACTCTTCAGGACAGCGGCATCGGAGGCGGTTGCAGTTGAAGCATTCACTGTGGTTGTATTCGTCTAATAGCTTAATTAGTTCTCGTCTGATTGACTGTAGGTTCAATTCCTGGAATGGCAAATATAATTTTGACAATAAATAAATATTTTGAAAACTATGTTGAAAAAATGTTTAGTTTGAAAACCTAAGATCTCGTTCACAAATTTTTGATGGTACTTATAATAAATTATGATTGAGTAATATTTAAAAAAACCTCTAAAATGTCCCAAAAACATTTAAAACAAGACAAAGACTTAATTAATAATATTTAAACTTTTTACAAGGACACCATCTGTAATAATTTTACTTGAGAATTACGAGTAATTAAATAGGTAGGTAACTATTGTTTTAATAAAGAAATCATCTGTGATTCTACTTGCGAACATATACATAGGATAACCTATGAGTCCTATATTCACGTTCAAATTAATAACTTTCTATGGGACTGTTTACTCGTACCTACCTACACAGACCACCACATAGAGGTAGGTCTGTGTACTTGCGTAGTGTTTCTCTTAAAAAATATTTTTTTATATATGAAGTGCAGGGATTTGGTAACGAATATAAACGTAACCAGTTTAATATCTTTTGATATCTTAAGGCGCTCCCAGTCGACGATTGTTTTTGTTCGAAACGAAAAAATAAATACTTGTGAACAAGCCACATCTCCTATTTTATAATGTATAGTATATGTGAATAAAGATGTACCCATCTTTAATCACTTCCATAAATAATCCTACCGACCGCTGCAATGACGACAAACACACGTCGGCGCGTGGTCCGCCTTAGCTTTTCGAATAAATTAATGATATAAATTATGTATAATTACTTATCAAAAATCTATTCTAATAGAAATCTAGATCTATATATTACCTATCTTTAACAATAAATCACAAGTTGATTTTAATAGTAGGTATATAAAATATTTCGATCATAAATTCTAAAACGTATCATTTTGAAATAATATCTTTATCGTGAAAAGTTTCTGCTATTATGTTTTCAGCTTTATAGAAATCTAGGTAGGAACCTGAAGTAATATACTTATAAAAATAGGAGACGTGGCTTGTTCAGAAGTATTTCTTTTTTCGTTTCGAAAAAGAGCAATCAGCGAATTTTTCGAATTTGTCGACTAATGGTCTGAAGAACATCCGACGATAAATAATTATGTTTAAAAAACTAAAAAATATCGACTTTATGCATTTTGTTATAAATTGAATTGAATAAGTCCAATACAAAGTTTCATCCTCTATTTTTTCACCCTTAAAAGTGGTAATTTTTCCTCAAATTTAAATGGGACCATACGGAAAGCACCGGCTTTCAAATAAAAAAAGAATCATCAAAATCGCTTTGCCCAGCCGAAAGTGCTGAAGTAAAAAATATAAAATAAAATATATATATTTTTTTTTTATATTTTAATCTCACCAATTGAAAAACAATATCCTCGTAGTAATAAGGTTGTAATTTTAACATATTCACTGCACAGTAACAATAATTATCCAATCGCTTTAGATACAAGTTTGAAGATATTTATTTTAAAATTAAATAAATAAAATGAAAGCTATCTGCTCCCGTTACACACAACCGGGTAACTGGCAAAAATGTTAGAAATGTATAACTTAAATACAGTATTGTCTCTAATAGTTGGTAATTTGTTTTCGTGGAATTTCGTAATAACAAAAAAAGGTATTTCCGAACAATGGGTTCGTTAAGGAACAAGATGCCAACTTAGCTGGTTACTGAATAACTTCGCTAATGGTCAGATTATGATAATGGCTACTATCTTACAACTTTCTTAATTATTATCTTGATATAACTAATATGCTCACCTTACTTCATGAGCCGTATTGGCCTAGTGATACCTCATGTGTGTATGGTCTCGACTTTCGATCCGAAGGTTGGTTGAAATACCAGCCAAGAAAAAATGGTGTTTTTTCGAAAGAAAATCGGTTATTAGACTTACATATTGGCGATGATATTGTAACTACAGAGTGATAACTGGATATTTGTCAAATATGATGTGTACGACCCTGACTACCCCCTTTAGGCATCCTAAAGATCTTAGCGCATGGTGATCCGATGTTTGAAGCAACTATTAGACTTTAATATTCGATGTCAGTGTCAGAGGAGTGAAACAAATACCTACGAGGGTTAATCCTACAAAAATATTTATATTTTAATACCCAGTACTTAGATAATTAACGTAATGCCCCATTTAGTAAATGCTCATTTATTAATGTCAGTACCAACTTTGGCCTGTCGTATAAATCTCAGGTATGAATTTAAATAATTTGTTTTGTAATTTTGTGCTACACAATTCAATTGTTTCGTTATTATATTAATTATGAATACCTACCTGATAAAGGTTCCATAGATTTTAAAATTATAAAATTAAATTCAATAGAATCACGACTGCAATCCCCTAGTACGGTAGACATCCTCTCAGATCTCCAGGCGCTTAGATCTTTAAAGATGTCTAAAGAGTTAAAGCCTTACTTAGGTTTTAGGAAGTAGATGTGGGCACTATATCTAGATTATTTTGATTTCTCGATGAATTTATCATTTCAAGGAAAATCAAAAAGAAGTGCAGTAAAACTACGCAATTCACTCCTCGTAAAATCGTAACGCCAGTACCCAGTAAATTCCCGGCTATCAAACCACTTTTCCATTTCAATAAACCGCCTTTCAGTCAAAAGACGATAAAATCGATATAAAATTCACTCCGTCACTACCGGCATTGTTCTAAATACGTTCCGTCGTACGCAGGAATGCGATCGGTGTTAATATGCGGCGGGGAAGACGACAAATATTGGAGCGAGCGTGGAACGGAACGTAAGGAATTCCAGCTTTTAAGGACCGCAGTGATGTGCGACGCTCGATAATTGAGATGTCGATGTCGGGTGGAATTTTTAATATGTTCAATTTATTATTCAAGTTGGAAGTTTTCATTTGATCACTAAAATATGTGGTGTGATATTTTCACTGGAGTAACAAGATAATAATTTGTAACTTAGATTAATGTGAGACTAGGTATGTTAGTATAAAATTATCTACGAAAAAAAATAAACTTTAATTTGGGGGCACGGCAGTGCCCCCGCCAAGTCGAGCGCGAAGCAAACACTGCCGTACCATCCTTTACTGGAACCATTTCGCCGCATTTTCAGGCCCCTATTTGAGAACCTCTGGATAAGACCAGAACGCTGAAATTTTCGTCATCCAGTAAGCCATAATCACATACTTAAAATCCAAAATTTCAAGTCTGTAGGTCATTTAGTTACGAAGTTAAGCGAAAGCAAAGTTTCGCATTTTAGACAGACACTCACTCACTCACTCACTCACTCATGATCATCAGAATAGAACTAGTACTTCCCATAAACTCAGAGAGCTGAAATTTGGTACAGAGTTAGGGTTTAATGGCCACATAAAGGGAAAACTATAAAAACTAGGATAATCGAAGATCTGGAGTACCTGGTGACCCTGATAAGAAAACACAAGAGCCTAACCAAACTATTAGAGATCGACATATTAGAGACCGCCTTTACAAAAAATATTTAACTACTGGACCGATTTCAAAAATTCTTTCACCATTAGAATCCTACATTATCCCTGATAAACATAGGCAATAGTATATTTTCAAAAATATTAGGGATCCGTATGAAAACATCGATAATGTAATCCAAAGTGTGAAAAAATTAAAAAAAAATCCTTATGTCGCGTACGCTGCTGAAATTGTTGACAATAGAGCAAAGTGATGTACTACAGTTTTAAAGAGGACATCAATATCTACAAAAAAGTATGTAATATCATATGTCTCACTATTAGGGATCCGTATGAAAACTTCGATAATGTAACCCAACGTGTGAAAAAAATCCAAAAAAATCCTTATATCGCGTACTCTGCGGAAATTGTTGACAATAGAGCAAAGTGATGTACTACAGTTTTAAAGAGGACATCAATATCTACAAAAAAAGTCTGCGATACTAAAAGTTTTATTAGGGATCCTTATGAAAAATTCGATAATTTAACCCAAGGTGTAAAAAAATTACCTATAATATCATTATTACATCTGTGCGACGCCGGGGCGGACTGCTAGTACGCAATAAAATTAAAGGAAAACTCTGGATAAGACTAGACTGGCTTTTATACTTACTTATACTTACAAGTTTACAAGAAGAAATAGTCGAACGATTAACTTTATTCTACTCGAACATTACACAAATTTAATAAACAAATTAACAAATTAAATAAACTCAAATAATAATTTCGTTCAAAATTTGATCAAAATATAATGCATTGGATTGAGAGTGGCGGTGATACCCGCACACGTCGCTAGATGGCGCTGACTGTATTTTAAACGCGCTTACGATTTGTTTTTATAATAAAAAAACTACCCCTAAAAAGAAAAAAAAACTGTGTCAAATAAGAAAATCTAATAAAATAAATCAATAAGCCCACGTTTCTACAAAAAGAAGTGAAATCCCACCAAAAACATTCTGTAAAAAACTAGCCAAGTCTCGATGGAGCTGCTTGTTTATCTCTAAAAAGTAATGAAATCTAGACGACTTTGTCGTGTCAAGTCTGAGGTTCTTTACTGCGATTTCTTTATTATTATAGAATGTTATGTGACTTGGCCGTTGAACACAAGGGTACAAAACCAGGTGCTCCATGACACCATTTCACCAATCTGTCGCCAGAACCGCTACCCATTAACGATGGAAAATTGCCACTTAGAAAACGTTGATTCAATAACCAGTCAATGGTAGGCTTGATAAAGCTGCGTATTTCAATAATACTTATGTAAAGGCGAGCCTGAAACAAACAGTATAAAAAATACATCTATTTTATGTTGGATTTGACGCTCCAAAAAGAAGACAGCAGAAGTCGGCATTGTCAATGCTGAATGCATGTGTTGCACGATCAACAACAGCCTAAAATAAGACACTAGCGTCCAATTACCAATACCTGTATTGGCTATTATCTCGCTTAACAAACATAGGTAGTTACAACAGATATAACATTACGTGTAAACAACTTGTACCCACTAACGTATAAAGAATGTTCAACGGCCAAGTCACACAACATTCTATAATAATAAAGAAATCGCAGTAAAGAACCTCAGACTTGACACGACAAAGTCGTCTAGATTTCATTACTTTTTAGAGATAAACAAGCAGCTCCATCGAGACTTGGCTAGTTTTTTACAGAATGTTTTTGGTGGGATATTAGTTTAAAAAAGAGAGTAATAAATTAAGAGGTGATACTCCTAAAGGCCCAAAGAAGGTTGACGTCAGACAGGCGGCCGGTTGTATAACATAAGCCAAATCCTCTTCGCAACATATTTGTCAACATGATGTGCCGCCCCCACATTAAGTGGGAAAAAGGATAAGAAATGATGATGGCTCTTAAAAATGCTACTTACACTAAACATGTACAGAGATCAGAGTAACAAATCCGCGTAGTTCGAAATAAGAAAAAAACAAAAGTTTCTATAGATACTCGTAGAGTTAGAATATCGATAACTTCAAAATCTGTATCTCAACTAACCGATCGTCACTACACTAAAGATGGAATATAAAATTTCAGTACCAATAATTTCATAAGATATTGGGGTCAACGGAATCCGCTCGATCAGCCCTCGTGACGGAGTCGCATTCTTTCACGCCACATCCTTGCGGGGACTTTATGAAGGATAAAATACTTAGCTATAACCCTTTCTGGGTAGCTACTAGATAGGTTGAAAATTACTGAAGATTTTAATCTCTTTTAATCTAGATTTTAAATTACTATTACGTTTAAAAAATTTAAAACAAACCCGACTTCATGTTGTTATAAACGCAATACCAAATTTCACTTTCTAGTTTTTCACCCCTAAACGTGGGTAGGTAGGTACTATGTAGATAGATGGAAAATTTCCAAAGATTTAAATTTAGATTTTAAATAAGGCTATAATTTAACAGTATGAAAAATAGAGTGTTGTACAACGTTTATTTATGTTTATATAACAGATTATGTCTTGTTAAGCAAGACCAAACTTTACTTCCTAACCGAAACTTAGACCCGACGAAATAACTTGAAACTGATAGTAATCTAAAGTATGGGAGTTCATGAACTATGCAGAGCGAGGAATCTACAGTAGCTTAATTTTCTGAAACTATACGGCAAGAAACAAATATTACTGGGTCAATTTTGTATAGTTTTTTATACCACTAGAATGCAGAACAATTTTCGAGCAATGTACCATCGATATTATAAATGCGAAAGTTTGTATGTTTGATAGACAATCAGACCTAAACAGCTAAAATGATTTAAATTAAATTTTCTGTATATAAAATATCAGATTACAAAATAGGGGTACTCATAATTCGAAAGATAACCCCTAAATGATAAAAAAAAACGAAATTTTAGGAAAAATTACGAATTCGTAATTTAATTAATCAGTACAAAGTTAACAAGGAAAAAATGTAAGTTACCTGAAATTACTTTTTTCTATGCAATTATTGAAATTTTACATGACAACGTCTGGGCCCGGCTGGTGTCTAATAAAATAAAATGAAATGTACCTACGAATACCATTGTCTATAACAAAACACTAACTCGTAGATCACGAATACACAAATCGCGCCTTACGATGCACTGCCTTGCGTTTGCCAACTCCAGGCATAGGCATATAAGGTGTTAAGTCCTGTCCTGACCTGTAGTTTCGTATCGTGAGAAAACCTACTAGATATTTTTAAAATTGGTGATAGGTTTACAGCCCATCGTATAAAATACTAACTACTGCAAAATGTGGGTAGGTATATGCCAAACGCAGTGTTTAGATGTGCTTGAGACTACCTTAAACATCTTCAAGAGACCTGAGTAAGACGATCTAAGAGAATATCCACCATGCCTGCTTAGGAAATAAAGATAATAATTGTTTTTTTTAATTGGATACCATTTATAGCAGAGCATAAAGGTCATTTAGATAAAATTCTCGTGTCTGTAACCAAACTCCCCCGAAACGACTTGACCAATTTTTATGTTTTTTTCTGTAGGTAGGTAGGTATGAGAATAGGTCGTAAAGTATATTTCATACCGCTTTTTGGAAAATGCAGCGTAAATTTCGGAAAATACTAAAAGTGCTTTTTTCTGTAGGATTATTAAAATTTGACAGGACAACTAGTATAATTATATATGTTGTCTAAAATAAAAAAAATCACTGATAGGTACACAATATTATACATTTAATGACATAACAAAACTAAAATACCAACCAATCACGTTTTATATATTTTATTAAAGTATAATACATTTTGCTTACTCCGCAAAACGTATTCAATATTCACAATTCTATCGATAAAAACATTGTCAGCGCATCACTATCTATAATGAGAGGGCGGGACAGACGTGACGTCACCATGACAACGCGATGAAGTCGTACTATCGCTTGCAGTGGAGTAATACTACTTTATTATATCATGTTGGCCGAGTGTTAGGCACCCCGACTTTAATTTCGAATGTCGTGGGTTCCAATCCCGGCGTGCATCAATGGATTTTTCTGTTCGATAAATCTATATGTGCATTAAAACAAGTGCTCAAAACGGTGAAGGAAAACATCGTGAGGAAAACAGCTAGTTTTTCTATAAGCTGTGATGGGCTTGAAACCTGTCACGTATGGAATGCTAAAACTGCTAACTAATACTGAAAAATGCCCACATTTTTCATAAATGTGCTAAATATAATGTTTGGACGTGCCACTACCCCCTCTAAACATCTTCAAAGATCTCAGCGCCTGGAGATCCGAGAGGATGTTTACCGTACTTGGGGATTACTTTTTTTTGCGGGCTCGATTCCAACCCAAGGCAAATATTTGTGTGATAAACATAGATGTTTGTTCTCAGTCTGGGTGTTAATATATATAATAAGTATGTATTTACAAAAAAAAACGTAAATGTAAGTATTCTATCAGTAATCTGGATCCCATAATACAAGCTTTGCTTAGTTTGGAGCTAGATGGCGCTGTGTAGTCCGCCAATATTTATTTATTTACAGTGATAAGTTGATAACTACAATACATTTTAAAAGTTGATAATGTAAATTTAACTTTTACAAATATGTTTTTAAATAACCAAAGTAGGCAAAGTATTAAATCAATTGAAAATAATAAAGAAATCAATATAAGTATTTTCCAATAAACGCAAAGAACTATTATCGGCGATCACATAACAATATAGGCGCGAATAGTCGAACTATCGATACAAATCCGTATTGCGTAGCCAACACTATACAAACTTGCAAAATAGGGTTGTCTCTTGCGAAATAAAATGATAGCCTACCTATACTAAAGAAAACATAAAATGTTTTTTTTATATTACATATGGACCAAAAATTTGATAAATACACAAATAATCATCAAAAAATTGTTTAACTTTAGTTATTTTAATGAAAATTATTTATTATTCTTGTTTAGCCTTCACCTTGTTCGATCGGCACCACACTGGAGCTCTACATAGCATTAAGGAAAGGATAATTGAAATAAGTGATAGACCCCAAGCCGTGTTTGTTGCCTGATTCTTCTAGGCTTGGTCGCGAGGAACATGCATAGCTTCACCTAGCTCCTAAGACGTTTCATAGTGGTCCTTGTGATTTGAAATAAATGATTTTTGAATTTAAAAATATAGCAGGCATCCTATCATTTCAACGGCCGTATTTCTTGTTTCTTAAATAAAATACAAAATACATAGGCTCACAACTGTAATCCTCTCCATATCTGCACAGACCTTTGAAGATATCTCAAGGCGGTAACCAGAGGCACGTTTAAACATACATTTGTTACATGCCCACTTTTTGCCGTCCAGGCGGAAAACCCACTTTTCGCAATACCACCCCCATTATCCTTAAATGTCCAGAAGCTAGTACCAACCCTACTGAACATACCCTGCTGTATCCCTTGAATTATATACTTATATAATGTGTATATATCGCAATCCGAATAAGTCCTGTTTATGACCTGAGGATTGTCGACGTATAAATTTTTATATCGTCGCGGATCTAAAACAGATAATATATCTTAGGGTATGTTTATGTATTAGAAATAATGAAAAAGTTGTTTTCGCGATCTTCGGATTGAGGTTATGGCCAATAAAAAAACTATAAAAATGTATCAGACGATGAATTATTTGCAACTAATTGATTTGATCAGTTTGAAAAAAACAACTCGCACAATTTAAAGTAAATAAATAGAAACACGACTGTCTATCTACGACTATTCCCAAATATGGTAGACATATTTTCAGATGTCAAGGCGATTCTAGACGATGTCTAAAGGGAGTAGTTAGAGGCACGTCCAAATATTATGTTTTACTTACCCACAATTTGGGACATAGGTACCTAATGGTTTGAGTCACTTGTTTTTTAGTTCATAAAACGTAGATATCTTGTTTTTTTAGGAAAACTCAATTTAATGCCCTTATTTAACAAAGCATACGTTTAATTTTTAGCTTTTCCTTCAAAATTACCTTTTTTTTGCTTAGCATTTAGCATTTACATAATATTTACTACTTACATTATTTTGTTATGTGGTTACTTACAACTGTTATCTGTTACTGTATACCTAAATTATGTTTGTTAAGTTTTAATTATATATTATCGTTTTGTCAACTTTCTATTTGCAAGATGCTTGCCACAAATAAAGTTTTTTTCTATTCAATTCTATTCCATTCTTACAGACTTTTTTGAGTTTCTTTTTATTATATTGATATAATTTAGAGTTGCAGGCTTGCCATCCTTACACTTTGCCGGTCGAGCGCGCAGGGCTGTCGCGAGGCGATAGCGCGCCTCACCGCCCCCATTGTGCCATCCCTACTCGCATTTTATTTATGTAGCTACAATAATTAGGTACGTGTACTTTATTTTGTAGATACATAGCAAAAATCTGTTAGAAATCTTTACTTCGTGGAGAAAGAACAAACTGCGATTAGTAGATACTTAAGTTTTTCTTATTTTTATTCATCAAATGTTAGGTTAGGTTAGTTTTTTATACCTGGGGATTAAGAATTATTTATTTTATATTTAAAACAATACGGACTCGTAAAAAAATTAACAAAATATTTCTTGTATGGATTAGTCCGAGGCACGTCCAAACATAACATTTGGACGTGACAGGTTTTAAGCCCGTTCCCGTAAAAACCGTAATAGCGTTGTTTTGATATTACTTTAGGAGCTTATGGTATGGCCCCTGGCCTCAATATATACTAGTGCAGACAAACGGCCACCCCAACCTGTTTATTACCTCCCTGTGATTGTTAGGTAAAATAACAAAATAAAACCAATGACCAGTATAATTAGAATGTAAATGCAAAAGCAGTTAATTTGGCCCGAGACCACTTCCGTTTAGTAGGAGAGTATGTCCAACGGCATCTGCTCAAAATATTCACATATCACTGTCCAAACTCGGTGAAACTCGGCATTATCTAAAGCCTCACACAGATAATTTGGCCCTCTTCCGGCCGGGAGATGGCAATTTCCTCTCCGCCCCTCGGCACTCCAGCGCTGCGTTTGACACCCTGTATAGAACCTCTTTGCGTTCATAATTGGCCCTCTTTTGCAAATGGACCTTAATATTCCATTTTTGTGGGAAATGGCTTCGATCGCACGCATTGTTCGATTCTAGAGTTAATAAGTTGGTATTGTTGTTGGGAAATTGTACTTAGAAGGATAGTCGGAGATTCTGCCACTTGAGGTAGAGCTTTCATTTTGAAGCCGACACTATAATGATCTTCCTGCATTTGTTTAGTCAACCAATACTAGCAGTTCACGGGTGTACTAATGACTTTATGGCTAATCTCTACACCTTGGGTTACATTATTAAAGTTTTAGAAGGGATCCCTATTTTTTTCTAATAATAAATATAGCTTACGTTACTTAGAGATAATGAAGCATTGTAATGGTGAAATAATTTTTCAAATCAATGCTTTAGTTTTTGAGTTTATTCGTGTAAAATAAAAATAAATAAATAGGATCACGACTGTAATCCCCAAGTAGACGCTTAGATCCTTTAAAGAATCGTATAACGAACATACAAAAATATAAATCTTTCCTTTTTTAAATATTATAATAGATATAACCAACTAGCAGTCTGCCCGGCTTCGCACAGGTTTATTTTTAAAACCTTAGGTAACACTTTTGCAATTTCCATGGGATCTTAAAAGAGTGGGCAGTCTCAAGTGTAATGTATGGATGTGCCTCTTTTACCCTATAGAGACCACAGATCTACTATGTCCTACTCGTAATACATAGCTACTGTATATAGCGTGATCTCCAACAGCAAGTCATAATGATCCGACTAACAAAATTCACCCCTATTTCTCAACCCTTGTCCTCGACTCTGAATAAGACACAAACAAAAGCCTCACCGCTTGACAAAACTTAATTCTGTTCAATTCACAAAGTTACATCGCAAATTATTCATCCAGCTGAGAAACAAAATGTCGAATCCATTCTTCGTATTAAACAAAATTAAAGTCAAATCCGCAGCCTTTGAATTAAACTAAATCAAAAATAAAGCTTTGCCCACACTGTTCAAGTTGGAGTTAAAGGCGTATCCTCACACTTCCAGTTAGAAATATAGAACAAAATGAGTCGAGTTTTACTGTAACTGAATCAAACGTCTCAATGGCGAGTCGCCTAACGTTTTCATTAACCTCAATAAACCTACTAAGAGTAGTTGTTGATCGTTTGAACCAGGCGAGTAGCTAGAATACAAATGGTAGGTAAATTATATAAATAAATAAATAATTAAATAGCCCCCAAACTAAGCAAAGCTTGTACTATGGGAACTAGATAATTAAAAGAATACTTAGAATAACTATTAAAAATACTTTTTTTTGTAAATAAATACATATGATAAATTATATCACTCAGACACAGAGCAAACATCAATGTTCATCACACAAATCTTTGTCCTTGGTGGGAATCTAACCCACAACCTACAGCGCAGAAGGCCGAGTTACAACCAACTAAGCTGTGAGGCCAGTCAAGAAATTAATAAGAAATTCTACTAGCATAGTTTAGCTACTAGCCCAAACTACTAGCACTAGCACAGCTACTCCTCCGTCTAGGATTTTCCGCTGTCTGTAATTTAATTAGGAGCGCTCGACTCGCCTTAAGAACATGATTTGCGTAATCAAAGAGCGTCTAATAAGATTTGCTTGTCGATCGCAGCGCCCTCTTCGCGGGGTATCGCTCTTGTACAGGATGCATTTATGACAGCTTCCATTTGTCGCGGATTTACTCACGTAGCGGCAATGTGCTTGCTACCTGTCACATCTGGAATGCTAACTGCACAAATTTTAATGTTTTGGATGTGTCTCTGATTACCCTCTTTAGACATCAGACAGATCTGAGCTACATTATGCTACTTTGGTAGCTTTAAACATTGTTTAGCAGTGACGGGCATGCAACCTGTCAGATATGGAATGCTAACTACTACAGCACAATTTAACGTCTGAACGCACCTCTGATTAACCCCTTTAGATATCTTCAAGGATCTGTGCGCCTGAAGATCTGGGACTGGGAAGATGTCTATCGTACTCAAGAACGGCTGAACCGATTTGGCAGAAAATTGGTGGGGAGGTAGCTTAGAACCAGGAGACGGACATAGGACTTTTTATAACGGGAACGAGAACTTAACACTTAATTCAGAAGCGATACGAAGTTCGCCGGGTAAGCTTGTATGTGATAAATTGAAATCGATATTTCTTTAGTTTTTTAAACGTATTATTTCGGTCTAAGACGAGATATTCGTGATTTCAGTAAGCACACCAAGTTATCTACGTTTCCTTATAACTTAATAATAAGCACACTATAGTGAGTGTATCAGATATATCAGTCATGTAGTCCTTAATTAATCACTATAGCGATTAATCACTCAGACGAGGGTGGAAAGCCGCCTTTCCAACATAACGGTTATTATAACATTATATCTTAAGTACATACCTGTGATTATATTTATTTTGTTAATTATCCGAGGTGAATTGGCCATCCTACAATTTTAATGGTAATGCAAAACTGCTGCTCTGCAAACTTTTGATTTAGTATATCTACGTTTTAAAAATTAAAAAGAAAATGTTTTGACCAATTGAAAAGTCAAGAGACATTTCCAAAGGGGTAGGCAGAGACCACGGCTTTCCACTTATGATTCTGATATACTTATTTTGCTTCATTCACTCTCATCACATTCATGCATATCAGTTTTATGAAAGAGTTATTTAGTCCAAGATTCACAGCCTTACATCCGCTTGAGGCATTTTTAAAACTGTATTTTCTTTAACATAATTGCTAAAGAAAAAAAAATATTGAAAAGTCTTAAGACGCTGCCAGTCGACGATTATTTTTGTTCGAAACGAAAAAAGAAATACTTGTGAACAAGCCACATTTCCTATTTTATAATGTATAGTATATGTGAATAAAGATGTACCCATCTTTAATCACTTCGATAAATAATCCTACCGACCGCTGCAATGATGACAAACACGCGTCCGCGCGTGGTCCGCCTTAGCTTTTCTAATAAATTAATGATATAAATTATGTATAATTACTTATCAAAAATCTATCCTAATAGAAATCTAGATCTACATATTACCTATCTTTAACAATAAATCACAAGTTGATTTTAATAGTAGGTATATAAAATATTTCGATCATAAATTCTAAAACGTATCATTTTGAAATAATATTTTTATCGTGAAAAGTTTCTGCTATTATGTTTTCAGCTTAATAGAAATCTAGGTAGGAACCTGAAGTAATATACTTATAAAAATAGGAGATGTGGCTTGTTCAGAAGTATTACTTTTTTCGTTCCGAAAAAGAGCAATCAGCGACTGGCAGCCCCTTAAGAGCTAGAACCTAGAAGAATTAGTGGCAGAATAAAGTATGGCCACTTCACAAAACTGTACCACTATTCTCTTAAATTACGAGTAACCTCAAGTAAAGTAACAGAAAGTCACGATGAAGCCGCAAAATGCAATTCCATAAATACGTGAACCTTAAAGCCTTTTATGAATTATCTTCACGATCATCTTCGTAAGTGTGCTCACTTGGCATAAAAGTCTTTTAGGTACAGTCGGCTACATCTGCTTCAACTACCTGTAATAATATTAAAAGTGCTCTTCTATACTATCGTCACCAACGAATACTACATATCGTGGTCCGCCATAATTACCTTTAATTTATTTTGTCGATGTTTCGACATTTAAAAATAAAAAGTAATATTTGTTAGTCAAATATTTACAAAAAATATTATACTATGACTATTTAATTTTATAGCATTCACCCTAAAAAATCCTTGCAATTTTCTTAAATTATGTAAATTGCTTCAAAAGTAAATTTGTATAATACATCACGATGTATCTCGATGAAATTATAATCATAGTGTTTATTTAATTTCATATAAAAAATCATGAGAGCTTTCTTTCTATATTATATTTTGAACATCAATCATTATTCAACTGGATAATCCAATTTAGACATATTTTTCGTTTTGTGGATTTTTAATTGATTCAAACGTGACTTTGCTGAAATAAATATCAAAAAATAACTAAATAAAATATACTAAATAGAAAATATGTAGCAACAAATTCGCTAACCTGCTGCTCCCAAAGAGTCCATAATTAAATTACATTTATACAAAGTTATAACTTTTTCCATAAAACTAGTTTTACACATTGCTGTCATGACTGTACATGTCGCCTGCAATTTTTTCTATAATGTGACAGTCGGTAAAAACTAGGCGGATTTGCGGAGCATCACGTGCGTACCCTTTCACAGAGAGTTGAGTCTATACAAATTATAAGAGGTAGCGGAAGTTTACTTCTAGATTAATAATGTTAATACTAGCTTCGGTCTGCGGTTTTTTGCGTGGTACTTGGATAAAAAGTAGCCAATATGCTATTTCAAGGTATTCGCTATGTATATTCAAAGTTTAATCCAAATCCATTAAGTCGTTTGAGCGTGATTGAGATACATGGTACTGGTAGTTTTGATCTTAAAAATATTGTTATTAATACCAGATACATACCGCTTACATCATGTTAAAATACGTAAAAATATAGCCAATACCCACTCATATAAACTTTTATTTGTGACTGTAGCAGATCGGGGCTCGTAGTTCATATGTGCAGTTATCGCTTCCGCCTGACACTTGCACCACAAACCATCCACATTTCTCTACACTGAAGTACAGCAATAAGTTAGAATTTTCCTAATAACGCCTCGTAACGAATGCGGTCGGTAATGGCCGAACCGCGTTATCCCAGCATTATTCACCAGGATTTTGTTTAAAGTCCTAGAATCTAAGCAGAAACCCTATTAGTACAAGCTTTGCTTAGTTTATCTTATTGAACGTACTTAGTACTTTTAATTATTATTCTTGTTTAAGCCGAGTTCGATCGGCACCACACTGGAGCTCTACATAGCATTAAGATACATGATAGACCCCAAGCCGTGATTGTTGCCTGATTCTTCTAGACGTTTTTTTCTCATCTATATTTTGTGGAACAAGTAACTTTAGATCATACAAATATATTTTAACTATAAATACGGCTAATTACCATCTTATTTCTTGTATATCTGACGTTTCGAGCATCATCATGAGCATCGCCTGCGACCGCGATCAACGATAGATCGGCGAATATATATACGAGTATACATACATACAAATATAGCTCTGACGTGGGACAAATCCGCGCCTCTTACGTTGCAGCCAAAAGCTGTCATACCGCCAGTGAAAGAGGCCCCATATGTATTATTTACGCATTCAGCCTTCCGATTTTCACATCCACCATCAAATTAACGAAAGGAGAGCCCATCTGTATTAATTCGAGCTTGGGCGCTCATCCATATGTAGGGATTAACGCTGTTCCCTGATATGCGGTCACTGCTATTTGACGATCGTAATATTGTGATAACGGTCGTGGCTTGAACGTTTGGTGGCATTTATTCCGACAAGAGGAGAATCGGGATAATCCATTAACGTGAGATAAACATGTATTTTTACACGAGTATATAACACGTAATTTTACCTTTAATTTATTTTCCCGCTATTTCGTCGAGGGCAGACTCATTACAGACATTAACGTGAGTACGATGATCCAAATAATTTTCTGTAGTAAAATTAAAAGATAGTACCAACAAATTAAAATAATTATAAGTTTGAAAGTTTGTATGTTTTCGTTTGAATCACGACCGAAAAAAGGTCGAATTAAACTTGGAATTATATTGTTATATTCTTACAATAAAATGAAGTTATTTGAAGTAGAATTTAAACACTTTTTTTTGCAGTCGTGTTCTTCTAAAAATTACTAGTTACTCATTATTATGTCATGATATTTTGCGTTTATAACGGTCGTCGTACAACGTTGGTCGTATTTAAGAAAACCCAAGTTTAATGTACGGAACCGAAGAACGGATAAATGTATTTCAAACGTCTTGACTTTTACAAAGAAACGCGTATATTTATCGTAAAGGGTGCGAGTGGATGTTTATTCGATTGAAAAGAGGAGAATAAATCAGTAGTTCGTTCATGTCATTGGTTCTTTTTTAGGCATACTAAATAAATATTGGTGGCTATTTAGCCCTAAACTAAGCAAAGCTTGTACTTAGTGAACCGATACCTAATAATTACTGTTTTTGTTCGCAAATACATAACACTCAGACACAGAAAAATTATCTATGTGCACGAAACTACACTAAATGTTTGTCCCGGGTGGGAATCGAACCCACAACTTACAGCGCAGTAGGCAGTAGTATAATGAGGTGAAATAAATATCTAATCGTACTTAATAAGAGCCTTCTTTAGTACATAAGATTTAAAATTATTCTCAAATGACGATGGTACAATATCATAATTTTTTTTTAGTTTTTGGATCAGCGGAGTCTTCAAAACTGCAGACATGATATGTGTTAAATGTAATTTTTGGACTTACCTCTAATTACACTCCTTAGATGTACTAAAAGATCTGAGCGCCTAGAGATATCAAAGGATGTCTACCATACTTAAGGATTACAGTCGTGATACTATTTCACTTTCATTTCTACTACCCGGATAAAGCGGAAAATGTGATAAAAATTATTATCTTAAAAACTATCAAACATAAAAAGACACTGACACCGTGACACTATGAAATAATTGGTTTTACGTGTCACGTATATCAGTTTACGACGAGACGCGTCATATCGCGACATGTTTTTTTGTCGTTAGTCTAGGGCAACGATTTAAAAGATCATTCACTTATGACACTAAGGGCGACTTGCACAAAAATTCCTAAATGTGTTTAGCACGCTAATAAAAAAAATATATATATAGGATCACGACTGTAATCCCCTAGTACGGTAGACATCCTCTCAGATCTCCAGACGCTCAGATCCTTTGAGGATGTCTAGTGGGGGTAGTCAGAGGCACGTCCAAACATTATATTTGGCACATGCCCACATTTTGCACATTCCATACGTGACAGGTTGCAAGCCCATCGCCGCCGTTTTCCTTGACCTTTTGGAGCACGTGTTTTTGATGCGCATATAATTTTTTTAAATAGAAAAATCCATTGATGCACGCTGGGATTCGAACCCACGACCTTCACATTGAAAGCCAAAACCTCCCACTCTGCCAACACGGCACCTAATGTCATAGACTAAACACTAAACTAAACACTTTTAGCGATGCAAGCCGGTCTAAGACCATGAAACATTATCTGTAGTAAAATTATCTGAAAATGGACGTTAAATATTTTCGCTGCACTTAATTGTCCAATAAATCCGTAACTACCATTATATCCGAAATTCCAAGAAAGGTGTCCGGTGCGATCTTACTTCCGGTCCAGTCTAAGATGGCGGCACAATTTCCGGCACGCCATTATTACTTTGCCGCGGGCGCTTTGTAGTTACACTCTGAAATTAAGTTGTTTCAGATTTGAGTTTTGGGATTTATTAAAATTTAAATCGTGATGTTTATTCGTCTGGAAGAACATTCTTTTAATAATTTTTAAACTGTGACTTAGCAAGAGTTCAAATATATTTATTGTCAGGATGAAAAACTTTATTTGAAGGTTAAAAGTTTGTTTTTCTTATATTCAATAAAAGTTACCATTTCACTTATATACTTTTATATAGTTTAAAGTCTTGGGACGGACATAAGCTACTTTTTCCCTAAAAAAATATTTGAATTTTCCGGAATTTCATTGTTATAAGATAAAGTCGTTAAAAATCGATTCCCTAAGTCTACGCGGACGAATTCGCGGGTAAAAACTAGTATTGTATAAAACTAATCATCTAATTACA
Organism: Hydriomena furcata; assembly: GCA_912999785.1. Lineage (NCBI taxonomy): Eukaryota > Metazoa > Arthropoda > Insecta > Lepidoptera > Geometridae > Hydriomena > Hydriomena furcata. The sequence goes on along the minus strand of OU538841.1, from coordinate 10,698,674 downwards.
TAATATTATTTAATATCTAACTATGAAGTTAAGTTTAGTGGAAAGCCGTGGTAGATACCACGGCTTTCCACTAAACTTAACTTCCCAGAGTTGTTTCCCAGAGGGGTAGGCAGATTGCCTACCCCTCTGGGAAACAGGCGGGATTTTATGTATGAAGTTAACCTACTGTGTACTTATTGAGAAGGACCATTTACACCTTGCCAAATAAACAATAACAAAACACAAGAGGTATCCCTAAGTAGGTAAGAGTAAACCCATACATCAACATCATAATTTATTGCCCAGGGTGGAATCATTAAGATTTATGCTGCAAGATCAATCTTATGAGCGATTGTGGTTTCCGTAGCAAAACCCCTTTGTTTAACCCTAATGTAGTAGCTATAGCTAGTTACTTGTGATTTCTTCAAGTCATACTGCCATGTTTATTTTGATATTAAAACCGTCTTTATAAAAAATAATATACCCCTTGAGTTACAACAACTTAAATACAATAATAAAATGTTTTTTGAATTTTTTATGTATTTATAACACAACTCAAATAAAATAGTAACTATATTTTTTTAATTTATAAATGTTCATTTGTATAATGCTGCCTGTTCATAGTTCTAAGTTATTCCGATAAAAAAATAATATACCTACCTATTGTTCAGACAGATAAAAAAAATCCCAAAGTAGGGTAGATTTTCAGATCTCCAGGCGCTTAGATTCTTTGAAGATGTCTAGAGGGTTTAGTCAGAGTCACGTCCAAACATTATACAACATATAGGGTGGGTTAAAATAGATACATACATTGAATAACAAAACAATAAAAAAATAGGTCAGGACCGACGTCACTTCCTAGGATCCCAAATGTTCACTATTTAATTTATTTCCCCAATAATACAAAAGCACTTGTTTTTTACGCCACAGTCGTTTCTTTTACCAGAACGGTCATATAAATCATCCGGTCCGGATCCGGATCAATCACAGTGACGCGGGCTGCATCGATCACTACCTTTAGGGATCGTCAAGATATGGAAATGATGGTTGTACCATTGAATTGATTTGACCTGGATTAAAAACCCTTGTTTCTTTTGTTGCTTTTTCGATGTGGGATTCTAAAAAAGGTTCAGATTTCGTTATCTGAGTACCAAGTAAATAAATGTGAGAACGGTGGTAGTAGCGGAACTGTCTGCATTATCTTCAAATATTTGTTCCTCGTTGGTGTTTTGGTATCATGGTACTCATATTTTCTTAGGTTATCAGCGACGGGTATACATTATAGCTTTACTTATGACAATCCATCAAAACTGAGTCGTATACGACAATCAACTTATAAGATGTATTTACAAAAAAAAAGTATATAAATATTCTATTAGTTATCTAGTTCCCATAGTCAAATCTTTGCTTAGTTTGGGGCTAGATGGTGCTTTGTGATAATGTCCTCCAATATTTATTTATAACTAAGCCATTGGTGAAAGTTTAAACAAAACTTATTACCTATTGAAATAAAAGATAGTCACTGTACCGTGTAGGACGAGAAAATTTGTATCACTATAGTGATTACTTGTACCAAACCAAACCAAAGGGAGAGTTTCCACTGCTGAGAGCTGTGTGAAACTATGTGGAACGGACCAATGGCGGCACTCAAATATTCGAATTTAAAAATGTCTAGCGCTGTGTTTGGTCCTCTCCTCACAGCTCCGCGTAGGTGGAAACTCACCCGAAGGCCGTATTATAAGCGCACTTGTATTTAATTAAACAAAACTATCCATCTTCCAATACGCAAGTCACGATCTTCATCACATGCCTCGTTGCCATCTGTATAGTCATCATGTGTGATTTATTCTGCTACATTGTTTTGAACGCAAGAACTTGATAATGAAAATGCATAATCACTGTAAGAGCCATGCTTTAGAGTGTAGAACTGACTGGCCTCACAGCTCAGTTGGTAGTCTCTGCTTTCTGCGCTGAACCTTTTTCGACATCTTCAATAATCTGAGTACCTGGAGATTTGAGAGAATGTCTACCGTACTTGGGGATTACAGTCGTGATCCTATTTTTTTTTACATTTTGAATTTTAGCTTTACTATAAAATCAGTGTACAAAAATAATTAGAATAATTTTGTCAATTTGCAAACAGCTAGTAAGCAAACCGCTGCGCCGCAACGAACGATAAATCATCACAATGGTTGACCAGGAAATAGTCTAAACAGTGGAAATACAAATAATAATTGAATTTGTTGATGGTGGATCGCTGAATGCTGATAAATTGACAATTCCGTTCTGATTGTGATTCAATTATCATTTTAACCGTGCAATAAGCCCAATAAAGTAATTAAAACCGACGAGGACGTATAAAGAATGTGAATTTTTATAAATACCTAATGCTAAAAAGTTTCAACAAATTGTAAACGTCAAGTGATGGTAATAGTTTTATAAGTTTTTTTCATTACATTTAAAAAACTAAAAAGAAAACCGACAAAAATGTTTCGACCAATGAAAAAGTTAGAAGTCGAAGAAGATATTTTGTTTTTATGTTTTATGAAGAAACTAACCCTCGTATTCAAGAACGACACTATGAGAAAACGAACCCACAGTGGACGAAATCTTTATTCATAAAAATCACTTAATGACGTAACTCATTAAATGGGAAAAGGCGAAGAAAATAAATGAATTTCAGCTGCAAACAGCATGCGTAAAATGTTATGTTTGGATCTGACAACCCTTTCGAAATTTCTACAGTTGTACACTTGCACTTGTTTTTTGTCCCGCCGCGGAGATCAAACTCGCACCCCTATCGTATCAATGTGGTCAATCTCCCAAACCACCAAGGTCATCAAACCGTGATTCAAATTACAGTAATTATGAGCAATACCTTTTAGTTTTTAGTTAATTATTAAATTAAATGGCATATAAACACTGTCAATAAAGCTGAAGTAACATTTTATTGATATATTACATTTTATGTCGAAAGTTACTTATGATTACAATATAAAAATTAATTAGGATTACGATTGCGTCATCACCAAGTACGGACATCGTCTCAGATCTCCAGGCATTCGGATCCTTGAAGATGTTTAAAGAGGATAGTCAGAGTCATGTCCAAGCATAAAATTTGGCACATCATATAACATGAAAACGATAAAGTCTTCCAAATTAAATGAGTCTTCTTATATTATATTAGAAATCACCTCGGCTCTTATAATTAAATAATATAATCAAATCAATCCTCTACTGGTTAGGTTAGAGACAGACAGACAGATTAAACATAGATAATTGCCTGAAACGAAGATAGATACAGCTATCCGTCTGTCAATATATTCCCTAACAAAGTGACTGAAGCAAGGTATGTCTACAGTGAGAGCGGGCAGGATTTATCTACCAGATTTTTATCCTTAATTAAATTTATTTATTTTATTGAATTAGAACTGCGAGTAGCCACTTACGAGAACTTTTTCACGTTTCCCGAACACATCAACCCTCTTAACTTTCTCTCAATCTAACTTACTACTTCTTAATCCAAGGTTGGATCAAGAACGAAACTATTTAAATAAAAAGATGTTTTACTATTAATATTGAATGCATTATGAATCATAACCACAACACCTAGACCCAAGAAACAATATTTGCAGATTAGGTAAACATTTTATTATTGTACATAATTATCGAACTTGCACCTGCTTTGCTTTTTGCGCTGTGGGTTGTTGGTTCGACTCAGGACAAAATTATTTGTGTGATGAACATAGATGTTAGTTCTGTGTCTGGGTGTTGTTGGTATGTATTTACAAAAAAAAAGTCTATTAAGTATTCTATCAGTTATCTAGTTCCTATAATACAAGTTCTGCTTATATTGTCTATATGGCGCCGTGTGAAATGTACACCACAATATATTATACATTTTTGCAAGTATTTTTTTAGTTGGTAGTAGCTCTGCCATATGCGCTGTAGGCTATGGGTTCGATTCCCACCCAAGATAAAAATTTGTGTGATGAACAAAATTTAGATTTATTTTATTTATTTATTTCATCTCAGCACCTCGCTCGGCCAGTGAGTCCCGTATAATCGCTGCACAGCTCGCTCGCACTATGCCCACACCTTTACCCTCTTAATGCACTAGAGAATTGACACACGAGCTGATGCACGCTAATGCACACTCATCCTAAACGATAGCTCTTATCCTACAGTTAGACTATTTGACTGAGTATTTTGCTTTTAACAATCTGAAGGAAAAGTCTACTAAGAATCATTTTTCTTCTTAGATGTTTTGACAGTTTGAAAGAAACATGGTGTGCTGACACCACTTGAGTGGGATAAGGGTTGTACATAGTTGACAGTTATAACTAGCATTGAAGAACTGTTTTACTTATCATTAAGTGATTTTTCATGAAATTTGTACCTAAAAAAATATTGAATCACTATTGTAGTTCAGGTACAATATTCTCAGATCTTCAGGCTTTTATATATATGTATTATATCAGTTATCTGGTTCCCATAGTACAAGCTTTGCTTAGTTTGGGGCTAGATGGCGCTGTGTGAAATGTCCACCAATATTTATTTTATTTAAAGGACAAGACGTCTGTCGGGTCATCTAGTAATCTAAAAAGCAAATAATGAACGAAAATTCTCTTTAGCAATTGAAAACTTCGCCATTTTCAATATAAATAAATCCCACATTAAAAACCAAAGAAACGTATAACAATCAGCCAAATAGGGCGACTCACATTACATCTACTCTAATTACTAACACAAACACATTAACACTACAGTCCACTTCTACCCTCAGGGGGTAGGCAGGGGGCGAGGGGGGTAGGTGCTAGAATAAGAAAACGTATTTACCCCGGACCACTTGCTTTCCGGCGTAACTTTATAACTAAACGGTGCTAGGGCTGTCACTTGCTAAAAAAATATAAATAAATTGCAACAGTCTTCAATAACTGAGAGTTTTTGACAGTTTTCTGTCAGTTTTGTTTGTTATACATGCGTAACTTTTGTTTTTGGTTTTAATACAAAAAAGTTACATTATCAAAAATGATTTTGATTATTCTGTTTTTCATTTTTATTACCTCTCTTTCTCTCTCTCTTTAAGAAGTAAGAGTACATCGGAGTACATCAGAAAATATTTTTTTATAATTCAAATCCCAATGTTTAAGGATGACAAAATCTGTATAACAAAAACTTAAAAATACTTGTATTTCCTAAAAAATATACCCGTTTAAAGCTAATAGCTAAACCAGCTAATTTAAAATATAGAAATTAAGAGCATGATATTAAATAAATGTATCTAGTACAGCTAAAAATTTGATAATAAAATTCTGTATTGAATTCTACTGTAAAATGTGGCCATGTGGACGTGCTTCTGACTACTCCATTTAGCCACCGTTAAAGATTTAAGTGCTTGAAGATCTGAGTAAATGTTTAATGTACTTGAGGATCCTATTTCTTTAAAAAACTAAGTTTATATTTTTTTAAAAGCAGGTTTTCTTTTCCCGATAGGTAGCAACCTTGAGTGTCCATCAAACGCCTTCTGCTAAGTACATCAAATGAATTGTAAATGAAATCAGTGGCGAGTGGCGATGGCGGCGGTTTATCGCGTCCGCTTCGGTGTAGAGGTTGCTTTAGCATGACGGGAGAATTTAGTTCAATAGAAAATACTACCGTCACTGATGGATGGTATCTTCTAAATTATATTTGTGATTTCGGAAAAAAATAAAATAAATATTAGTGGTCATTTTTTACACATCGCTATCTAGCCCCAAACTAAGCAAAGCTTGTACTATGGGAACCAGATAGCTGAGAGAATATTTATACACTTTATGCATGCAAATGAATATCATATAACTAGAGGGTCATTGCCCAAATAAACTGGTGATCGTAATTGACTTTTAAAAATTAGTAATAGGTTCTTCATGGTGCGCGGACTACTCGCACTTGGCCGGTCTTGTTTATTTGATTAAGTTACCCTTAAAACTCGAAATAGCTATTTTATGGACGTATAATTTCATAAAATATAAAAACTTCCTTCCAACGTTATATTTGTACAATAAAAAGTTATTTTTATATCAAAAATAATAAATATTTCCAATACAGCTGTTCTTTAGCTTTTGAGCTGCCAAAAACTTTAAGATCAGCATCATTTATTAAAAGACTTTTATAAAGATCCTATCCGACCATAAAAAGCAAATAAACTGCGTTGAAAATTCGAAATGACTCAAACCCGTTTATCTTACATATAAAAATCAATACAATATTCACTTAGTTACAGCATCTTCGAATATAGTTTTTATCACAAAGAAACAAAGCGTAGCTCATTTAAACCATTGTTCTACGCTTCGTGGCGCTACGGCGTAGCTCTCGTAGACAGCGCTACGGCGTAGCTCGTAGATAGTGCTACGAAAGAGTTGCAACAGTATTTTATAATAGGAGATGAAGTAGTGCTGATGTAAAGATACCTTTGCAAAAACGAAAATATCATACAAACGTGTTACCACGATTGATTCGTAAATTTAAATTGTTGCTTTTTCACTAAACGAGTATTTGGGAATAAAATTCATGTGATTTTTTTCAACAATTATTGATTTTAATGTACTTGTCACACAGCCTAAACTATTAGTCCTAGAAACTTGAAATTTTGAGGATATATTTATTTTGGTGTGTAGAAGTGCATTTAGAAAGGAAATCCCAAATTTAAACGCCTAAGAGGGTGCAGCGAGGTTCAAAGTTTGTTCAAAAATAACTTCATATGAACAAAGTCGCGCGGGTTTCCATTAGTCACAAATAAATGGAGTATTGTACAAAATTTTTACATTCACCTTAAAAATATAAATTTCATTTTAATAAAAACATTTCTTATGTCCTCATTAAAATGAGAAACATCCTCCCTCGGGATCTGATAGCGTTTCAGAGCTTTCAGCCAATTTGTATAAGTACTTATAAGCCGGAAGAAATCGCAATAGGATTATTAAATTACTTGGTTGTTTCTGCAAGCAGTCAAGAGCCGTGCTGACCTCGTGGTGGCTAGACTTTCGATCCAAAGTTCATTTTTCCCTACCTGGTCACATAAATATTACAAATAAATTCGCTAAATTATATTTTTTTAGTTTCCACTTTTCAACTGTCCAAAAAAGGAAGTTCTCAGTGTTTGGATGTGCCTCTGACTACTACTCCCTTTAGACATTTTTAATTATATACTTGGGGATTACAGTCGTGATCCTATTTTTATTTTATTTTACTTTCTCTGCGAACAAATAATTATAAGTTTAAAACCATTTACAACTATGCTACGATGTAGAAGCATTTGAAAAGTTCAGTACACAGTTATAACTATGTTTTTTTTGTTTTTCAGGTAATTTAAATGCAAAGCTGAACTTCTTCTACCAGGTTGTATGATTCTTAATTTAATTGTTTATGAAATCTTTTAAACGAAACTTTAAGGTATTCTTTGAGGCTTTTAATTAAACTTTAATAGTTTGTGGTGAATCTGTTTACAACAGTTTAAACTTTATTCATTACAAAGTATATAACACTTTGTTATTGTGTTGTGTATGTTACTTATAACAGTTTTGTTATTGTGTTTAACCTTTTTATCAAACTCAAAATGAAATAGAAAATTATTCAAACTTAGACACTACTTTATAAAGAACTAAAATAAGTATTTTTGTTTGAAGTTAATCCAAACTAAAAAAATTAAGTATCAATTTAAAAAAATCCAAAAAAAGGCCATATTTTATTTTCAAAAAGTTAGAGATCCTCACGAATATTGCAATAATGTACCCTAAGGTATCCAAAATTTGTCTATAACCTACATTAATACCCCCATGCAAGGCCGGGGTGGACTTCTAGCAGTTAAATTATAAAAAGATGCTAAATAATGTGTTAATTCGTTCATTTATTTTATAAAAATAAAATAAATAGGATCACGACTGTAATCCCCAAGTACGGTAGACATCCTCTCAGATCTCCAGACGCCTAAATCTAGTCTAGTAAGGGTAAACAGAGGCACGTCCAAACATTATATTTGGCTCATACCCACATTTTGCAGTAGTTAGCATTCCATACGTCACAGGTTGCAAGCCCATCACCGCTTATAAGAACACTAACTGGTTTCCTCACGATGTTTTCCTTCACCGTTGTAAGCACGTGTTTTTGATGTGCATATATATTTTCGAACAGAAAAACCATTGATGCACGCAGGGATTCGAACCCACAACCTTCAGATTGAAAGTTGAGGTACATCCCACTCGGCCAACACGGCCAAATTAAAATTGAAAATATACCTAGAAGAAAAAAAATGTTGAAACAAAAACCCCTACATATTTTATAGTAAAAACACGACTCACCAAATCTTTTCACACGCATAAACTAACTTCCAACAGTGTAGCTTGCGACAAAACATGTACTTTACAGTAAGAGTAAAAGAGACAGTATCATTTTCTCGGTTGTGTATCACAAAGAACAATTCCGCAGATGTCGTAAGGTCCCGGTAAGAGGTTTTGACTTTTATTTTTACGGTAATGCGTGCTTTCTATAGTGAGACTTATTGGGGTGGCTGTACCTACTGAAGTATGAAAAGAATCATTTGTATGAATATGGCATTCCGTGCGTTGGCGATGTGTGTTGTAATCGGTTTTATATTCATTACATTACATAACAATGAAGATAAGTACATACATATGTGCTTTTTGAATAAAACAAGTAGTTCGAGGAAATTACTTGGCCATTTCTTATTTTTTTTCCTTGCAGCTAAAAGTACAAACAACAAAACACATTTAATGATTGATTTATCCTTAAATTATTATATGGCATCTAGATTGTAAACCAAGTACACATCTTCTCAGATCTTTGAAGAAGTTTAAAGGGGTAATCAGTAGCACATTTAACACATCAACTCTATTATTATGTTTTTTTTTTGCTTAAAACGACGTTTCAAGTTAGCAGCCATAATTTAACAGCATTAATTCTCATCAAGTTCTTAGCATACTTTACCCAACTTTCATATACGGAACTCATAATCTACTATTAAGATTCTCACTTAATTCAACGCGCGCCTTGAACGATGCACTAGATTTGAATATTATATTAAGATGTTCTTGTATGCTGTATTCTCTTATACAGGATGTTACTAGGAAACTAGAGCATGATAGTCATAAACGGTTTTTATTCCTTGAAAGAGTCTACCAACTTGAGTTATTTATTATTTAAGTAACCTAGGATTTACAGTTTTCTTATCACTACATAGTATAAAACAAAGTCTCTTTCTCTGTCCCTATATCCCTATGTATGCTTAAATCTTTAAACTACGCAACGGATTTTGATGCGGATTTTGATTGATGTTTTTTTTTAATAGATAGAGTGATTCAAGAGGAAGGTTTATATGTATAATACATGCATAATATAGTAGAGAAACACTGATAAATTTAGAGGTTTCTAATGTGATATCGTAAATAAACACATTTTTTGCGCTTACATTGCAAACGCTGGCTGAACCCCACGAGATATATCAAAATAATGTACTACAGTATTGTACACCTTAAAAACGTCTACAAAAAAGTCCGCGATGTTATTAGAAATGTCTTACGCACAGCAAAGCGGGCTTAGGTCAGCTAGTTGTTAAATATAATGTTGCACTTAAACTAATTTGAATCCAAATGATGTTTTCCACTCGTTTTAAACTTTTACAAAGAGCGAGATAGATATTTATTAAAATAGTTTTTAAGTTAAAGTCAAATATTTTATTGCTCTCATGTTTTAAAAGTTAATATTTTAATATTTGCATAATTCGCTTAGGTCTAAATAAAATAAAGTTATAATAAAACTAAAAATTAATATAAATATTTGCTTAGCAATATAAAATTGGTTTAAAAAAAAAAATCTTGAATATATGTTTCTAAGCTGGTTGGTGATTAAAAATACTTACTTCTCGTTTTTTTTAAACAACGCAATGAAGTCTACAAAGGAGCATCCTGTACTCGGGTATGTGGGGCGACAGAGTGATAACGAAGCAAACGTGGCGAGAATAAAATCATTGCTATATTGCGTCCGAAATGGCTCTTTCATTGTAAAAATAGGTATACTATGCTTTTCTACTGAATGTAAGTTTTCATAATAATAGAATCTTATGTAGGTAATACCACACTTTCCTTATGATAGTCTTTATCTTAGAATAAAGTTTTTTTACACATCGTCATCTAGCCCCAAACCAAGCAAAGCTTGTACTATGGGAACCAGATTACTGATAGAATATCTAAACTTTTTTTTCTAAATACTTACTGATGATACATACCTAGACACAGATCAAACACACAAATGTTTGACCTTGGTGGGAATCGAACCCACAACAGCACAGGAGGTAGAGTTACTACCAATACCAACTGAGCTGTGAGGCCAGTCGAAGTTTCTTTGTCTAATTTTAGAGAATTTTCTGGAATGTTTTTAAAATATTAATAAATATGTATTATTTTAGTAGTTCAAATAGCAATAGTATTTTCAGAATACACAAAAGAAGACCTACATTATTCTAATACGAAAAAACCGAACTCACATTTTGATTGTTACCTGTCCACTTATCTGGCAGTAACACGACGTAGAATATACTCGTATCTAGATTGCGTAATATATTGTATAACCTATCAAAGTATTTTAAGCATTCGTAGCTCGCTTATTTGTTCTTAGCAGATTGTCTAAGTTAGGCAACCTACAGTGCGGTCACCATATGGATGGGTGACCGTGACATTAACAGATCATCGCTTCAGTGCTTCGGAGACAACACTAAAACACTCTATTTTAAGCCTGCAGATTATAAGTACCTACCAATGCTTTAAAAAATAATTAAAAACAAATATTTTAAATAAAAAGTCGAATAACTTCAACAAAAACAGTTCGTCGTATAAAATAAACTATCTTAAGCAATCAAATCAATCGCCTGAGCTACTAAAATAGCGGCCCGCAAGCCTGTGTCAAATGCAGGCCATAATACTAAATTACTTAATGCATCGACCTATAAAAGATTTAACACACTCACACACACAACAAACCACGCCCCTCCGTCGCAAAACCCTTTGTTCTACACCGCACACCACCCACACATGCGCAAAACTACACTGCAATACCATAGTGTGCGTTAAGGGGATGAAATATCCTCGCAATTATTCTTTGTTACAGTTTTATTTATCGCCTTGTATTGAAGATTCAAGCGATTTTATTGCAAAAAAGAAATCTATTGAATCTCCCCGTAAAAGTCTTAAGAAATTGGGCTAAGTCTCTGAGGAGAGAAAATCCCCGAGAAACCTCAATCAAGATAATTACGATTATTAAAAGTACAATAATTCTGAGGAATCCATTTTTTTCCATTACCGAGTGACAATGGGCAGGAGATTTCCCGGGCGTGTGTCGGGCTCTTAACTGAGGGGGAGGGGGTGGGTGAGCCTGTGTGAGTGAGCGCGGCAGTGCATAAATAGCAGGTTCGCCGCGGTTTTCCCCATTCGGTTTCCGCCGCTCGCGACGGAAGCACGTCTCGTGCTACAAAAATGTCATAGTTTATTACGATACGCCTTCTCTCTTCTTCTTCTCTAACTCTTTCTAACGATACGTATCATGTATTGTCTAATGTAAATTTGGTGCTCAATAAATAAAGTATTTTTATATAGGAGTCGTTGTTATGGAGATTTGTTAAGGGTATAGGATAGATTAAAATTTATTTATTGGTAGGAGTGTTACAGTCCACAAAATGAATTTCATTGGTGAGTAACTTTTAATAGAATTTTCATTTTATTTTGCATTTAACTTTTATTTCATTTAGTTTCGTTTTATTTATATCTTTTAACATGCAAACTGATCTCCTTATCCACAGCTATTTATAATTCAAAATTTTCGGGTTTTCTCTCCATTTTTTCCTTTCAAGGTTACGTATAGACCCTTTTCTACATTTCCACTCAAATGACCATAAATAAAGTAGAAGGTCACCCAAGCCCCCTGAGCCCAGGGTTCCATCTGACCGAGTTGCTGAAGGCCACAGTTTGTTGGCTAGGGGCCAACTGGGTTGGACCCGGATATAGGTTACAGATATCCGGGAGCTAACAAAGTGCCTGAAACGCAATTACTGAAACTCGCTGACGTCTAGATAACGCCTTTGTTGTAAAATTCTAAAAACCATTCAAGCGCGAGTCGGATTCACACGTAGGGTTCCGTACCATCAAGCTATATTTATGAATACGTGCAAAGCGCGCAGTTCTGATAAATACGTTATTTTTTTGTATAAAACGTAAGTTTGTAAGGAGGACTCCTTGAGAATAAATGACTAGTACTTTGTAAAAAAATCTCGTGTCTACCTCTAACGGTTCATAAGATAAAGCGCTGGAAGAAAGACGTAAAAAACCCCAATTTTTTAAGGTTTTTATGTATGGGGATCGTCCTTGGGGTCTAACTTTTTAACTTTTTATTATTTGCTGTGATAGGGGCCACAGTTACACGCATTTTGTGAAAATTTCAGGTATCTAACTATTTCCGTTCAAGATATAAAGCTCTGTGACAGACAGCGGAGGCAAATTAATAGTGTTCTTTCTTTTACCTTTTGCGTACGAAACCCTAAAAACCTCAAAAATATCTTTGCAGCAGCTTCAGCGCCATTTGGCGGTGAAAAAAGCATTAATCTAATCGTGAATTTACTTACTTTTATTTTGCGTATTATCATGTTTATTGCAACTCCATCTGAAGGTAAAAATCTCGTTAAGGGGCTGCCAGTCGCTGATTGCTCTTTTTCGGAACGAAAAAAGTAATACTTCTGAACAAGCCACATCTCCTATTTTTATAAGTATATTACTTCAGGTTACTACCTAGATTTCTATTAAGCTGAAAACATAATAGCAGAAACTTTTCACGATAACAATATTATTTCAAAATGATACGTTTTAGAATTTATGATCGAAATATTTTATATACCTACTATTAAAATCAACTTGTGATTTATTGTTAAAGATAGGTAATATGTAGATCTAGATTTCTATTAGGATAGATTTTTGATAAGTAATTATACATAATTTATATCATTAATTTATTCGAAAAGCTAAGGCGGACCACGCGCGGACGTGTGTTTATCATCATTGCAGCGGTCGGTAGGATTATTTATCGAAGTGATTAAAGATGGGTACATCTTTATTCACATATACTATACATTATAAAATAGGAGATGTGGCTTGTTCACAAGTATTTCTTTTTTCGTTTCGAACAAAAATAATCGTCGACTGGCAGCGTCTTAATTTGGAGTGATTTCACTGATGACTCAGTGAAACAAATATTTATAGATTTCAAAGGACATTTTACTGCTTAAAACATAAAAGCTAAAAACTCCATCGAGCTCTGACTAAATAAAAAGATTAGGAAATAAATAAACCAACAAATACAAAACCTCGTTTCGTCACAGGCAAAATATCGGGGTTTTATCCGGGTAAATATACCCACACCCCTTACATTTCGCGACTTTTGACAGCTTACTCGTATTAGGAAAAACACATAATATACTCGTAGATATTATAATATCAAAAAAACTTACCTTCGTATTTTTACTTTGTCACTTCCATCACATATATGAGATATAGTTTTCATCGAAATTGCTGTAGTTTTTTTCTCATTATCCAAATAATCATTCGCCTTTTTGAAAGCCGTCTTACCCGAACCGCGGTGCGAATGTGACAGCGCCATACAAACTCATTTAGCAATGTTTTAATATTACTTTATGAGCTTGTGGTAGGCCCAACGTCACTGATCTAATGCAGGGTGGTCAAGATTAAACCAGTGGCAATAGCCGGCCTTATCACTAGGAGCGATCTTTTTCAGGCAACCTTTGAATGGACAGGATAGACTTTAACAAAAACTTGTACAATTCAATACCTAAAGAAAACTCTGGGTCGTAGAGAACTTACTAATTCATAGAAATCGTTTTTCGAATAAAATACGTGAGTTGACTAACAAAATTCTAGTGCGAAGACCATTGAAGACGAAACGACTCATATAACACTTAGGGCTTCTTTCACTATCTTTAAGTATACTGTTGATTAGTTACTTTCGAAGTAACGTAGCTTAGGGTGAGAGCGCTGGTTGTGGCCATTTTAACAACATTTTAATTTTCAAATTAACGGTTTATATTGCAAAAATGAATAAAACCATGATTTTTAAACAACATAAAATAGAGTATTTTTCTATCTCTTAGGTTAGCAAAGGCAAAGGTTTTGTTACAGACGATATTTAATTATTCATATATAAATAGACAAAACGGGAAATATTTAGTTGTGGTAAATCAAGTCTAGAGATATAACGCTTCACATCTAACTAATCAAAACGGACCATAGACAACGAATTGTATCAACTATAGATTTTAAACAAGTGCATTTGCTTGGTAAAATTGAAAATGACCAAAACCGGGGTAGGCACTACAACCGGGTCTTTGACCCTAATCTGCAAAACGATTCGACACTGCTCCGATATAAATTTTCTTCCCCTTTCCCACTTAATGTGGGGTCGGCACGACATGTAGCGAAAAGGATTTTGCTTATGTTTTACAACCGGCCGCCAGCCTGACGTCAACCCTCTTTGGAAATATATTCCGATATATCCAGCTGATTTCGTCTAAACAATGTATTATGTCAATTGACAAAGGTAATGCGAGTTGTTTCATTAACCAGAATATAGTCGAAAACGATGTGACGTTTCTCTCGATATATCGTTGATCGTTCTTAGGGTTCCGTACCCAAAGGATAAAAACTGGACCCTATTACTAAGACTCCGCTGTCCGTCTGTCTGTGTGTCTGTCACAAGGCTATATCTCTTGAACCGTGATAGCTAGACAAGTGAAATTTTCACAGATGATATATTTCTGTTGACAAACGTGATTTCTTTGCCGTTTTTATAGATAATAGTATGGAACCCTCCGTGTGCGAGTCCGACTCGCACTTGGCCGGGTTTTTTAGAGTAGACCACTAGAACGTCTTCTTCATATTTGACTAATGAAGAAAGGAGTTATATGCTACTTTATCTCCTGAGTAGTGCTACTCAGCTATTTAAACTTATACGTACAACATTTTTAACTTTAACTGGCAATTAACCCACTTGAAACTTTACCTGAAGATCGTGAGAGATCCTTAAACTACTATTTCCTAGCTTCCGCCCACGAAGTCGTTTAACTACTACAATCCATTGGTGCTCGACCGGGATTCGAACTCAACCTGAAAAAACTACAAAGTGAATAAATACCACTTTTTGTTTTTTCGGTGATTTGGTGACGGAGTCGCTTAAGAATTTTTAAAATCCATTGATGCATGGCCGGGATTCGAATCCACAATCTGAACAACAAAGTGAATAAATAACACGATTGTTATCGTTTTTAGTTATAATTGGTCAAGATGCATGGTCTAAACATCCAGTTTAACGATACATTATTACAATATAACAATACGAACGATATATATTTTTTGGAATAAACTTACTTTATATTAGTATCTTCTACTATCTTTATATAACGCAAATTGTATCGTGTTTTGTATGGGATGACGAATGCTCTGATATATTTCTATATAAATTACACAGTTTTAGCAAGATTGTGATGCTGAACCAAGCTGATATGTAGCTTGACCTGAAGGCAACTAAAATTGGCAACGAAAACGGTATTTTATTTTAAGGAGTTGCCAGAATTTATTATCTAATAACTTCTTGGTACTTTTACCAATTATATACTGTTACTGTAAACATTACTATTATCTACAACGGCATATGTCACAAGCTTTTACCGCGACTTTGTCCGCGTAGATTCAAGAAATCGATTTTTGTTGACTTTATCATAAAAAAATGAAATTTTTAAATATCAAAATGTTTTTTTACCTGAAAACACGGATAAAACGACGTTTTCTAAAAATTAAACCTAGCTAGATCGATGTATCGCCTTCGAAACCCCCATCCTGCATATTACATTTACATTTCATGAAAATTGTTGAAGCTGTTTCCGAAATTCAGATTATATAGTCGTATATACAAGAATTTCTCGTTTAAAGGTATTAAAAAAGCGATTTTGGTAGTTTTTTCACTACCAGATCTGGCTATATAAATATTTTTGGTTTGGTATCCATTCGCCCGAGAATTCTATACGGGGGTGTACATACGAGTATATATATTTTACTGTACTTTATATAGTTTTTTCCTGGTGACGTAAGCTCGCTATGCAAATGTGATAAGGAAAGATAGCAGATCAGGTTCCGGAAAAGTGCGGTATTTTATCCGTAGACGTGAAAGTTTTCTGTAGTTTTATTCAACCTAATTACTTATTTCATTTGTATATACTAGCTAGCTATGCCGACAGACGTTGTCTTGTCCAAATTTCAATAATCCAATGGAATTTTTTTAGGCAACTATATCATTTTTTTCGTCCCCAAACCTAGTCCTAGTCCTACATAGATACAAACTCACAAAATTCGCACTTTCTCTTTATATTATTAGCTAAATATGTCTCGAATAAGTATATAATTTAGCTAAATTTAAATTGGGAGCCGCGCCGTTCTTCAAAATAAAATAAACGTGAAAAAAATTGAATTCCAGAATTCCGTAGGTTTTTTTAGTGAGATTATGTTGGATGTTCATTATTGGTAAAAGCATTATCTCGGCTAAAATAAAAATATAAACCTAATATCTATTACTCGCCCAACATTTTAAGAAATGAATAAAGCCGACGGAACTTTCGAACAAAAAAACTAAATCCCTCACATTTACGAAAACTCGCGAAAAACTTTTAACGACCAAAAAAGGTCGTCTGTCTCTTTCGCTCGCACCACTTAGAAAGAGATGGGAGAAACCATGGAGTATAAAAACACGGATATGCTTTCAGTCGGCCGCGGGTGGTCAGATTATACATCGTAATAGCCGGCTTGTACATTACTGGTGCTTTCAAGGATTGTTCATGGGGTGGGATACTTTCAGGATTAGTCTTTGGTTATTCGCACTAATCTTATAAACTACTAGCACTCCTCCCCGGCTTTGCACTCTGTAGATTTAGGTTATTGCTATTTTCGAGGGGATCACACATTTTTTTGTAAATAAAATATATCTCGTGTTACCTGCTGAATAAGCAGCTTTTGCTCGGTTAAAGAATTTTTAAAATTGGTTCACTGGTTTTTTGTTTATTTTATCACAAAAAACTACTGAACCAATTTTTATATTTTTTGACAGAACGTTAAAATTAAAATAAATAAATAAGTGTTATCGTCATTGTACTCGTGTCACTGGCTACAGTCAAACATACTCCTAATTTAATCGAGCCTGCTTACTCACGTAGCAACAAAAGAGGACGAACTCACAAAGCTTACAATAGAGGTTGAATACCACACGTTGCTTACAAAGGAGGTTGGGAGGTTCACAGGCAGCACGCGACGGCAGCATGTAAATTATTACTGAAGTATTAGAACTTGGCGCAAGAGAAAATAACCTCTCAGTAATAACAATACCTACTCATATTATTATATTAGAGATTCTTGAGGCGCCTATCAGACTACGCAATTACTAATAAGGAAACATTGGGTATGATTGCCTTTATCCTTTCATCACACAGGTTCTTTTATGGACACTATATGTATTTTTCTTATATTTTTAGAACCAGGTTTACTTTGTAATAGTCTTACCCTTATCCTACTTGATGCGGGGTCGGCACAATATGTAGAAAAAACATGTTGTGGATGGATTTGACTTGGGGTGTTTTACAACCGGTCGCCTGCCGGACATCAACCCTCTTTGGGAATTTAAGAAGAATAAAACCGTTTGTGTTTACCTTTTGGCATTACTTCTATCAAAATATGATATGTAGAATTATAAAGCAAACACAACTTCTGAAGAATTATAATTTACAAACAGATCGATTTATTTCATTAGAAATCAATGGGTTTTTTGCGCTTCTTTGATATTTCAACGATACTTATAGAACAGTATACATCATTTTTCCGTACCCAAAGGGTGTCCGTCTGTCTGTCCGTCTGTCCGTCTGTCTGTCTGTCACAGGGCTGTATCTCATGAACCATGATAGCTAGACAGTTGAAATTTTCACAGATTATGTATTTCTATTGCTGCTCGAACAACAAATACTAAAAACAGAATAAAATAAATATTTAAGGGGGGCTCCCATACAACAAACGTGTTTTTTTTGCCGTTTTGATAATAGTACGGAACCCTTCGTGCGCGAGTCCGACTCGCACTTGGCCGGTTTTTTATATTTATACATCGTCAGGAACTACTAATTTACGAAACGCTGCAGCCAAGTCCTCGTCGTATAAAAGTATATAAGCATTCTACCAGTGATCTGGTTCCCATAGTACAAGTTTTGCTTACTTTGGAGCTAGGTAGCGATAATAAATAAATAAATATTGGTGGACATTATGACACAGCGCCATCTAGATCAAACTAAGCAAAGCTTATACTATGAGAACTAGATAACTGATAGAATACTTATATACTTTTTTTTTGTAAATATATACAGATACACCCAGACACAGAACAAACATCTATGTTCATCACACAAATATTTGTCCTGGGTGGGGATCGAACCCACATTCTACAGCGGAGAAGGCAGAGTTACCACCAACTAGGCTGTGAGGCGATGTAGGAAATATCCACCAATATATATATATATTTTAATAATATGGCCAAGTATTGCCTTGTTCCGCTCATAACATGCACCACTGTTGGAGTAAAATGCGAGTTTTCGTGACCCAAATATTGATTTAGTGGTAAATAAAAAACCGTGACCTTTGAACTTTACGATACACTAAATTAAATAGTCAATTGCTATATTCCACTTCTGGTGTTGGAGTTTATGGACAGAAAGAAAGAAATAAAAGAGGCGATAAGCTTGCAGCTGTCACGTATGGAATACTAACAGCAAAATGTGGGTATATGCCAAATATAATGTGTGGATGTGCCTCTGACTAACCCCTTTAGACATCTTTAAGGATCTGAGCGCCTGGAGATCTGAGATTATGTCTACCGTTCTTGGGGATTACAGTCGTGATCCTATTTCTTACTTTCTAAATAAAAATTTGGATCACGACTCTAATCTCCAAGTAGACATTCTCTCGGATCTTCAGGCGCTCCAATCCCTGAAGATGTGGGTTAGCTAGAGACACGTAAAATATTGGTCAGTCCAAAACTTTTCAAAAATGCATTTAAGCTACGAAAGCTACGAAACAGACAAAAATATAAAACGAGAATCCGCATGCAGATTATTCTTGTTTTAATCCAGACTTTAATCTATATTTTATTAAAATCGGTTAAGCCGTTAAACGTGGTTGAGTCACAAACAGAAATCCAAATTTTCGCACTTTTCACATTTATCAGTGTAGAATTATTTTCTACCACTAACATAATATATATCATCATCATTTTCTTATCCTTGCCCACTTAATGTGGAGTCGGCATAACATGCTGTCAAACATGTTGCGGAAGGATTTGACTTATGTTTTAAAAATGGCCGCCTGCCTGACATCAACCTTCTTTGGGAGTTCAACTTTTAATATACATAGTACACTAGCAGACCCGCGACAGAAGTTGTCCTGTCCAAATTTCAATATTCGCATAGAGTAACGCACGTTGCCATTACAGCTGATGTCAGATGTTTTGCACACCAGCGCTTTCTATACCAAAATCATTCCCATCCGTTTTTTTATCATTTTGGGGATTTTTTCGTATTTAAAGTAGTCTATGTTTTATTCGGGCATTATATCTACATCTACAGCAAATTTCAATTTAATCCGTTTAGTCGTTTAGGCCTGATTGAGGCACAAACATACATACAAACTCACAAACTTTCACATTTATAATATTATTAGGATTAGGATTAGGATACCAGTATAATTTATTATGTATTCAAATTGTATTATCACTGTTATAAATCACAATTAATGGTTGCAATCTTGTATAATTACATAATCTAATTGCATAATTATTAGGACCAACTACAGGATGCTCAAAATATTTCCACCCAAATCTAACCCTGGGACCGTACCACAAGATCCTATTTGGGTAAGAGCGCTGGTTGTGGGTACTTTAACAACATTTTTATTTTCAAATAAAAGGTTTATATTAAAAAAAAATATGGAAACGACGATTTATAAACAACAAACAACTCTTAGGTTAGGCAATGGTTTTGTAACGGGCGATATTTATTTATTATTTATTCATATTTAAATATACAAAACGGGCATGTGCCAAATATAATGTTTGGAGGTGTCTCTGACTACCCCCACTAGACATCTTCAAAAGATCTAAGCGTCTGGAGATCTGAGAGGATATCTACCGTACTTTGGATTACAGTCGTGTTCCTATTGTTTTTTTTTTTCAAACCGTGAAATCTTTAGTCGAGGTCAATCAAATCTAAGACGCATAACGCATTACAACTGTCACTAATCAAAACGGACCATAGACAATTTTTTTTATCAACTATGGATTTTCATCTGTTTGTCTTCATGTTTAGTTAATTGACGGTCAATATTGAAAATGCCCAAAGCCGGGGTAGGCACAACCGGGTTTATGACTCTACTTTTGAGCTAGTGATACAGCCTCAGTGGTTTATAGAAACGAGCAGCTTAAAACCGCAACAGAGTTGTAAATCCGAGTAATTGCAACTGCATGTACATCATAACTACAGGGTGCTTAAAATGTAAATTGCACGATTCAATTAAACGTAAGTGCTCTGAGATTCTATCTGGATTTTGTGTTTATTGCGTTATAACCTAGTTCTAGCAAATGTAATTAAAAGCGGGAATAGTTTAGTTTGCATGCAAAATAAAAACAAAAGTGTGTGTTGCCCTAAATATTAGACAGGGTTCTGCGTGCCAAAAGTAATAAAGCTTTTCTTGAAATTATGGTTTTTGAAAGATAACAGTTTGTTTATATGACTGTCCTCACAGCAGGTACAGTGCAGGTGCGGTTGTAGGTTCGATTCCCACCCAAGACAAACTTTTGTGTGATGAACATAGGTGTATGTTCTGTGTCTGGGTGTTATTTACAAAAATATGTTTAATTTGTTGTTTATAATGTTAAATAATGTTTATTCTATCAGTTATCTGGTTCTCATAGTATAAGCTTTGCTTAGTTTGCGGCTAGATGGCGCTGTGTACAGTGTCCACTTATATATTATTTATTATCTCAAATATCAATGTTTTTTTACGAAAAACCGCTTACATATTTGAGCTTTACCTACCTTACTTCGCTTTGTGCAAAAAAGAAATATCTCAGAAACTTTTCAACACTGGCTTTTTCATCTTAAGTTCTAAAATAACTAGATCACTGAAAGACCAAGAAGAAACCAGTGATATAACAAGAAAACAGAAACGTTGTTAAAGAATTATTATGTTTATTTGGTAACTAGCCGTATTTGTAGTTAAAAAGAAACGTTGTTGTAACAAATCTTTTTATTTTTTAGTTTACCTTCTCAAAAATCATGAATGCCATTAAGTTTTCTCTCACAATGCGCGTCTCAGTAATTTTACGCGACTACCCTCAAATTGCGACGCTGTTTTTGTTTACCTTAAATTTACGTTTGTTATTGCGAGGTTGAGTTCAGAAAATAGAGCGCTATGTAGCAATGTTGTTTTGCGCATTTTAGTAATCTCCAAGTAGGTACAGTACATCGTCTCATATCTTCGTGTTCAGAGTCTTATAGTTGTCAGAAGCATCTAGACACGCAGTGTATCAGCCAATTTTGACCCCTTCATTACATTTTATACATGTCTACATTTTGTGCAGCAGGTGGCAAGCTCATCGCCGTTGTTTGTGTAGCAAAAACATTATATTCGCAACTACGTACCCATGTATAGTAGTACGACTTCGTTTCTATAAGGATTACAGTCGTTATTCTATTTTATAAAAATTAAGTATTAGTTACGACTATATTAAAAAACACAAAATTGTCAATAAGGTCTTGCAGCAAAAATTCCGAACATCAAAACTACAACACATAAAAAACTTTAAAAAAATTCTACCAAATAATAATAATAATAATAATAATAATAAAGCCCTTTATTTCCAACTTGTTCACTTATTTTACAATCCAAATGTCGTTAGTGAGATTGTTAGTGGTCTTTTTATAGGCTAGTTGTTAGTAATGTTAGTCAAGTCAATCTTTAAGTTGGACCCCTCTTAGGGTGAAGGCCTCCTCCATCTTGTCCCATTTTCCTCTGTCCTTTGCCTTGAGCAGCCAGTCTTTCCCTGCTGTTTCAACTATTTTCTTGAAGAAAGTGTTCATTATAGATAGGTTGTATTCTAGTGCATAGTCAATTAATTCTTCTCCTCGTTCTTTGCGTTCTCCGTAGCCATAGTTGCCCATGATAATCTTTTCTTCCTTCTTTGGTTGTCCTATTTTTGCATTAAAGTCGCCCATTACGATTACTTTGTTGTCAGCTATGTTGTGTGCTTCTTTAATGTTGTTGTAAAATTTCTGGACTTCTTCTTTATTTGATTTTTCGGTGGGCGCATATGCTTGTATTATTGAGAAATCTATATCTTCAAACTTAAGTTGCAGAAGCGCTACTCTTTCCGATATTCCTATGAAGTTCTTTATTTGATTTTTTAGCTTCTTTTTAATTAGGAATCCTACTCCGTACAGACCCTTTGTTTGACCGATGTAGCAGAAGATATAGTTTTCATATTCCTCAATGTTACAACCCATCCTTCGGACTTCGCTTATTATGTCATGATTAATGTATGCTAATGCGTTGTTTAGTTCTAGGTACCTCTCTGTTGATGCCAGAGACTGTACGTTGTAGGTACAAATGTTCATTGTGGTTTTATTTCTAATGCATTCTTGTTGCTTTTGTTGTTGGTGTTGTTTCTGGTGTTGTTTTTGGTGTTGTTTTGTTTTGTTTGTTGTTTTGTTTCTTTTGTTTCTTTTGTTTCTGTTTCACTGGAGGGTGGCGGTCATATTTCCCCACGGTGACCGCTGACCGGCTTGGGGAAAGAAAATTTTTGGTTGTTCTGTTTTGATGCGTTTCCGGGGTCCCTTGTTGGTTGCTATTGTGTGCTTGTGGATGATTGTGACGTTGTCCTTGGACGATTCATAAATTCAAAAGCGTTTGTTTTGTTTATTTTGCTTGGTGCCTTCTGTGGTATTTCTTCGTTGGTGGTTGGGTGTGTGGGTGTTTTAGAGGGTGACCTTTTCCTTTTCTCCTTTGTGACGTTTGAGTCATCCTTCCCTTTAATTATTAGTTGGCCATATCGAATCACAGCCTTGTTTCCCTTCTTTAGTTCTTCTTTCAGTTTGATTTTTAAATCCTCTCTGGTTTTCAGGACATCTTTTGGGTAATCTTCTGTGACATAAATACCGGTGGGGAATTGTTTGTTATGTTTTAAAATTTCCAATCGCCTCCATGAAAGCGTAAGTTTTATCAGTATTGGTCTTTGTTTATTGTCTTGTTTTTTGCCCAGTCTATAGGCGTCGCTTAGCTCCCACTTGTCGAAAGGATCTAAATTTGCAGTTTTGCTTACGGCATTAAATGTGTCAATCACCAAAACTTGAAGGTCGTAACTGTTTCCCTCAGATTCTTTGATCCCGTGGAGGATAATATTATTCTTTCTCGCTTCCTTTTCTAGGCTTCGAACTTTGTTTTTAAGAGTTACTACTTCGTTTTTCAGCACTTTGTTTTCTTCTAGAATTGGTTTTAGCTTTTTATCAATTGTAGAAGCTAAGTCGTTCGTGATCTTCTCTGTTTGAGCATTCATTTGGCGTCTGAAATCTTCTTTCATATCATCCATTTTTTCTAGCAATAATTCTATTTTTCTCTCCATGGTCGTTAAAATTACTAACAAATTCGTAGGATATTTTTGGTAGCAGCAACACTGGATTGCGGTTGGCAATTTTTATTGTCGTCTATGATTGACAGCTGACAGGGCGACAGGTCGATTAGCGACGAACTTCACACTGCCCGACTGCACTAATGTTTTTTAGGTTATGTCGTAATTATTTCACTGCACTTTTCGAGTATTTTTCTTGCAATCCGCCAAGAATTTCTCACTTGAATGTCCTCTGCTGCTTTTTCACTTCTTGAGTTTCTTAAATAGTTCTGATATTTGTGATTAAATCGCTCGTTTAGAATAAATTAATGCGGAGCACTTTGACGTACGTGTTGACTTTTCTAACACCGGAACCGGAAATGTACCACCTACCAAATAAACCACGGTATAATTTGTTAGGTAGAACATTTTATCCGGAACCCAGATGCAAGATACGAGTAAGTTTTCAAGCTGCACTACGGACAACTTTTTAATTAAGTAAAACCCTCTGTAAATTTTGTTGATCTTAATATTTACTGGATCGGGCCCCACAGAGTAAGCAAGATCGAATTAAAACTTACCATAAACAAGTAGAAATTTTATTTAAAGATATTTTAATTTTAAGTCACAGGCAATTTATAGAATTTTATCAATTTTACATGCAATTGAAAAAAATATTGAGATTATGTTGTTATACCTCCCGTACATACACCGTTTACGAGTATACCCAATCAAACAATATATGTCATATGATAATAATATATGTCAACTTGCTCAAAACCGTGAAGGAAAACATCGTGAGGAAACCAGTTAGTTTTTTTATAAGCGGCGATGGGCTTGCAACCTGTCACGTATGGAATGCTAACTACTGCAAAATGTGGGCATGTGCCAAATATAATGTTTAGACGTGCTTCTGACTACCTTCTTCAAAGGATCTAAGCGTCTGGAGATCTGAGAGGATGTCTACCGTACTTGGGGATTACAGTCGTGATCCTATTTTTTGTTTTTAATATATATGAAAAATTATTTCACCACTATATCAAATTCAGTACTTGAGTTTTTTGACACATAATTGGAACTTTATATATTTTCCTTGACTTATCTCTCCAATTCTGACGTAGTCGGGAGTTGTCGTTACTGTGACGTCCAAATAAAGTCTTGCCATATCCAGCAACTGTAACTCCCCACTATATCCCCCTAAGAGAAAATTAAAAAGGTTCGCCATGTATCCTGTATATAACGTATATACATTGTTTATAATCTTGTATATAAGAGAATGTGGAAGATTAATGACGCACTCTACTCGCGGAGATTACACATTACATTCGTGCGGTATTATATTAAAATCTGGCTTTGTGGTTGCTTTCAAGTATACATATGTCTATTTTTGCAGACATAACTAAACATACCTAGGTTCTACTTTTATTACTATACCTCGTTCCACTGCTGGGTAAAACCTTCCCCCCATTTGGTTTATTTTGCCAAAAACACGTGAACCTATTTTTTTTTTATCGACTTCATCTGTAAAATGTTTATTGCGATACTAAATGTTTATTGTTTTTTTCTAATTCTGTCGATTAATTTTATTTTCGACATCGAATCGTTTCACTTGTAGCAATAAATTCCAATTTATGTATAAATTAAATGACTTATTCAAGAGTTAACTATAAGTTGCATAAAATATTATGTTCGACTTACCAATATTTAAATTCTTGCTTATCTTTTTGTTACACACTTAAGCGATGTCAGTTCATATGAAATTTAAGTGTGTTCTCAATAATAAAGGATGAACTCAAAGTTCACTTCTCTCTCTTTGCACCTAGCAGATGAAGAAAATTGTAGTTAAGCTAATATTAAACAAACAAACAGACTTTGTTTTATTTACTCGCTCATAAACCTTAATAACAGCGGTGCCTCCGCGTCAGTTAAAGATAACCGAAACAAATGCGCGTCCGTTGGAAGGTAGCCGTTAAAATAATAAATTGCCGAGATACAATTCACTATCTGGCAACACAAGCGGAAGTGAGGGGGCAACACTGATAGTGGGAATCATTGTGCTGGCAATTGGAATGAGAATTCATATTGCGAATTACTGTCATTGTAAAAAAAGTCTTGGTGGTATTGGTAGGTACGTCGTCTTTAATTGTGAAGGATGTGGGTTCAAATCTAATGAGATGGTAAATCATTTTTCCGATTAAAAAAATACGAAGCTTGTTACCTGTCACATGCTAACAGCAGCAAAATGCGGATATGTCCCAAATTTCATATTTGACTGTGCCTCTGACTAACTCTTTTGGCTATAGAAGCGTCTGGTCTACTGTACTTATTCACATGGGGATAATAATCTTGATCTCATTTAATTTATTTACATATATATTAAAAATTGTCTACCCCAAAAATATCAGACTAAATTTTTTCCATACTAGGCTTAATATACAGAAAATAACCATCTTACTAAAAATATACTCCAGTACTGTTAATGAAAAAAGGTAATTATGTTGTCTACACATTTTTGTTCCTTATACTGCGGTCAAAATTAAAGTATATTTTATGTAAAGTTCTTTGTTAACGTAGCGCGTTGCTACACCGTAGCGCTACACCGTAGCGCTACGCCGTAGCAAGTGCTACGAGTCTATCACAATTTTATTCATCTCGTTTTAGTATGAAATGGTTTACACTTAAAACATGCTAATCACTACATAGTATAAAGCAAAGTCGCTTTCCGCTTCCCGCGTCTGTATGTATGTATGTATGTTTGCTTATATCTTTAAAACTACACAACGGATTTTGATGCGGTTTTTTTTAATAGATAGAGTGATTCAGGAGGAAGGTTTATATGTATAATAACATGCTACCCGTGCGAAGCCGGGGCGGGTCGCTAGTGATTAATAAAAAATAGATTATAATTCTGTTATGTGACAATACTACATTTTCATTCTGCAATCTTGAAAAATTATTATTTTTTTTTTTTTTAAAACGGCTGAAGTCGAACTCATTTTCACAAGGTTTATTTTGGTATAAGTTTAATTGTACAAAACTTAATAAAAATGAAATAAAACTGGAACGAATTTAAAGTTTAGACCTATTTTTGCAATTTTATTGATGCAGTTAAATGCAACCGATCTTAATAATACGAATAAGTGACATATTATTTTTTCAGCATTTATTTCCTTTGTATTTACAAATAAACCGTTGTCTAAACGACGAAATTCTGAAAATAGTAATTAAATAATAAAAAAACCGATTGTTTTTAAATACCTGAAATTAAAAGTCATCTTTGCCCAACAAGATACAAAAGCCTCAAAGTTTCAACTTAAATAAGTATTACAAAGCGAACTCGTTATGTTAATTGTGACAGCTATGTAACAGTCAAGTTACGGTTAAGTTACGGTTAAGTTACAGCTAAGTAATGATGATAAGTCAAAGTTCGCTATTCGTCTGGAAGTTTCCGAGTTTAAGTTTGATTTTGAGCAAAAAGTTTGGTATACTCCGGAACTTGAAAATGCTTATATTATGATACTTATTGCTATTTATATATATTTATTATTTTTAAAATGAAATAGGATCACGACTGTAATCCCCAAGTACGGTAAACATATTCTCAGATCTCAGGCGCTCAGACCCTTGAAGAAGTCTAAAGGGATTAGTCAGGGACACGTCCAAACATTTCATTAAACGTTATTTATTTTGAGTGGCCTAAAACTTTGTTACCAGTTTTGGCTATTAAGAGGCTGTGAGTCGCTGATTGCTCTTTTTCGAAACGAAAAAAGAAATACTTCTGAACAAGCCACATCTCCTATTTTTATAAGTATATTACTTCAGGTTCCTACCTAGATTTCTATTAAGCTGAAAACATAATAGCAGAAACTTTTCACGATAAAGATATTATTTCAAAATGATACGTTTTAGAATTTATGATCGAAATATTTTATATACCTACTATTAAAATCAACTTGTGATTTATTGTTAAAGATAGGTAATATGTAGATCTAGATTTCTATTAGGATAGATTTTTGATAAGTAATTATACATAATTTATATCATTAATTTATTCGAAAAGCTAAGGCGGACCACGCGCGGACGGGTGTTTGTCATCATTGCAGCGGTCGGTAGGATTATTTATCGAAGTGATTAAAGATGGGTACATCTTTATTCACATATTATACTATACTATAAGAAACATCAGGAATAAAAGAAAACACAACCGTAACTAAACTCAATTTACTGAACAGAATTTATGTAATTCAACTAAAAACACAACCAAAATGGAACAAACGACACAATCATAACTTTACATGAATTTACACTGCAAAACATTGATAACCCTCGACAAGAAATAAAGCTAATGCGTCACGACTTGTGACTACGATAACCTAGGTGATGTAAATGCCTCGAACGCCAACGAACAACTGTCCCGAACCAAGTGTGCGCCTGGCTTTTGTAGGGGTGACCCCCATTCTGATTCTTCATTCGGTGTCCGATAAGAAAACTGCTAACACGGCCTCTCCTGACTACGCGGCGTCCTCGACCGCTTTATCGCGATCTGGAATGTCATCAGCGGGTTGATCATCTTCTGTAATAGAAAACATCGTTACCAAGCTGAATAACAATAAAAGAGCTAAATCAGTTTCGCATTACGATCGTGAGCGTGCATATAAACCATCGTAAGCAAAACCAAGTTTACTCAACACAAAAAAGAACGCATTATTTCACCAGCTCATCTCGCACAGCATTCATTTAATTCATACTTCGTTCGACTCATAAAATGACATTCATTCACCGGCTCATCTCATTCATTTAATTTGTCCGTCATCAGTCATCACATCAACTACCATTCAAACCCAAAGAGCATATAAGTCCAAACCTTGCAAGCTTAACATTAGAATGAGACGTCTCAAAATAATAATTAAACAGGGCCCTTTTACGCAAACTTCAGGACATCACGACGTCTTCATCACCAGCTGCATCCGCTCCGTGGACGCCAGCAGCTTTTGAAGAGCACCCGAGGCCGCAGCGTCCCACTCAACGCATGAGTCACTCAACACATGAGTCTGTCCAACCAATGGACCCAGGCCAACACACTTTTGTGTATCGACCTGCCGATTACCACCTTTAGTAATCGCCCAGTTACCGCCTTTGGTAACTGTTAACACCCATCTAAGCGCTTAAATGGTTCACCCATCTAAGCGCTATGCTAAATGGTCTGCGACAAGCCGTCTTATTCAACCCATCACATACTACGTTGCCAATCACTATCCACTAACTCGAGCCTAGCTAATTATGAAAGACATGTAGAGTAAAGATTTAGTATTCGAATGAGAGCTATTAATTTTCTTACCTACCTATGCTAGGGGCATACTAATAAAATGAGGGGAATTTGTTTGCCTACGAGGTACGTATATGGAATAGGATAGTAACCAACAAAGCTATATGTGAAGTTTCGGTCAACATAAGAGGTGTGGTACTCACAATCGAAGAACGCGTCGCACGTCTCCGGGCACCACTCGCCTTGCCAAGGCACTACGTACTGCACTGCAGCCTGCGTAGACCTTCGGCACCCTCTGCTTGGCAGTAGCCTCCTCTCAATGACAGCATCCGGTGAGGTTAGGACCACCTGCAACATAACGCAACAAACACGTCTGGCCGACTATGCGACAAGCGCAGCGACTAATGCACGGTTATTGCGACTAACGCAGCGACGAACGCACGGATATTGCGACTAACGCAGCGACGAACGCACGGGTATTGCGACTAGCGCAGCGACGAACGCACGGTTATTGCGACTAGCGCAGCGACGAACGCACGGATATTGCGACTAACGCAGCGACGAACGCACGGGTATTGCGACTAGCGCAGCGACGAACGCACGGTTATTGCGACTAGCGCAGCGACGAACGCACGGATATTGCGACTAACGCAGCGACGAACGCACGGGTATTGCGACTAGCGCAGCGACGAACGCACGGTTATTGCGACTAGCGCAGCGACGAACGCACGGTTATTGCGACTAGCGCAGCGACGAACGCACGGATATTGCGACTAACGCAGCGACGAACGCACGGGTATTGCGACTAGCGCAGCGATGAACGCACGGTTATTGCGACTAGCGCAGCGACGAACGCACGGATATTGCGACTAACGCAGCGACGAACGCACGGGTATTGCGACTAGCGCAGCGATGAACGCACGGTTATTGCGACTAGAAAACGTTTCAGAGTTACAGCTTATAGGGCTTACCATGTTGGATATGTTTACTAGGACAAAGTGGCGTTAACTCACGCTTAACTATAGACCATGTGCGGGCATTATGATCATCTCAGCTAACCAAACCTTGGCGTCCCTCTTAAGACCTGAAACTTGAACGTGGGGTTGTACGAGACTTCTTAGGTAGATAAGCAAAGCGCATATCGCTTTCATTAGAATTATAAATTCACCAAAAAATCAGGTAGTCGTGATGACACTGTTGATAGTGTTGCGACCTATATGAGCAACGATAATATAATCGACCTCCCTACGCCTCCGGCGTGACGGCAATCAACACTCAATGATCGTGATTGGGACCTATCTCGTGAATATGCCATAGTTGCGTCGTGGCATAAGAAAAGCTTGTCGAACCTGACCTTGTACGATCCGCTTTGTGATCGGTAGCACGACAAACCTCGCAAACAGAAAGGTGCACGGACACGAGAGCCTCCTTTCGAGCGATGCTTTGAACGATCACGTGATGTACTTCGCGGTATTTCACATATAAAATGTACTTACGTGAAGGTTTACAACCAAAATTTACAACAAAAATAAAACTTGAAAATTTTCTCGAATTGCGGGTAGTTCTGTTCCGTTTTGGTGTATACTTGTGGGCCTTATTTTTGGCTCTTTATCCCAATTCTGATATAAGAAACATCAGGAATAAAAGAAAACACAACCGTAACTAAACTCAATTTACTGAACAGAATTTATGTAATTCAACTAAAAACACAACCAAAATGGAACAAACGACACAATCATAACTTTACATGAATTTACACTACAAAACATTGATAACCCTCGACAAGAAATAAAGCTAATGCGTCACGACTTGTGACTACGATAACCTAGGTGATGTAAATGCCTCGAACGCCAACGAACAACTGTCCCGAACCAAGTGTGCGCCTGGCTTTTGTAGGGGTGACCCCCATTCTGATTCTTCATTCGGTGTCCGATAAGAAAACTGCTAACAATACATTATAAAATAGGAGATGTGGCTTGTTCACAAGTATTTCTTTTTTCGTTTCGAACAAAAATAATCGTCGACTGGCAGCGTCTTAACTCATACAAACTTACTTAATATACATTTTTGAGTTTGTACCTAGTTTATTAAAAGGTGCTAGTATTACGCAGGTCCAAGAAAAAAATATATGGATTTTGGATAATCTTTATGATCACTAAAAAGTCTGAAGATGAGTTCAAAACTCAAATCCCTCATGAACTCAGACAAAGTACCTACCACATCAAAGTTTATAACTCGATTCATAACTGCATCGCGCGTTGAATCAAAATTGGATCGACCCAGAACTGCTGAAGTACCCGTAAAACGAGCCAATTTGTACTTACAGTTGGATATCTACAGAGGTAGTATGAGACACGTCCAAACATTACATGTGTCTTTTTGCTGCTACTTTTTATTGTAGTAGTTCAACTTGTAAGGAATGCTTCCTTACAAGTTGAAAGTTTTTTCAAATTGAAAAATCGTTTTATCTTACTATCTTCAGATCTAAAATTAAATAAATAAATATTGGCGGACTTTACACACAGCGCTATCTAGCCCCAAACTAAGCAAAGCTTGTACTATGGGAACCAGATAACTGATAGAATACTTATATACTTTTTTTTTTTGTAAATTTTATTAACACCCAGACACAGAACAAACATGATAAACTATGTTCATCACACAAATGTTTACCCTGGGTGGGGATCGAACCCACAACCTACAGCGCTTACTACCAACTGAGCTGTGAGGCCAGTCAATTGTAAGTTACTAGATATAAATTTATGTAAATTCAACCTGAGTTTACATGAGTTTTAAAGCCACTTTAATAACTGGTCCATTTTTAATGCTCACAACTTATCTAATTATAACTGTCCTGAGCTGTATAACTGTCTGTGTATAGCTGTCCAGAGAGACGTTGTCCTGTCAAATTTCAATAATCTCTTCTCTCAACCTTTCGTGCGCGAGTCTGACACGCACTTGTCCGTTTTTTTATTATATACATATAAGAGAATATGATATAAAACTATGTGTATCTATTCAAAACTCAGCCCTTAAGGGGATGCAGCGTGGATCAAAGTTCATTTAATAATTAATTAGTTTCCGCTAGTAACTTATAATAGAAGTTTCAAAACTCATTTCATATCGATCGATCTAATAATAGTCTACGATGGTCCATAATCGTATTAATCTATCGATACGACAGCTTGTCGATAACAATTTACCGATATTGTTAAAGGACACGCGATCATATTTCATGAAAAATTCGGGTCTAGACTGCGATTATTTTTGTTCTAATTTATGATCCTACAATTCTTAGCTCCATGAACTTCGTAGTTAATGTAAATGAACAAATTACTAACCTTACAGCTGATGAACTGTAGATGTCTGTTCTAACTATTTGATTTTGAGACGAGTATTTATCACGTAATTACCTTTAATTTACTTTCCCGACGTTTCGACTATGTTACAATAGCCATGATCTCGGGCAGACTGCCTGTTCTGTACAAAAAACGTATATAAGTATTCTCTTTTAACGCACAATCTCTTACCATTCCTCCTAGTAATTTGAAATTTGAAGGGTGTATTTCTTATGGTGTGTAGGGTAGCACTATGAAAGGAATTCCTGAAATTCAACCTCTAAGGGGTGCAGAGGGATTTAAAGTCCGTTTAAAAATAACTTCACGTGAACGGGAGTTTCCATTAGTTTATTCATATCTATACTATTATTATAAATGCGAAAGTAACTCTGTCTGTCTATGGCGTTATCATGGTAAAATCGCTAAGCCGATTGTGATGAAATTTAATTTGGAGATAGTTTAAAGTCTTAGGACGGACATAGGCTACTATTTTCCCAAAATGTTCTATTGATTTTCTGAATTTTCAGTGTTTTACGTCAAAAATCGGTTTCTTAAATATATGCAGACGAAGTCGCAGATCAATGCTAGTAAATAAATATACCCAAAACAAATGCAACATTTTTACTGGTGTAATCACAAACACGTGCTTACTATAACTGCCCCCTGACTTGACATAAACAACATCGTAAAAGGCAAGTGGCGACAACAAAAGCATCAAATTAATTGATTCCAGCACGCCCTGATTTCAATATACGTTTTTATGGCGGTATTTTGTTTATTTTACTGGCTGGTATAAGAAATAATAATAAAAAACATGTGAAGCTTATGCATGGTAGATATTGACATGGTAGACTAAACTCAACTATGTTTCATAAATTTAAATAAGCTTAAATAAATACGTTTTAAAAATTAAAAGAAAACCAACCAAAATATTTCGACCAAACGAGAAGTCAAGAGGAGATATTCGTTTTTTACGTTTTATAAAGAAACTTTAATAGGACCAACTATGAAATATTCTCTACAGTTTACACAATAGAAAAAAAATACAAATCGGGTCTCCGCTTTTTGTATAGTAAAAGTGTCAGTTTTGGCATTTGGACGATACGTTGTCAATACGATAGTGGTTCATGCTAACCCCCCAAGTAAAAAGACATGCGCGGTCAATGCGGTCATACATACAAGGAATAAAAGCACAAAAAATATACGCGTTGAATTGAGAACTTCAATTTTTCGTCGATCGAAAACTTGACTCAAATCATGCTCCAAGTATACACCTATGCCTGAGCAGTGACTTGGAATACGGTCCTTTGAAGGTTAAGCCCAAAATAGCCACTAAGAGCGAGTGTTGAGTATAAAGTTGCCGCACGAACGATATCCCTGGACTCAAGTACCTACGGCCATATTTAATTTTATAGGTTGCGTACATAATACTAATCGATATCCCCGTGACATTGGCTACTGTCAAGTCGATTTCAAACAAGCAACAACCCTTGCTGCACACACCCTATATAAAAATAAATAGATAGCGGCGATAGCCTTGCAACCTGTCACATGAAATGTTAAGTACTGCAAAATGTGCCAAATATAATATTTGGACGTGCCTCTGACTACCCCCGCCATCTATCTTCAAAGGATCTAAGCGTAAGAGTAATTGTCTAAGTTTCAAGTTTATTGATACAGAGAATATTATTCATTTAAGCATTTTCACTCCCATAAGGATAGAATTTCGAAAAACCTTTTATTTGACGTATTCACGCCGCACGAATAAACCCTTAAAATAACAAGTCTACCAGCGGCTTAAACTGTGTATATGTCAGTCAGTCAAGACTTTGATTCTTATATTATAGATTTATAGAAGAGTTCTACTCAGTCGGAAGCTGAAGGTCACCGCGGCTTTCTTGAGTGCTAGCCTTGTCGTGATATTATATAACCGTAACTCGCTTGCTTGTGTTATTTTTTCATATATTTTACAAGTCAAAGTCAACACCAAAAGGAAGAATGTCACTGTCTAGTGTCAAATGTCATGATTGGGGCTGCCAGAATTTTCCCACGCTTTTTACTCTTATACAAATAACGGTTTACGGTGCATAGTAAAATATCAATATAAAACTTATAACGGATGTATTAATTAATTACTCCATAATATGCGATAAAACAGTATTTATTTCAATAAAATCACAAGGATCACTTTGAAACGTCATAAGAACTAGGTGAAGCTACGTTTGTTCCTCACGATCGTGAATAAATTAATGTTCATTTCAATTTTAATCTGAAATATCTTAAAAAAAAGGATCTTAGAAATCTGCTCTGATCTCCAGGCGCATAAATCCTTCAATATAACTAAAAGGGATAGTCAGAGGCATCTGCAAATATTACATTCGCCATGCCCTTATTTTGCAGCAGTTATCATTCCATACGTGACAGGTTGCAAGCCCATAACTGATAAGAATACTAACAGTTTCCGTACGATGTTTTCATTCACCGTTTAGAGCAAGTATATTTCTATTTATTTTTAAACTTGAGTTGGTACAATTATCAATCACGATGTAAAGTCTGTCGTCTACCAATCGAATTATATGAAACCTTATTAGTGAGTCGCACGATTACATGTATCGCGGTAACATGATATACTGTCACTAGTATATTGCCACTATTGGGAATCAGAACTGTTCTCAGCTCAGTTGGTAGTAGCTCTGCCTTCTGCGCTGTAGATTGTGGGTTCGATCCCCACCCAGAATAAATATTTAAGTGATGAACATAGATGTTCGTTTTGTGTCTGAGTGTTATAAGTATAAAGAAAAAACTGTCTAGCTATCTCGTTTCATGAAATACAGCCCTGTAACAGACAGACGGACAGCGAAGTCTTAGTCTTAGTCTTAGTCAATACCCTTTGGTTACGGAACCCTAAAAATCGTGTATCCGAATTAAAATCAATAGACTAGCAATGTCCGACCAACCCACGCCTTGTCAGTTACTAATGAGCTTAGAGAATGTTGTAACAGCTCTAGATTAAATAAATATCGGATCAGCATTGGTAGTGTATCTTAGATAGACGAAAATTACCAAAGCCCATAACGTCAATAGTAGTATATTTATCTCAAGTTTGTAGTTGTTCCTGCTAGACACTACAATTTTACAATTGTATGAACAATTGAACCAATTTCAATAATTATTTTACCTATCATAGTCATCCTAATCCTAATAATATTATAAATGCGAAAGTTTGTAAGTTTGTATGTATGTTTGTTCCTCAATCAGGCCTTAACGAAAAAACGGATTAAGGCGCTCCCAGTCGACGATTGTTTTTGTTCGAAACGAAAAAATAAATACTTGTGAACAAGCCACATCTCCTATTTTATAACGTATAGTATATGTGAATAAAGATGTACCCATCTTTAATCACTTCGATAAATAATCCTACCGACCGCTGCAAGGACGACAAACACAAGTAGGTGCGTGGTCCGCCTTAGCTTTTTGAATAAATTAATGATATAAATTATTTATAATTACTTATCAAAAATCTATTCTATTAGAAATCTGTATCTACATATTACCTATCTTTAACAATAAATCACAAGTTGATTTTAATAGTAGGTATATAAAATATTTCGATCATAAATTCTAAAACGTATCATTTTAAAATAATATCTTTATCGTGAAAAGTTTCTGCTATTATGTTTTCAGCTTAATATAAATCTAGGTAGAAACCTGAAGTAATATACTTATAAAAATAGGAGATGTGGCTTGTTCAGAAGTATTTCTTTTTTCGTTTCGAAAAAGAGCAATCAGCGACTGGGAGCCCCTTAAGTTCAAATTTGCTGTAGATGTAGATATAATGCCCGAATAAATAATAGACTACTTTAAAAATATGAAAAACATCCCAAAAATGATAAAAAAACGCAAAAGGGATGATTTCTGTATAGATGGCGCTGGTGTGCAACAAATCTGTCATCACAGACTAAAAGCATTCAGTCTTTTTTATTCGATTAATGAAATTTGACAGGACAACGTCAGTAACGGGTCGGCTAGAATTTTAATTAAAAAAAAAAAAAAAAAAACTTTATAAATACAAAGCAAAAGCCGGGGCGGATCGCTAGTAAATAAATAAACGAGGCAAGCTACCAGGAGCGCATAATTGAAGAAAAGCTTCTTCGCCTTTGCAAATTAAATAATTAATGAAATTATTGTATCACGATCTGGGAGCTGCGGCGTGATTGAGAGTTTCCGGAAGTTCGGAGACTCTTCTCAGTATTTCACAAGTTAAACCGTTAAAGGAATAATTTATAAAATTTACTTCGTATAACGGAATGTATACAGGGTGAATTAAGACGATTCACAATGCCGATGGCATGATGTGGCGATGGGCCTGCAACCTGTCACGTATGGAATGCTAACTATTGCAAAATGTGCCCAATATTTGGACGTGCCTCTGACCACCTTTAGACATCTTCAACGATCTAAGCACTTGGAGATCTAAGAGGATGTCTATCGTACTTGGAGGATTACAGTCGTGATCCTGTTTCTTTATTTTCTTTCTTTCTCAATGCCTTTAGTGAAAACCAAAAGGATGTGATTTGTGAGTGTTTTAGTATCGATTCGAAAAGACGTGATATTTATGATAATGGCAATGTACAGGCAATAGAAGAGGCAATAATG
Source organism: Hydriomena furcata (assembly GCA_912999785.1). Classification (NCBI taxonomy): domain Eukaryota; kingdom Metazoa; phylum Arthropoda; class Insecta; order Lepidoptera; family Geometridae; genus Hydriomena; species Hydriomena furcata. Next base: position 10,661,645 of record OU538841.1, on the reverse strand, counting down.
GCCGCTAATGAACTTAATACAAATACAAAAATTACTATTTTCATGCAGGCAATCTGTTTTTGGAAAAGTGCCAAAATATTAAGCTGAAAAATTAGATTTTTTTTTTCGGTGAAAATAGACCATGCATATTCATGATCATGATCATGTATGTTCTGAACATTCAGTTTCAGTTTTCGGGAGTGGTTTTCATACACCCTGTATATTGAATGTTTTTAAACAAGAATGTTATGCAATATTAATGAAAAAATTATGTTCAGTCAAGAACTGGAGAGGAAATGAGTGAAATATCTTGTGGAAGTATTTGGCATAACAAAAGATTGGTCCAGACAATGGTTTGGAAAATTTTATACGCCCCATAAATTTGCCTCGAAAACTGTGTTTGGGTCTTAGTCTAGCAAAGCCTTTAGTTTTAGCAAACTAAAATTAAATAATTTACGACTGAATTTTATTAAATGGGACGCTAAGTTCAAATTATCGTAAATTTAACTTTTCTTCAGTTTTGAAATTGGCGTTTTGCGCAGTGTTTTACGCGAGTTTTAACACCATCAATTAGCATAACTTGTTATAATATTCGTAGCTTGACATTTCAAAATAATTTATCCTTCATTTAACCATTTAATTATGCAAGCATTTGTTACGCGGGGATTGAACCTGCACTTCTTGCGTCTTAGACACTGGCCTACCAGACCAATCGTAATATTCAATCTCTTGTCAACACCTTGAGGTGTGTGTCCACACCTATGATGAAAATCCGAAAGCCTAAAATCAAAATAATCAAATATAAATCTTATATATAAAATTAAAATTCAAACTCCTCCGAAACAGCTAAACTTATTTTCATGAAATTTTTTGGTAGGTATGAGAATAGGTCGTAGGTTATTTTTTACCCCTAAGTAATAAGGGCGGCATAAAGGTAAAAGAAAAAGTGCTTTTCTCTGTGGGATCATTGTAATTTGACAGGACAACGGACAGCTATTTCTGATATAATAAACAACTTTAAATCTACCCAAAGCCAACAAGTAAGTAAAACACGAGCTAACCGCTAGACAACCGCAAAAACTCAAACTTATACCCAAGATCTGTTCAGACTTTGTCGATGACAATAGCGTGCCCAAGGCATTCTACTCCAGACTAGTTTTCTTCCTTTCATTCCTATTGTGTTCACGGGAATTTTAAACGAGCACAAATTGCTTTTGACGTTCGATTTGTGTGCCTTTCGGTTTATAATAAAGTGGTATTGGTTTCATAAATAGTTTTTATTGTCTGTCCGAATGAGAAATAGTGTAACTCAGAAAATATAATATTTTGTTGTGGTCATGTATAAATGCAAAAGTTTTTAATTTTAATGTTGGCGGTTGACGCTAAGACTGAAATGATTTCGAACAAAATATATTTTCAAAATTAATAATTATCATTACATAATATTTGCAATACACACAAAAAAACAGTTTTGCTATAAGTTATTAACCCAGATCACTACCATTCGATTAAAAATCCGAAATCGACTTTTTTGTACAAACATAAAGAGATCATAAAGAGTTGATATAATATAATGTCACATGTAAGTGCAAACCATAAAAACATGGATACAAAATATTGATGTAGCAATTCCATCACATGTATTATTCGCGTAATATTTATTTGAGTATCTTCATTTCTTAAAATAAGTTATATCACCGGTTTTTTATTGCTGCATTAGTTAATATTAGCATTAAATCTTTACAGCTCTACATTTTTAGGATTCCGTACCCAAAGAGTAAAAACGAGACCCTATTAATAAGACTTCGCTGTCCCTCTGTCTGTCACAACGCTGTATCTCAAGAACCGTGATAGCTAGACTATTGAAATTTTCACAGATTTTGTATTTCTGTTGCTGCTATAACAACAAATACTAAAAACAGAATAAAATATATATTTTTGTGGGGCTCTCATACAAGATACGTGTTTTTTTTTTTAAGATAATAAGGTACGGAAGTCTTCGATCGCGAGTTTGAGTCGCACTTGGCCTGTTTTATTTATTATTGCTCTTATTTTCAAATACCATGTAATACGTTGCGCACTAAATGATCAAATAACTTACTGAAATTCAAAATGGCGTTCTCATTTCCTTAATATTAAACGACCACAAAACAATGCCTGGCATCCTCTGGCATCCACATCCAGACCATATTAAACCGAATTCCTTTACTATGACTATAGAATAGGAAATAGTACAATCGATCTGACGTTTCACTTTGACATCTCTGAAGATAGAATCAGTGTGCAAGTGATTTTGAAACTTATGTCAACGCGTGATAACTCAACTTTAAACGGCAATATCAGAAGTTTGTTTTTAAAATTAAATTGTAATTTAGTTACGATATTCAAACGTAAATTCAATGCGATAAAGCTCTTTTTAGGCTGTAGGTCGATTTAGAGTGGCAAGCGTATAGAGCCCTAGCGATTCAATTTGCCGTCGCCGACTTCAATAACCAACCCCATTAAGAAAAAGGCTCTCCAAAGTACGTGCAAAATAGTATTCGAATACCCAATACCATTGTTAATTGATTATATTCTCCCTTCGTTCCTCTAAATTAAATAAAGCGTTCGGTATTTGAATATTAATAGCGTTGCACAGCAATGATTTTCTGCGCTCTTTTTTTTTCGAATTATGAGTTATCATCGTTTACTTTTGAACCGAAGAGTTTATTTGAAATGTTTAAATTAAAAAAAAATTCAAACATGTCACGTACAACACGTTGCAAACGAGAATATCTCGAATATTTAACTTGGAAGCTTCAGAATATATATTCCAAACACGGTCGGTTTTAGAGGACGCTTTTTCTGAAGCGAACTGAACGGAAAATAGGGGCGTCCTATGCGTCCGACGTGACAGAAGCTCAGATTGACGTGAAATGGTTTTTTGAATGGCGGCCATGTTGGCCACTCGACCGGATGGAACTGGAAGGCGAATAAGGCGCTTCTTAAGTGGTAGCAGAAGCGCAAATGTGCCCGGTAATTGCGTTTTCAATCAATTGTTTTTATCGCGTTTCGAATACTTTTGTACGCGTCTATTACGTGTTTCGTATACGCGTTCATTTTGTAATGTAAATACTTACGCTTAGGTATTAAATTTATTGTTATTTATGTAATTTCCAACTGCGGTTTAGTATTTAGATAAATGTTTATTAGATTTTAAAATTATATTTACAAAATAAAGTATTAAATAAAGAGATGGTAGCCAATAGATGTTTGTTCTGTCTGGGCTTTATAAGAAGATATTATTTTTAAAAAAGTATTATAAATATTCTATAAAATATTCTATTATATTAAAAATATCAGTTATTTGGTTTTTAAAGTACAAAGCCTAGTTCGAGGTTAGATGGCGCTGTGGGAAATATCAACCAACATTATTTAAATATTTTGGAGGTTTCGAAGATTCCTTTGTATTGATTGTTTTATTAAAAAGTAACTATAAATTTGTAATTACTACAGAGCAAAATGTTATAATAATATATAAATAATAGTGTTTTTCAACAGACAATAAGATTAACCCGTAACTGTTAACAGGCATCTTTGTATATCAAAATTAGCGAAAACCCCCGACTTCGATCGGGTGATGTTATTTTCAAACAAACTTCAACCCCGGTATTCTTAGGGGTCGTGTTTTTGGGATCCCTTTAAGTTCATCCCTAAAAGGTGCACACCCTTCAAAGTTTGTACAACGAGCGGTTTAGGTTTTGTGTTGTCTATTAATTAGCGTCTTCTCATTTATACTAATTTATAATTATACTAGCTGCCTGCCCTGGCTTCACACGGGCACTAATAAATATTATAGGCTATTTTATTTAAATTTTTCATATGTTTTAATAGTTATTCTGTTATTTGGGACAAATACAAATTTAACAAATCAAAAATCATGAGAATCTGTTTAGGCGTTCTCAAGTTATGAATGATGTAACTAACCCGACTTTGTTTTATATTATGTATAAAAGACGGACAGTCGGACAGACGGACAGTGAAGTCTTAGTAATCATAGGGTAAAAACGGAACTAATAGGTTCCCGTAGGTTCCGTTTTTTACCCTATGGGTAACCCTATGGGAACCCTCAAAAAATATAGATTTAAGTTTTGTGGCGTCTATATAGTTTTCTAGAAGCCCTAGTCTTAATCTAGAAATCTCTAGTCATTCTCAAGTTGACTCTAGTTTAGTTTTGAACGTGATCTGAATAGTATCGGTTGTTTATTTTACAAAATCTTGGTTTAGAGTAACAACAAAATTGTGCGAAGAAATATAGCTATTTATTTCTTCTTCTTATGTATAAATATGAAACTCTTTGGGTTCTATACCAGACCCGCTACACATTCTTGATTAGACAGTTATAGTTAGTTAAAGAGCTCTATCTACGCGTATAGCGTCATAATAATAACTCTACGTTAATAAAGGAAAGGTTAATTAAAACGTTCCCTTATAATCAGCTTAGTGGATTTATGAAACTTTCAACTTAATAATCTCAATACAATTTGCAGATTTAGATTAATGCTTTGTATGGTGGTGTGAAACTATATTTAATTAATTATAATTAATTTTCATTAAGTTTCGCTTGCGTGTACAGAGTTTTCAGTGTCATTCCAAATCAAAACTGATTCGTGATAGCTCCCCATATTCTTAGTTGTAACCTCGACTCTACCTTGACTCGAACTCTTTCGAGGCCCCTCGCAATCTACCTCATATTTAAATCGATATTTTGGTGGTACCTCAATTACGTTATTACGTCATCAAACAGACCGTCACACGCACGCGTCGTTTAGAAGCTGTCGAGGAATGTCAAACCTTGAGTTGACAGTTCTGTTGACTGAGGAATCCTCGACTAGAGGCAAACCCGAGTTAATTTTATCAAAACACGATTTCGAGTTCGAGTCAAGGTGACAACTAAGAAGATGGGGGATTTGAAACTTGGGAAATAAATCTATCGAAAAAGTTTCACCAATCATGTTTCTGTTTATACGGTATATTTTGCTGTTATTGAGAAAAAAACGATTCTGCATTCACCAAAAACATTTATTACTCGTCTTAAGATTAAAAATTCCCATCTAACCAGTTAGGTTCAAAAGAAGTCGGTTTGAAAATAACTTTATTAGTATCTAATACGTGTGTCTGTTTGTTATAGGCGCGGTTGGCGGCGATGGCGACGACAGCGATGATAAGGAGAAGGAAGAAGAGGCAGAACGCGAACGACAGGAAGCCATCAAGGAGGCCGAGGACCGACGCAAGGAGAAGCATCGTAAGATGGAGGAGGAGCGGGAGAAGATGAGGCAGGAGATTAGAGACAAGGTAGGCAGAGACAAAATCAGGAAAATCCAATTCAAGCAGTGGGAGACACTTAAAAAAGCTTTTTGGGCCTTACAAAAATAGGATCACGACTGCAATCTCCAAGTACGGTAGACATTTTCCCAGATCTCTAGGTGCTCAGTTTCTTGAAGATGTCAAAAGGGGTTAGTCAGAGGCACGTCCAAACATTACATTTGGCACATGCCCACATTTTTCAGGTTGCAAGCCTGTCGCCGCTGTAGTGGGAGACACTTGAAAATGCTCCCGCGCTCTAACCAGAAGTTCTTCTATCTATAAATATAAAAAATGTTTTTACTTTTGTCCGTTATAGATTCGTAAACGGCTGTACCGATGTTGTTTTTTTTTAAATGCTCGTTGAACACATTTAATGTGGAGAAAAAATAAATTTTCCGCAGCAACGGAAGTAAGTAAGTAATATTAAAATACTCGCAGTGCGAAAGTGACAACGCCATAAGAGTTCATATAGCGTTGTCACTTGCGCAACGCGTAGTAATACTGTTTTATTATTACTTTAAGAGCTTGTAGTAAGCTCCCTGGTCTCTCTAGCGGAGCAAAGCAGGACACAAAACTACATTAACTGATGAAACGATAATGCAAAAGTAAAGATATCGTAAGAACTGATCTCCTCCATATTGAAGAGAGACAGGGTTCTAAAGTTACAGTTAAAGTTGAGACAAAGAGACATCATAGCAAAGAAACATTCCAAAGTGTAGAAACAGTTCTCCCCCCATATTCTTAGTTGTCACCTCAAAATATCTTCACTTCGACACGACGTCGAAACCGTGTTTTGGTAGCTTTAGTTGATAAATTACCTCGAGTTTGCCTCTAGTCGAAAATTCCTCCGTCAACAAAACCTCGAGATGTAAATTGACATTCCTCGACAACTTGTTTAATGAAAATCTCCTCAGACTGATGACGTTATTAAGGAACCACCAAAATATCGATTTAAGATACCAAATATGAGGTACTTTTCGAGGGAAAGTTTGGGGGGCCTCGTAAGAGTTTGAGTCAAGGTAGAGTCGAGGTTACAACTAAGAATATGGGGATTTGTGTAGAAACAGTTAGTGACAACGCCATATTAAAAGCACCCTGAGCAATGTTTTGTCTCAAGGAAAGACGAAATTGTTATGTTAGCATCGAAAGCGATATTTCTACTTAAGCATGGTCGTCGCCAAAATTCATGTTTGTCTTGGGAACGCTTCCGACTGGTATCTGTTTCTTTTCTCTATAGTATTTCTCTTATATTAGTTGTAATATTCTTATACCATTACTCTTATAAACAGTTCGTGAATCGCAAAAATATCATTAACATCATTTTCCGCTCTTTTCCCACTTAATGTGTGGTCGGCACAATATTAATAAACATGTTGCAAAAAGGATTTGGCTTATGTTTTATAACCGGTCGCCTGCCTGACGTCACCCCTCTTTGGGATACGAAAATTGGTCAAAAATATCTTTAAAACTATTGTTACATAGGGTGTTTCTTTTTAACTCGCTCAATTGTTTACTCCATACACACAACATTTAAGGCGTAAATTTACGTTATTCAAGACATCACTTTGTCACCTTTGCTATCTTTAGTTATTTTTTGTGAAGTCATAAAAGCGTACCTACATTAATAAACAAAGCGTGAATTGCAGCATTAATTAATAGACCCACGTTCAAGTCTCACTTTGGCGAAAATGTTTACCTTAGTTTGTAGCCCGTACAAGTGATTTTGAATCCTGAAGATAGATTTTTTAAGCTCAATTTCATTTGACAAAACACAACGCGAGGTCTTACCTAAATATCTTTGGATTTTACAACGCTGTTTACCGACACACCTTAATTTCATCACTTTATCACAAAAAATCTCAGAAAATAAATGTGTTTTAATTGATGATTTAAAAAGTCTTGAGATTTGATATAACGGTTCGACAATAACATTTTTAATGGCTCTTAGATTTAGTTGCTAAAAAGACAATGTTAAATTCAATAAGATACATAAACTAAAGCCAATTCCAATTACAAAAATATTATAATGAATTATAAAAGATATTTGAAGCTAGCAGTATAAACAATAATAAAAACCAGAGATGGAACAAACATGCGAATCGCTACATTGACTCTAAAGACAACATGTTTAGCTTCATTTACATATTCGTAGCAAGCTATATCTCACGCAATGCCCAAGAAAAACCAAAGAGGGCGAACGATTTGCGAATTTGAATCTAAAGTGGAGCGCGTTAAGGCCCACTTTCCAACGCAGGGTTGAAGTGCCAATGCAGTACACCCTGACAATTAACCCCCCCTGTAAATAGGTCAAGCCCTCTCTAAGGCGCTCTCCACACGACGTGTTATTCGACAAGCTCGAGTGCGAACGAAATTTTATGTATGACAGTTTTGATGATGGAATTTATACGCGCGTTTTCATATTTTCGGTGTAAATATTATTTATGTGATGAAAATATTTACGTATTGTAAATAATGGCTGCGTCAGGTACATTGGATATTTTGCAGGGTTGTAAAAAATTGACGCATAGTCTAATAAATACGAGGTGACATTGTTTATTTTGCGAGCTGTATTTGTTTTGGGTAGATTTATAATAAAATGCAAATCATTCTAACACATAAAATTCTCGTGTCACAGTGTTTGTAACCAAACTCCTCCGGCTTGACCGATTCATATGTTTTTTTTTGTGTATATTTGGTAGGTAGGTACGAGTATAGGTCGTAGGGTATTTTTTATCCCAGTGATAAGGGTGGTATAAAGTTCGGGAAAAACTAAAAGTGGTTTTTTCTGTGGGATTATTGAAATTTGACAGGACAACGTCTGTCGTGACAGCTAGTATTTATATAAAATTGTACACAAAATCTGTAAACATATTTCTATTTATTTTATTTTATTCATTCATATTTAAAAGTCGTGCAAAAGGAGTTTTGTTTAAAATAAAATGTAATCTCACTTCTTTCTCAAAACAAAAGGTCTGGGAGAAAATGTTACTTACTTAATTTTAATTAAAATGCTGCAATAATCCCTTGAGGTTTAAAACTTGGAATATATTTGAAAAGTTAATGGTTTCTGGGTTAAAATCTCTTCATGCACTTCGGGATTTTATATTACTTGTTCTTTTCTGTTTCTCATACAAGAATTGTTCTTAGACTTAGAGAAAATAAATGTGCTACTTTAAGGCTCATTATATTATCATCAAAAAAAATGACAGCTTTCTATGCTTTGTCGTGAGGAATAGGCGTAGCTACATCTACACGTTTCAAAGTGATCCTTGTGATTTTATAGAAAAAACACCTTTAAACTTTGACTTGCAATCACGCACAATAAACCTGTTTTTGTGACTTATACAGATTCGGCAAGCGAGGCATGGCATGTCTACCAATATTTTCCATGCTATTATGCAGATTGATACCGGCGTGCGGCAAACTTTACCTCCGTTTGCAGTTTGTGTTTGCCGTCTAACTTGAGCCAGGTGTGCCTCGTGCCTAATGGAAGTGAATTTCATGTTTGAGTTTAATTTATGTTGAAGCCAGCAAACTGCGTGACTTTGTCTGCGAAAATAGCCACCAAAAGTTTTTAAATAACATGTCTATACATCATTATTTAATACTACGAGTACCTGTCAGACAATCGTAGTTAAAGTCTAGGTTCTACGCATTATCTAGTCGAAATAGATTTTCAAATATTTAATTATAAAATTATAAATTAAAAAACTAAAAAAAACACGCTTTTATAGTACTGCACTAAAACGTTGAGTGCGTACTTACCTATACAAAGTTTAGTGTCCGTGCTATTCGCTGTTGAGGAGTTCCCTCGTGAGGAGCTGATGCCGACTGCATAATCTGGTTGATATCATGATATTATATTGTTATCAAAACTACATACAACTCTCAACTCATACAACCTTCAAGTCTGCCCGCGACCATGGTTATTGTAACATAGCCGAAACGTCGGGAAAGTAAATTAAAGGTAATTACGTGATAAAGACCCGTGTCAAAATTTATAGTTACATACAACTGTCAAATTTCCAAGACTGTCTTACATAGTAAATTAGTGTGTGAAAAATAAGCCAAAGAGATATACGTCGAATATGTATACCAATAACTTGTTCTTAAGGTGCTGCTAGTAAGAATAGAGAACTAAATCTCAAGGCACAAGAGGCACGATAATGACGCAATGCTCGTAAAGGGAAGTGCCACTTCTGGACCATTTCTGCCATTTGCCCCGCGGAGTGCACTAGCCCCTTTCGCGAAAATTACAGGCAATTTCAGTGGAGGGTCCATTCTTGTGAATTCCAATTCGCCTTTTATTGAAAAGGAGAGTGGTGACGTGAGCGGTCAAGATGTAGGTATTGGGTCGTAACCATAAGCGATTATTGGATCATGATTTTATTGTGCAAAAAGAGGGCGAGTGTCGTAACGTTTGGACGTGCCTCCAACTTTTATATTTGAAAATAGTGTGAAGATATCTTGCACTCAATAATACTCGACTTTTGTATTCGTATAATAGTTTTATAACCAAAGCATTTTATCTAGCACCTAGGGGATAGACGCTTTATAACTACATCTCAATTTTACTGAATCGCTTTATGCCTTAATCTTGATATGACTACATCGCATTAAGGCGCTCCCTGTCGACGATTGTTTTTGTTCGAAACGAAAAAAGAAATACTTCTGAACAAGCCACATCTCTTATTTTTATAAGTATATTACTTCAGGTTCCTACCTAGATAGGCCCCTTAAGACTATACAGGGTGTCCAAGAACCTGCGTCCAACTGGATTCCCACGATGCCCCAAGTTCTAACAGTACTCAGAAAAATATTTTAAAAAATCCACCCCATGTACTTACAGAATTATACTGATTTCAAAAAAAAAGGGGAAATGAGCACCCTGTGACATACTTTTGAATGCTGTGACTGCTAATGCTGATAATTTCGATATTTCTTGGAGGTTTTGTAATCTAGGGTATTGCTGTGTCTAAATAGAATGTAAAAATAAAGTACTTATTGTACCATTTTAAAATAAAATATTATTTTAACTAAAGGTGATATGGAAAATTATTGAATTTCGCAACTTTGACCGACTGTAGTGTAAAAAAAATGTACCAAAATAGTATGGCAAGTGACGTCAAATTTTGACGCGTTTATTCCTCTTTTTAAAAAGGTATAATACTTACACATTAATTTGAAAAAAAAAATTTTGATAATATTTTTACTCAACAACCCAATTTTTACGAAGTGCCTACCTACTAACGGTAACTGTCGGACCCTTTCTTATCTTAGAAACTGTTATGTTACTACTATTATTTACTTCGGTTCCAAGAGTGAGCAAGAAGGAAATACACACAGGTAGATGGGTTCCCAGTAGAATAAAAGCAAAGAATGTTAGTTTAAAGATATTTTATTACAATAAATGTTCAAAATGTTGACCACCCGCGGCAATACAAGCTCTCACTCTCCTTAAAAAGGACCGCTTTATGTTTCGCGAGTAACTTTTTTGACGTATCACCTGCACTGCTTGTGTTATCTTCTCACGAAGGTCAGCGATGTCATTAATGGGCTTCGCATAAACGAGCTCCTTCATAGTTCCCCAGAAAAAAAAATCCAGCGGATTTAAGTCAGGTGAGCGGGCTGGCCACGGGATTGTTCCTGATCGCCCAATCCACCTGTTCGGGTATTGCTCGTCCAAAAACTCTCTATAAAACGCTCACCTGACTTAAATCCGCTGGATTTTTTTTTCTGGGGAACTATGAAGGAGCTTAGAACTTGGGGCATCGTGGGAATCCAGTTGGACGCCAGGTTCTTGGACACCCTGTATATATTAACTGTCGATTGTTTTCTACAGTACAGTTTGTCTAGATATAACTTTATTTATGTTCATATTAAAATTCAAGTTACAAAGTTGAAATAAATATTGACTTTGACTTTGACTGAAAAACTGGCTTGTTAGATCAATTACCAGATGGAGCTGAAAATTGTTGAAAAATATCATCCCCCAGATTTTCATAACAGGCGAAAACCAGTTAATCGTATACAGGACATGTTTACAGCTATGTATTATGTATACTCTGTTTGTTTTCCCCAATCATTGACTATAATGGGACGGTTTAATCAAGTGGACAAACAGACGGACAGAGTGATATTACGGATGTGGATAGAGGGATGCTGATTCGATATTATGATATTTTGCACAGCGGGAAATATAAGTACCTAATAAAATTTTCAGGATACTCAGATATTCGGGTTACAATTAATAAAAGTATAAGCTAAAGAAGACAGCTATATTTATTTTGTATATCGCTAAATATAATTTTATTTTCATAGTTATACCATCAATGGCTTTAGTGAAACAGTAAATTTCATTATTATAAAAACGTAACTCAAAAAATTAAGTAAATACATTTTAGAGCGAAAACGTGTTCACGGAGTAAAAAATAAATAGTCAAATACATATTTTTTTTCTTTTGAAAACTTTGTTTGCCTGACTAGTTGTATGACTGCAATTTACTTAAACACTATAAACAGTTTTTTTTATGGAAATTGTAATATCCAACTCAAAAGAAATTTCGTTACAAAACTGGAAGAATTTTAATAAATTGTTGAAAAGAGAAGATTTTTTGAGAAATTCTGGAAAACCAATATCTAAAAGGATGACACGTAAAGCAGTATTATGTAAAAATCAATCCAGTCTATCGAAATTTCTGACGTTCCACAAGAAAATAGAAATAAAAATAGAGAAACATTATTGTGGGCCCAATCTCCTCCCAATAGTGTCACCCTTTATCAATTTCTCATTATCGCTCCTCTTCAAATTAATGACGTCCCTAATGACGTCACAGAAGTCACAGAGTGAAGAAAGTTGGCGCAAGTTTTAATTGTGATAAAGTTATAGTCGTAGTTACAGCGAGTTTGACTGCGGAAGTTGCGTTCTTTTATTGGGGCGCGGGGACAATAACTTACAACTATTTTTGTAGTAGAAATTACCATTGTTTATTCAATGTCTCCTTAAATATTATATTACTAGCTTCCTTCCGCAGCTTAGCTTGCGTGGTACCTACTTTGATAAAATGTATCTTATATGTTATTCCTGGATATATAAAATGTAATATATATGATCCTTTAATATATATGGATGTTAAAGGATCAAAAAAAAGGTAGACCCCAAGCCGTGTTTGTTGCCTGATTCTTCTAGGCTTGGTCGCGTGGAATCGGCGTAGCGTCACCTAGTTCCTAAGACGTTTCAAAGTGATCCTTGTGATTTTATTGAAATAAATGATTTTTGAATTTGAATTTGAATATATCTGGACATAAGCTACATTATGTATAATTTAAGTTACATACAAATTCGTTTGGTCGTTTAAGAATGATTGAGGGATTAACATCCATACATACTCATACAAACATCCTCACAAACGCTCGCATTTTTTTTTATTATGAAGTTTTTTTATTTATGAGTTTTCCTTTCTCCGCTAAAGCAAAATCTAACTTTATAGTTCTTGTATGGATCAGACAGCAACTTATAAAATACCTCACAAGGATTATGTGCCCGAAGTGGTCTCAGTTCATCCAGTTCCAATGTATTTTTTCCAAACCGTAAAAATACAATAGTTATTATTGATATCGATAGCATTTTTTGATATCGCATCCTAAACCAACAGGTTTTTTCATTAAAACTAAGCTGCCTTCCACTGTTACTTTGCTCACTACTTTCCATCCTCAGGTTTCCTGGAAAGAATCGCTTTTAGTGATAAGGCAGCCCATTGTACGTTGTTTGAAAATTATTTGTTTAATGCTTTGCTTGTTTATTTCTGGTGTACAATAAATTATTATCTATCTATCTATCTACATATTGCCACAAGTTCTGCAAAATGGAATTTCATATTACGTTCTGTTATTACTCCGAACTTGAAGTTTGAAACTCTATCATTGCGACTTCACCTTCAAAATTACCCGCCTTTGACGGAACCATTTAGGAGACAAATTTTATTACAGCCACTCAGCCAGGTCCGTAATGGTGCTGTAATGGCAACCCTATGGCTCTACCACCCTCATTTTAGCGTAAAATGAACCTTATACCCCTGACTGTAGATTCAAAATGGCATGGAACCGAGCAAAGTGGTTTGAGTTTTGAGAAAAAAACGTATCTTCAGGTGATAATGATAATAGCAAGTATTTTGGCTCGTCCTTCATTAGATTGCTATCATTTTGGTGAATTGCTGCATCGATAATTTTCAACCAAATTAAAACTATCAGATTGTTTTTACTAAGAAAATTCTTTTGAAAGATATTCTATACGAGCGATGAATTGGTCCGTTCAGGTATATTTTCCAAATAAATGCGGAAGTTTGTGAGTTTGTATTTATGTTTGTTCCTTAATCAAACCTAAACGACAAAACGGATTAAGTTGAAATTTGCTGTAGATAAAATATCCAGTCTTATAATCCAAAAAACAAACTCTAAATGATAAAAACGCAAATAGGATAATTTTGGTATAGATGGCGCTGATGTTCAACAAATCTGACATCACAGACTAAAAACATTTAGTCGCCATAGCAATTTTGACTAAGAATGATACACATTCTACCAAATTCGTAGTTTATTTTATCAGTACAAAGTTTATAAGAAAAAATCTAAGTTGCCTTAAATTGCTTTTTTCTTTGCGATTATTAAAATTTGGACAGAACAAAGTCTGTCACGGGTCGGCTAGTATTATATAAAAATAAATTGCTGCATGTATGAAAGATCGTTGAACGTCTCAATCGATTAGCAAGTTTTTTTGTCGTGGAAGTACATTTTTGGTCCAATAATCCACCGGAAAATTGTTAAATTAGGATAAAATATAAATTTGAATATGGACAGGACATAAATCTGGTCAGCTCGTAGATAAATAAAAATAATATCAGTCACCTACTTGTATAGGAAGACTTCAAGCCGTAGCACTGTACGTATATGTATTGTCTGTATTTTGTGCAAAATGTGGGTATGTGTCAAAAGTAAAGTGTGGACGTGCCTTTAACTAACCCCTTCCCCATCTTCAAAGATCTAAGCGCCTAGAAATCCAAGAGGATGTCTACCGTACTTAGGGATTACTACAGCAGTATTACAGTCGTGATCCTATTTATCATTTTTTATCTTGCGGTGGAAATAAAACTGTTTTCTATTCTATTCTAGTTGAGTAAAAAGTACAAACGTCTGTAAATAAAGCGAAAATACTTGATTTTTCTTTCTTCGCCGAGAAGTAAACACTATTAGAAGGGACAAACACTTCGACCTAGAGGGGCTTACACGGCCGGCGTTTGTCATCACAACTAGATGTGGTGCGTATTTACACGACCAGGTTTCAAAACCAGCTTTAGGCGTTTACAAATACGTACCAGGTATGGCGCCACGATATGTGAAAGTATTTTTGTACAGATTTTTTTACTTTACAGTAAGTACCCCCTAGACATCTTCGAAGGATCTAAACGCCTGGAGATCTGAGAGGATGTCTACCGTACTTGGGGATGAAAGTCGTGATCCTATTTATTTGTTTTTTTACTACGTTGGTTCGAGACGCACAAAAGGATAGTTACGGCACTGTGTCTCTTCAAATCTCAAATACTTTATAGTATAGGATCTTAAAACTCATCTTAAGTATAAATACAGCAACTTACACAGCATTTGTATAGCTGACGTTTTGAGACAATTCAGATGCTCATCATCATGAGCATCGCCCGCTACCGAGATCGGTGAAAAAATTTATATGTGTTTTCAAGTATTTCAAACCTGATTTATCAACCTGGTATTTATAGAAGGTGGTATTTGTGAAACCTGGTGCTTGAAAACACGAGTACGACTCACCTATACAAAACTGTCTGTTCGTGTCACTGGTTATTTCTAGATTCTGCGTTGGCGTATTTACAACTTGTATGAGCCTGTTTCAGTGTTAGTGACAGTTGACATGAATCGTTGACATGGATTAAAAACATGTCAAGATTTCGAGCAACCTGTGTATGTACCTTGTAGTCTGTTGTTCAAATATTTTCGAAAATGAAATAGGATCACGACTGTATAATTCCCAAATACGGTAGACATCTACTCAGATGTTCAGGCGCTCAAATCCTTGTATATGACTAAAAGGGGTAGACGAAGGCAAACGTCCAATTATTACATTTGACATAATCCCACATTTTGAGTTGTGGATAAAGCTGAATTCACTCAATGTTGATTTTTCGCTATTTCAAAGCACGTAGGAAAACAAAAACCACACATAGATTTACGTTAAAAATGCACACATTTTGAAAACTTTTCAAAGTGATTTTTGCAATGTTATCGAATAACTCCCTATTGATTTTGAATTGGTTATTTCTTGCTAGGCAATTTTTTATCTCGTTTTTGCCTATACGTAAAAAAGTGTGTGTCTTTAGTGTATCCCAACCCTTTGGCCACTAAAGTGTTTGCGCTACATTTGAAATTAATGTGCGCGTCTGACCCTTCTCGTACGTTTGTGCTAAATTGAAGGAACAAACCGTTAAAGGTCGTTTTTGAGTTACGCGACCAATACAAGCTTGCGACGCGCGACTCGCGACAGAAGACCGAGACAATGTCACCTGTCCAATTTGAAAAAGAAATGATAGTGCTTTGTTAAGAGAGTAATGAGATAATGAATTAATATACCACACACTCTTATTTAAAATATACATAAGTGCTAAAATTGGATAAGTATGTTTGCAGAAATAAATAATTCTAGTATAGTTTGGACTTGCAAAATTCCATGGATGTGGATTTGCCACGGGAAGATAGTGGTAGAGAGCTGTCATTTGCAAACATCTCTCTTTCGCGCATAGTTAGTTGTTGCTAATTTCTGTCTCACCACACTCCATACGTTTGTATCGGCTGGTCGTTTGAAACTTTGTGAAGTTAAGGCTTGTTAAGTTAAGGCGTGTAGAGCTTGGCTTTACATGAGGTCATAACTTTTTGACAGTGCGAGCCATATTGTCTTGTCTTGGCAATATTTTACATAAAAAAATTTTCGCAGAGATACACTCATGCGGTTTGAATCGGTCGCACATCGCGGTCGCTTGTCTCGGAAACGCAGCTCAGTGGTTATCGTCACTATGCTTGGAATTTGTGCGTTAAAAATAGGGTTTATTGGAGTTTTGTGATGACCTTTGTCGAATGTAAGACACATTTCATTGTTTTGTACTTATCTGACTATGACAAAGCAAAATAAGATACGAGGCTTTATGAAATCTTTCGTGCTTGTTGTAGAATGAGCTTGCTTCCGAGGCCTAAACTATAATTTGGATCGCTTCAAACGAGATGTTATAAGAGGCATTTAGGGCAGAAGACGTATCATCAATGCCTATGGTTTAGCAGATGTCAATAGGTGACGGTAATCGCTTAACATTAGTCGGACCGTATGCCTGTTTACTTCTAAATTATATAAAACCGGCCAAGTGCGTGTCGGACCGCAATGTAGCTGTATAAACTGCCGTAATTTTAGTGAGGATCTCTAATTTTTATTTAAAATAAAATAATAGTCTTTGTTACTCGCTGATAATGTAGTGTAGTAAAAATTGGTCCAGTAGTTTTTTTTAGTTTATACCGTACTAGCTGACCCGTGCCCGCTTCGCTGTGCGTAAGACATTTCTAATACCATCGTGGACTTTTTTGTAGACGTTTTTAAGGTGTACAATACTGTAGTACATTATTTTGATATATCTCGTGGGGTTCAGCCAGCATTTGCAATGTAAGCGCAAAAAAATGTGTTTATTTACGACATCACATTAGAAACCTCTAAAATTATCAATGTTTTTCTACTATATTATGCATGTATTATACATATAAACCTTCCTCCTGAATCACTCTATCTATTAAAAAAAACCGCATCAAAATCCGTTGTGTAGTTTTAAAGATATAAGCAAACATACATACAGACATACATACATATTACATACAGACGCGGGAAGCGGAAAGCGACTTTGCTTTATACTATGTAGTGAGGTACAAACGTTATAATAGCAGTGTAAATCACCGTTAAAACTAAAATAATCGTTACAAAGTCACTTACTTTCGGTGAGTGCAACGACCGGGTCAAATACTAGGAATATTGCATACAAAAACAGGCCTAAAGCCAGCTAGTGCTAGGGCCTAGATCGATGCCCCAATTATGTTCGCGTGCCACGTTTCAACGGCCGTAAATAGAAGTTGGCATTCTGAATAGGCCGTAGGTATTTCAGTCGCTTAAGAAGGTTTGAACTATAGGGTCATATACCCGGTTGTGGTGCCTACCCCGGCTTTGGGCATTTACAATTTTGGCAGTCAATAACTAAGCATAGCAAACAAACTTGTTTTAAATCCATAGTTAATACTATTTTTTGTCTATGGTCCGTTTTGATTAATGTCATTTATGTTGCGTTATACCTCTAGATTTGATTGACCACAACTAATGATTGCCCGTTATGTCTATTGAAATATGAATCTATATCTCTACTGTATAAAAGAAAGTCGTGTTTGTTACAACACTTATAAGTCAAGAACGGCTGAACTGATTTGGCTGAAAATTGGTGGGGAGGTAGCTTAGAACCAGGAAACGAACATAGAATACGGGAACGGGAGTTAATTCTAAAGCGATACGAAGTTCGCCGGATTAGCTTGTAGTTAATAAATAAATATCTCCTGTTACAAAACATTTGCTTAACCTAAAAGATGAATAAATACTGTATTCTATGTTGTTTAAAAATCGTTATTTTAATATTTTCAATATCAACCGTTTATTTGTTAATTAAAATGTTATTTCACTTTCAAAACTTTCGTGAGTTGTACTACACATTATTACAACAACGGGAAATTACTCACGTAAATGATAAATTGTCAATGAGGACACCGACAATGTTTCGATTCATCTAGAGAATCTTCTTCAGGGTGAGTGGACCATAACGCGCGCGCTACCCTGCTCGCATTGCCGTCTCGCACATCGCGCGTTATGGTCCACTCACCCTGAAGAAGATTCTCTAGATGAATCGAAACATTGTCGGTGTCCTCATTGACAATTTATCATTTACGTGAATAATTTCCCGTTGTTGTAATAATGTGTAATTAAAATGTTGTTAAAGTGCCCACAACCAACGCTCTCACCCTACAATGTTACTTAAAGTAATCCAACGATATTCCAAAAAAGATTATTGAGGGTAAAGTAATAATTCAGGCGTGGATTTGGAGGCCTTCGAGCCTTTAAACTCCGACACCTGAACTCATTCGATTTTTTTTTATACATTGCTTGCTTCTTTAAATGAACGCTTCTTATAAACCTGGTGTCTGGACAGATGGTAGCTCAAATCCATACCTTCTATTCTGTAGGTTGTGGGTTCGAGTCCCACCCGGGACAAACATTCGTGTGATGAACATGGATGTTTGTTCTGTGTCTGGGTGTTATAATGTATTATAAGTATGTATTTACATAAAAAAGTATAAAAGTTATTCTATCAGTTATCTGGTATAACACCCAGACACAGAACAAACATCCATGTTCATCACACGAATGTTTGTCCCGGGTGGGACTCGAACCCACAACCTACAATGTTCATCATCAATGTTTGCCCATGGTGGAAATCGAACCCACAACCTACAGCGCAGAAGGCAGAGTAACTAACTAAGCTGTGAGATCAGTCAAAGTATCTACAAGTAGAATAGACAGCTCAAACTACAGACGATCAAAGTAGCTAACTACACTTAACTAAGTTGACTATAGCCCGTTTCACCAGCAGACCCATAAAACAAGGGTGTAAAATCAATAACCGGTGCGGTACGGTGCGCAAAACAAACGAGGCTTTCCAATACATTAGGTGCGGGAGCGGTCGCAGAAAAATTATGGTTTATTTTTGAAGTTTGTGAAAAAGTTTTGCTATACGCCATCTGTTCGGGTATGAGTATGTGATTGCGTAAATCAAATGTATGTTAAAGAGCTCTTCTACGATCATAGAACTACTTTTTTGTAGGCTTGCGTGGTACCTGGATAAAAAATAACTTAAATGCTATTCCAAAACATAGGCTATGTATATTTCAAGTTGTATTAAAATCCGTTTAATCGTTCGGGCATACATACAAACATACAAACAACCTCACAAACATTCGTAGTATTCCATAATACAATTATCTAAAATACCTTCACAAACAAATCAAACTTCACAAAAAAATAACAATAATAATATAAATAACGAGATGAAATACATTCATTAGATACACACACAGATAAATACACATAACAAGAAGAAAAAACGACAAAAAAAACACTGACGAATTCTCTTTATAAAATATTCCGAATTCTCGTGCCGTCGGTACAAAGCATTTGACACATTATGTGCGAACCTCGCCGGCAATTTTCCAGCGAGTCGCGCATTATTCCACCGAGTGATTACAGACATGGCCACGCTACACCCTGTACTCGGATGTGTGATTTATGGAGAATGTTCAAAAGAATACATAATGGAACAGGGAAGAATAGCTTCGATAAAGTTATGAGGTGCGCCGCTTTAAAAACAAATAGGTGTTGCCTCGTAACCTTTCATGCATTCAAATTAATATTGTTTTTGAAGTATGTTTTTAAATGATGGTATTTTGTAAAGACGCAAGTAGTTTGTTATAAGTTGTGTATATTTAGTATTTTTTAACAAAAAATATACTTTGTGACTTATTTAGATAAATGGTAATGTCTAGGGACTAAAGGACAAATAGATTTGTATAAAAACTATGTTCAAAGTATTCGCCCGTCTTATGAGGTTGGTAAACCTGTAGAAAAACATAGAATTTGAAGCTAAAACAGATAAACGCGTAAAATTTTCGATAATGGTAATGATACTCGTTAATATTCCTTAGAATATTTTCATTTGCAAAAACAAAAAAAACTTCTACTTTGGGAAATTTTAATACATTGAAAACATTGAAATCGAACCAGCCAGAAGTAATCGATGTAATACATTTAAAAAATCATAAACACCAAATTATAAACCTTATCCTTTTTAAAAAAGACTTCCGAAGAAGACATCCTTTCCAATGAAGCGCAAAATTAGCCGACGTTTAAACATCGACGTAAATATTTATTTAACGTAAGTTTAACTATCAATACAATCTAAACAGCAAAGTTTCTCATCTCAGGCCAATCTCTACTAAGATGAGTTACTAACTGCGTTAGTAGGCGGTCGCCGGCACAAATTGCAGGGCAAGCCGGGCGCAGTTGATAGACTGTAATAACCTTGTTACTACCTTGCCTGAAGCTTGGTGTTACTCGTATAGGTATATTGATGTTGTGAATTTCATAAGATTAACTAGATGGTAAGCAAAATGTTGGCAACATTATTCTGAATAGGTATAAGTCAGGTTATAAATAGGTTAGGTTCAAAGTGATCTTTGGGTTTTAAATTATGTAGGTATGTAATAACCTATCGAATTTTCTAATCCCAATGGATATTTGTATTTTCATTGTATTCGCCTCAATAGTTTTAGGCAATTGTAAATTTAAAATATAACTGAAATATTTTTTTTTCTGTGAGATTATTGAAATTTGAACAATACAACGTCTCTAAGTAATGTATAAAATATGTATATACAAAATAAAAAGTATACAAATTATTATGTATCAGTTATCTAGTTCAGTTATCAGTTATATAGTACAAGCTCTGTTTAGTTTAGCTAGGTCACATATGAAATGTCGACGAATATTTATTTATTTTATTTATTTCAAAATCAACATCAAGAAAGAAGTCGAAAAAAGAAAATGCTAGAAGAAAGAATAACCACCTCCTGGATGTTAAATTGACTCTAGTAGGGAGTCCGTTCCAGCGTGACTCCCTAATCGAGTCAGGTTGACCTCCTTGAGGCTACTCAGCGGGGTCAAGGAGGAGACAGAAGATTCAAGAAGAGAAGTACAAATATGTAAGTATAAAATATATAACTTTTGGTATATTTAATATATTCGAATTTATTTGTTTTATTTAATTAAAACGAATATGTAGTTCAAATGCAAATCTGTTTATTGCAGACAATTTGGTTCAAAGTTTTGGAAACTTAAATGTATCCGAAATAATTTATTTATGTTTCATCTGGTCAAAGTCAAAGTTGTTGCGTTCATGTCGTACAAAAGATCTTATAAGTAAAATAGGGCTTCATGAGCCCGGGTAAAGAAATGTGTGAAATGAAATAAGATTATAAAACTAATAAATATTATTGGATCGATAAGGTGTCTACCCCTCAACTAGCTATTAATCTGAATTTTCTATTTAAAACTCTTGCAGTGTATAAAAACTATTTTTAAGAATTTTTTTAAGAATCTAGACAAAACATTGCAAATCTTAAGATGTGTCAAAATAAACACGGTATCTTTATAAAACCACTCGTCAATCTAAGTCACCAAAGTGCCTGAGACACAAAATCAAATAACACAAACCAACACAGATTCTAAATCGTATAGATTTAGATGTAGATTTAGTTGGTGCCACGTAGTTGTTGAGGAAACTCAAAAAAAAAGATAAATTATGATGTAATCGAAGGTAAGTAGATTTTTGTATTAGAAAAATGTATATGCAATGTGCATATAAATGTGCATAAAAAAACACATACTCAAAACGGTGAAGGAAAACAGTTAGTGTTCATAAAAACGACAATGAACTTTTATGGTCCTTATGGAACTAACTAACAACCGCAAAATGTGGGAAAATTAAATATAATGTTTGAACTTGCCTCTGATTACCCTATTTAGACTGGAGATCTACTGTTGATTTACTACTTGAACTACTTGAAGATTATTGATGCTGTAAAATAATATATCTTTTAAGTAATTGTGTCATCAACTGGCTGCTTTTGCAAATTCTCTATATTATTGGTTCTTTAAATTACAATTATGGCAAGGATAACAAGAAAGCTATAGGTATTTTTGTAATAATCATGGTAACTGATCAAAATAACATTTAAGTTCTGGTGCTATGTATGACGTTGTCTGACTTCGCTGATATTTTAAATACACTTCACAATTTGATAGGCATCCACATTAAAATACTGCCATTCTCCATTCCCCGACTAATGAGATCTCAAGGGGGTTGCCAGCTCAAAGAAGGCGGAACGTCAGAAAAATGATTTTTAAATTAAAATAAATTCCCCGCGAGCATTTAATCAATTCCAGATTAAATCGGAGGATCGCTTTAATACTGGTTCTTTTAAAGCCTCTTAGTGGATGATAAGATCTATTGTGTGGTCGGTTTTTAATGTAATTGAGATCAAGACTTTTTTAAATTATATTATAGTTACGCCATTATGTAATACTCGACTGCGTCAGAAGGAGGGCTTAGGCTTTTTAACTTAGGTTTTATGTTTTATAATAATCTTGTACCTTCTTTTGGTTAAGTGAAGATATATATCGCTAAATCCTATCAAAATCCAAATTAAGGATTGACCTGAATCAAAAGTTCTTGTAGGCTCGGTACAAAATTCTTCATTTATTTTAGATTTTGTTTATTTAGTTTTTGTTTCTTTTCGATACTGCGCAAAGCTATCAAGAAAACCTGTAATTCATAAGCAAAACAAAAAAAACTGTCAGATCTCTTAATCAAAGACTCTTTGCTTCTGCCTAGTAAAGCACTCTAGACAGCGTTTGATCTTCAAAAATATAGATCAAAAATAAAATTTCCAATAAATTTTAGCGAAGACATTTATTTTAATTTTATCATAACGGAGTGGACATACATTTTTAAATCGAGATAACTATAGTTTTTTTTTTTTTGGTGGGAGTAAAAATATTTTTATTTATGATGTACACTTTTTTACCCTAGAATATTTCAACGCTGCTTAGAAAAGTAGTAGTTTTCATACTAGGCTTGCAGTAAAAGCGTTCCAAATAATTACCTTTAAAAAACTAAAAACAAAACCGACTTCATGTTGTTATAAGTCCAATTCAAATTGTTATTTTTCAGTAGCTTTTTTAGTAGCTAGGCCAACCAAAAAATTAATTAACCATATCGGTATATATGACGGGGTTTTGAGATAACAAACAAAAAAAATACAACCGACATGCGAACTCTTATTTTTTTGAAATCGATTAAAAATAACCAGAGACTACAAACTTACAAACTACCAATCTTGTATTTCCTTTTAATATACCCTTTTCTCGTTTCAAACCGGTTTTAGTATTGGCAATACCCAATTCCCCAGCTACGAGTATAAATATCTCCACAAAGCAACAAACAACTATTCAAATAAAAGCACTAATACCCAGAGAATTTGGTATTTACCGTGAAAGTAGTCAATTTATTTGATTGCGGCAACACTGAGCAATCGGAAATCGGAGGTACCTTGGGGAAATTACTAGATCGCACAAAGCTTTGGCGAAGGAAAGAACTGAAATTTGTACACTTTTAAAAATAACGTATCGGATTTTATAAAATACTTTGAGAATCATTCAAAGTTTAAACATTTTTAAAGAAATTGAACTAGAATTTGTAGCGTTCGGTGTGATTAATAATTTGGATGGGTTGCCGTAGGAACTAAGTGCTTCGGATAAATTCAAAATGTGGGCATGTGCCAAATGTTGATCTAAGCGCCTTGAGATCTGAGTGTTTGTCTACTTGGACATTACAGTCGTGATCTCAAATCATTTAATTTTATTCATAATGTCTTGGCGTACTCTGACTTCCTCTAGTAAAGATCTTCAAGGATCTATGTACCTGAACATCTTAAAGTAAGTCTATCGTACTTGGAAATTACAGATTTATTTCATACTAGCTGCTCGCCCCGGCTTCGCACGGGTGGTACCTGGATAAAAAGTAGCCTATGTGTTATTCTGATGTTTAAGCTGTATTACAGTAAAGTTTCATTTTAATCCGTTTAGTAGTTTTTGCGTGAAAGAGTAACAAACACACACACACACACACTCATTCACAAACTTTCGCATTTATAATATTATTAGGATATTTTTTTAGGACGGTAATTTTTTTTTATACGTGGTGTATTTGTCTATATACGCGCTACACATGGTCTACGCCGTAGACATTAGAGTCTACGCACTATCTACGCCGTAGACAGTAGAGTCTACGAATTGTCTACGTCGTAGCCTATAATACCTAGTATGCCTCATTCAGCTGAAAATTTGAGTTTTATACGACTATTTTGAATAAGGATTTGAATTTCTAGTTAATTTTCCAAGACTTACAATTTCTTGAAAGCAAATTATTTTAATTACTCTAAATACTCGACCTTTTGAGGAATTCAAAAGAAGATGCAATAGTTTAAACTTACTAAAATAGATGCCATTTTATTTAAGATATAGAAGCGAGCGATTTTGTAACATAAAACAACGCATTACGGTTCAATTTCGCTTGTCAGAAAACTAAATTTTTGTAAGAGGAGTCAGTTGCGTTCTGTCTATAATGACTTTACGCTCAACGAGTTAAGGGCTATTTTCGCTTGAAGGTCGACTCAAAGTGGCCCAGAGTTAGCTATTCCCGTCTGATTGTAGACCCTCGCTTCAGCAATTAAAGCTGAGTGACTGTCTTCGTTTTATTTCTGGGGAACTTAAAATTTTGAGTGGCTATAATTATGTTACGTCATGTTTATTGGGTAGGTTTGTGCGTGAGGCTTCGGCTTTATTTAATTTTATAAATAACGCAACATTTTTAAACTTCCAAAAATATTTTTAATTATATTTTTATTAAAACAACCGTGAAGCCGTGTTGGTCGTGTGGAAGGTATCTTGACTTTAAATCCGAAGGTCGTAGGTTTGAATCCCAGCCGTACGTTAATGGATTATTCTATTCGATAACTTTAAATTATTATTAAATGCGCATAAACACGTGCTTAAAACGATGAAGGTGCTGACATCGTGGAAAAACTAGTTGGTATCCTTATAAGCAGCGATGGGCTTGCTATCTGTCACATATCAAAGGTGAACTACTGTCGCGTTTTGTGAATGTGTAAATGTCAATGTAAGACAGGGATTTTACGATTGAATACCGCTACGCAGATCTAGATAACCAACCAGCGGCCATACCACAAGTTCCTTAAGTAATATCAAAACAATATTGCTCGCGGTGCTGAAGTGACAATAGGTATATATTGGCGGACTTTACACACTACACTATCTAGCCCCAAACTAAGCAAAGTTTGTACTATGGGAACCAGATAACTGATAGAATACTTATATACTTTTTTTTTGTAAATACATACTTATTATACATAGTAACACCCAGACACAGGACAAACATCTATGTTCATCACACAAATGTTTGCCCTGGGTGGGGATCGAACCCACAACCTACAGCGTAGAAGGCAGAGTTACTACCAACTAAGTTGTGAGGCCAGTCAACAACATGCTATACAAGTTCTTTTGAGCTTGTGGTACGGCCCTAGACCGGGTATATTATAGTTTTTATTTAAAGCCCTACTCTTTATTATTTCAGTACAAAATCCAAAAGAAGGAGGAGGTGGTGGAACAGCAGCCGATGGAGCCCGACAACCCGCTGATGAGGAAGAAGAAAACTCCTGAGGAGCTGGCAGCTGAGGCCGAGCTCGAAGACCAGGATGAGTTCACCAGTAAGTCAATACAACAGTCCTGGGGGTCCACTCTGTTCGTCTGGATTCCGTCTATATTCCCTGTGTTAAGGTTATCAGAAACTATGAGTAGACACAGAACAAAGATTAGTTAATCATATCTATAAATAAATAAATATTGGTGGACATTATCACTCAGTGCCATCTAGCCCCAAAATAAGCAAAGCTAGTACTATGGGAACTAGATAACTGATAGAACACTTATGGACTTTTTTAAATTTAAATACATACTTATGATACATTATAACACCCAGACACAGAACAAACATCTATGTTTATCACACAAATATTTGTCCTGGGTGGGGACCGAACCCTCAACCTACTGCGCAAAAGTCAGAGCTACTAGCAACTGAGCTGTGAGGCCATATATTTAAATACATCCCAACACCTGGCATTCGTCAAGTCATTGAGCGTTAATTTTAAAAAGATTTAGTCATATATAAAACTCTTGCGTGACTGACTGACAGACTGACCTATCAATGCACAGCCTAAACTACAGGTCCTAGACACTTGAAATTTAGAGGGTATATTCGTTTTGGTGTGAAGTGGTGCCCTAGAAAGAATTTCACGAAATCCCACCCCTAACCCATAGCTGGCGTTACAGTTAGTTAACCCTTACAGCGGGGGTTGAAGTATGTTTTAAAATAAGTTCAAGTGAACGAAGTCGCGAGGATATCCACTTGAAGAAATTAAAATAAAATGGAACCACGACTGTAATCGTACGGCAAACATCATCTCAGATCTCCAGGCACTCAGTCAGAGACACATCCACTCATTTATTATCATGCTCACATTATAGGTATAGTAGTTAGTATTTCATTCGAGAAATTTTTTCATTCGTTGTAAACCCATCGCTTACGAATACTAACTGGTTACCTCACGATGTTTTCCTTCACCTATTTGCGCACGTGTAATGCGCTTAAACATTTAACGAATAAAATAATCCGTTGATGAACGTCTGAACTTATGGCCTTCAGATTCAAAGTCAAGGTAACTCCCACTTTGCACTCCCAATCATTTTAAATTAGATTGGGCACTGGTTTGTGTAAGCTGCTTTATAATATTTAGGTCTTTTGTTCTTGATACAATATGTGCGCTGAGGTATGGTGGTCTTGAAATCTAACTATGTATAAAACCTTTCTACTAGCGTACTTGGTTGACAGATTGTCGAATTTTAGATATACAACCATGTTTACTAGGAAGCTTCTTGGTGTTTTCTTTGTATTTTTTCTTTCTATTTCCAGAATTGAAAAACACCATCGAAACGCAAGTGAACGAACTGAAGTCGCAGATAGAGAGCAAGTGCGTGATGCAGTGAGCATCATGTCGGCCAACAAATCGGCCAACACATCGGCCAACAGCTCGCCGAATACCTTTATTATATCGTCTGAATACATGATGTAGCTGTGCTAAGTTGTTACGTCACAACCCGTATACCATACCTCGAACCCCGATTACAAAACGTATGTCATTCATCACTTATCATCCGCGCTCAGATTTGGGATTCTACATTTGGAAACGTACGTAGTTTGGCTAGTGACGCGTTGGTGCTTCTTAATGAGCAATAATATTTTTATACATTCATAAAATGGATTCGGGGCCGCCTACAGCCAGCAGGAGCGAGCCGGCACGGCATTGCACGGCACGGCACGGCACGGTCCGAGCCAACACAGCGGCACAGAGAGAAACGTTGATCCTGTTTTATATGTTGACGCTTGTGATAAATTGTTATTTAAGTGTAAAGAACAAATAATATAAATCGACGAAACTGTAATTAAAATGGATAATTATAAGGGAATAGCACGCGTTTTCTCTTCCACGTCTTTATCACATTGAAATAACAATGTATTTCGAATTTGTTCTCATCCAAATTCCGCGGCTTCGTGTACATGGAGTAAGTAGGTCGTGTCGCTTGCTCTTTCTATCGCCTCTTGAATCTCTTGCATGAGTGCTTCTGTGTATCGGTGTATAGGAATAACGTGTAACCTAGCCTTAACTCTCACATCGAAGATTAATAGTAATTTAATGTTGTTATCGGGGTACCGACTCGGTCCGTTCTGCATGTCTAAAGTAAGATCTCTGTTTGTGTAAATTTAATGTAGATAAACATTTCATTGTTTTACAGTTGAAGTTAGAGGTAGATGCGTTTCAAGTTTACGCTTAGATATTAATGTAAAAAATAAACATACACGTGACCAAATTTTTCGAGCGATTAACGTCTATTGAAAGTAATCGGAAAGATCGGACATGCAATAAGCAACACTTACCAATGAGACAACTGAAGAAGAAACCTTTAATACCTAAACAGATTTGAAAAATATACATTCCGAAAATACACAAGCACCGTATATAGTCACAGTAGAATGTAGCGTATGAAGCGGTAAGTTAGGTACAAATGGTATGGTAGAAACAATTCTTATTGTAGAAGGAAAAGATAAGGAACGTCATAGAAACAGCTAATTGTTCGAACAATTGTGTCCACAAAATAAAGCTGCGAATGCAAAAGATTTGTTAATCGTCAAAAGCTGTGATATAAGAGTATATTGTAAACGTCGACGCGGGATCCCGCGCGCGTTATTTCTTCTCGCTTCTTTGACAATCTTTCACTATATTTGACTATCTTCTTAGAACTAATCTCAACACTCAGCACATCATGTATTTCAATATATATATAAGCTTCGCTTACCTAATTTATATATTTTAACATATAAATTATCTATCCTCACATACACTTCTTCGCTTCCTGATCATTTAGATTTGACAAAGCTGACATGTTGTCATTACTCTAGCTAACCCAGTAAAACCTATAGATTTAAATGATCAGGATTTTGACGCAACTATTCTATATACACAAGAGAACATGTTGTAAATAGGAAATACAGTAATTTCAGATCGTTTATTGAAAGCAACACTATTTTTCTGACATATAAGATTCGATATTTTCTCGCACTTGTACTGGCACATATTATATATTTTCATAGCTTGATTCGATAGGTGTTTATTTTCAGCACGCATAGCTATCATTATACTATACTATATATTTCAATATTAATATATGATGGGCTCTATATGACAAGTATATAATGGGCGCCGTTGGCCCGTCCGTCGCTGAATCTTCACATACACTTACTATGGCATAAGTTAGTCGTGTGTTACTCTAGGTCCTTAAATAGATTGTATGTGCATGGCATCTAGCTAACGGTTGTACGTAGTCGAAGTTAACAATAATAGAATGTAAGATTTCAGAACCTTTACAATAAAACGTTACATGACCAAGTACAGACCCTCACTGTGTGTTAGCTGACTCTATATTACTCTATCCTAAACTACTATCTTCATTATAATCTCTTCAATCTTTGTAGTAGAGGTACTAGCTACGCCCTTCGTTGTTGACTTTCATAGAAGTAGTAAATTAGATAATGTTATGTTGGTATTTAGCGTGAATTTATAATAAAATTCGTGTTTGAAGCTAACTGTCACTAATTTTGAAATCAACGTTTACTATAATAATCTGTTATTTATTATATTAATTCCTAAGATAAAAATATATTATTGTATATTTTTGTTTTTGGTGTATTTGCATGGAGTAAGGTGTGTTGGCTCTTGATCCTGTTTTGGTGTCGTTTTCTCTTAATTATGGTCTCTTTTATTTTGTGTTTCTATAAAACGTATTTAGATGCTTCAGAGCTATCTCTTGTTAAAGCTTTCGGTGTTCAGTGTATAGTTTAATAAATATTAAACTAGATGGTAAAGCTTAAATGCATTTGAGGAATTTGGGTGATAACCAAACGGTTCATATTATTTTCTGTGTAAGTATGTATGTTGTGTTTTATAATTATGCTTCTCAAATGGCACAGTTATTAATTATGTAATTAAAATTAAACACATCGATTTTCACCGTTTTATATTTTGACATTCCAATTTTATAAATTTTCATTTATATATTTAAATACTTAAACTAAATTTATAAGAAGGTTTTTACAAGGTAGAGTGTAGTTTAGTCATAATAATAGTATGTTATTTCTTCAAGAAAAAAATACAAATCTTTAATTTTTTCCCGTAGAATAATTTTAAGAATTTAAAACTTTTGACCAATTTTTTAGATTTCCCACAAAATGTATTTTTACTTATATTTCAAATCCATCGATCTTATGACTCTCATACTCAGGGTAAATATATATAAAACCTATTACGTATAGCTATTTATTATTCATTTAGATGATTTAGAATGTATTAGTGAGTTCTTAGCCTACTTTTACTACAACCTTATTTTCGATCTTTAAAAGTTGTTGACGTTTTTTGCTTTTCCTCTTAGGTCTTCACAGTGTTTTTCTATCCTTAGAGGAGATAAAATTGTAGACTTATACACTTTGACATCTTGTTAACATTTTATTGATAAATCTAGCCTAATTGATAGTTGCACTAGTTTAGTATATTATAGGGGATACGGTGTTATGAAAGTTCCGTGATATATATTCAAAATATATAAGTTATTCTCTAAGTATTATTGTAAGCACAGGTAAGCAATCACACACAGTCAAGTACTATAAACACTGTTATATATTTATTAACAATATATATTTATGCAAACTTAAATATATTGAAGATATATCACAGATACTACAGTGCTGAAGTGATTCTTATTCTATCTTTGACGGAATAAGAAACGGAGGCAATACATAGGGAATAGACAAATTAGAGACAACGACACATACACCATACACAAGAGCTTCTATACCTAACATGTATTTACGTAATAATAAGTAATTATTTTTCATATATTTTACGCGTAGTATAGATTTTTCAAAGAACTGACTTAGTGCCGCTAAATCGAGCGCTGATTTCATTTTAATTGGTTACAATTTGCTAATAAAATCTATACTATTCGTTTTTATGTTATTTTTATATGTTATTTTGAAATTAATCAAAAATTACGAGTAACATTCTCTTTTCTGCCAATACTGTCGTGAAATTATAATTTTAATTATATATGATTGCTTGTAATTTATAAATTGTTTGTAAATTATATTATATATTGGCCAACACTTTAGTGCGTTAGCTTTTAATATTAGTGACATTATAGTGTTGCAATTTACCAGAATGTAAAAAAAACCTCAAGAATATCGCGGTTAGGAGTTATCGTATTGTTATAATAAAGGTTAGTAGTTAATTCACGATTACATTAACTTAGAATATGAATGATAACGAAAAGTTTATTGTTGAAAATGTTTTAGATGATAAAAGGATTGAGCTTTTGTGACACAAGTTGTTGAGGATGAGTTAATTTTGTTTCGCCGTTCCAGTCCTTCATTATCTAACAATAATGTTAGTTTTCCTTTGTCTTCTTCTACACTGTAGTTGTCTAGAAGGCTTCTTTGCTACACTTCGTTTGGTCGTTGCAAGGCATTGTTACAATGATTTACAAGTCCCTATTAGTTATGGAGAGGTTTAGAGATGGCCATTTTCATAGTTTGATGTGAAAATGGTGTATCTACCATGTTGTTAAATAATAAACTACATTGTACCACTATAAGTTGTTTTATTTATAAACTCACAATATTAAGTTATCAATACTTATACTATACCTGATTAATTCTGAACACAAATTCAAGAATTCTTACCATAAGTCTAGGTATAAATGACTTCGATGGCGTAGTAGGCGAGTGGTCGGCTGAGACGTAAAAGGTTTGCTCTGTATATTCCCGGCTAGGGCGCTATGGTACCATGGTACTTGTAGGTTCTGATAACACAATAAAAACACCAAAAATAATCTCCGTATTTTATTCTTTATGACTTAAAACAACTATTTACAAACGTATATTATATTCACTGAATAAAACTAATCTATTAATCTCATCCTATCCCAAAACTTGTTTAAATTCTTATTCAGGTCTGATATAACTCTCAAAAGACTGTACACTGTTTTTTTGATGAATGTTGTGTCGTCGCCTAGATCAGCATCGTCTTCTTTGTCATGATAAACTCCTTTAGTATTAATTAGTTCTTTATCATCTACTTCAGTGTCTATATCATCAACGTATTCGTCGGTCTCTTCAGATAAGTCTTTAAACTGCTTATGTATTTTACGTAGCATCTTCCATAGCTTTACATTATCTTCGCCGTTAATATCTATTTCATTTTCAGCTGACAAGTCAACCTGCTCTCTGGCATTACGACGAGTCCTTACATTTTCTTCAATGTGTTTTTCTGGTGCTGGAAATTCTTCATTGACGTTAATTTTGTACTGCTGTTCTTTTAGCTTGATTTTATTTTCTAGTGTTTCATTTTTCTCGGCATTAGGTTTTGCTAGCTTGTAAATATCTCTTTCGGTAATTTTATTCTGTATTGGTACTTTGTGTTTCAGTTTGATATCTTTATTTCTTAAGTTTTCTTTTGGTACTGGAGTATATTCTTTAAGTTTATTGGGTGTCCTCTTATGTTTACTATCTGACTGGCGTTTATTTAATTTATTTTTGTTTAATATACTAAGTTTTCGTATATTTTGTAATCGGTCACCCTTCAGAAGTTTCGATATATCAAATTTAGTTTTTTGTAATATATTTCCAAGTAGCCCTCTGGATTTCAATTCTGGCTCTGATTTATCATTTCTGTTTTTTAAACCATATCTGACAAACTTTCTTATTTTCTGACTCGGCTTGTTATTATCACTCTGCCGTTTAGTTCTTAGTCTTTGTTTTGATTTTACCATTAACAGTTCTTCAATCTTACCTAAATCTTTGTTTATATTCTGGACACGTTTCTTCAAATTTGTATTTCTTATTTCTTCAGTATCTTCATTTTCATCGCAGAAATCAACCGAATCCTCTTCAGAGTTTGTGTATTCTTCGAAATCTTTAACTAGTATCGAACGTTTCGCCTTCAGATCGTTCATGTCTGATTCTTCTGATATGGCAACCACATCATCAATGTTTTCAGTTTCATTATCCTTTTCATCTGTGTAGCAGGCTTCGATCTTTGTGTTGGCGAGTACCCAGAAGCCAAAAGATTTTGCGGGTAAATTAATAAGTAGAGTTTTGTATGGGCGCACCCTCTTTACAACTGGCTTTATATCTCCCTCGTGGAACATTTTTCTGCCATTGACAACAACATTTCTGCAAAGAAAATAAATAAGGTTTATCTACGAGTAGCAGTATCATTAAACTTTTTTGAGTTTAGTACACCAATATATTCAGACATTCTTCCCTTTTTATTTGTTTATTTATTTATTAAAGCAACGCCAACAGCACACATAATATACATTATAATATATATAAATATTTATAAAAAAGTATTATAATATGTGAGCCAATTACAGCATTACTTATAAAAAGACTACATGATTACACTACATGCTTTAGAGATAAAACACTGGATCGATTCTACTTTGAGTTGACAGTCTCTTTATCTTAGTTGCTCCTAGGCACGTATTTTATGTTACTCTATGGTTTCTTACTTACCCATTCTTATCATGCCCCATCACGAACTGCATAATATCACCCTCCTCTTCCTTCTTCGCCAGTTTGATCGAGAATCTCGCCGGTTCGTCATCCATGTTCACTCCGTAAAGAGTCATTGCGCCAGGAACTTCCTTATGGCGCAGTGATGTGCAGTGTGCAAACATGATTGCTTGTTCCGGCTGCATTTCGACATGTAGAACCTTTTCGCCGACTAGATTCTTATAAAGAAGAGCCATGTAAAAACTCTGAAAATTTAAATATAATGTTTTATTGAAGGGAACTTTAATGGGATCAAAGCCAAAGACAAAAGGATTATTTTAATTATTTTATCTTTTAAATGAAGTTGCTTGAAAAGTTTAAAAAATCGTAAAATATGTGTAATGTGCTTTTAATGTGCGATAATTGAAATCTGGACAAGACAACGTCTGTCGCGGGTCAGCTATTAGATTATTACCAGTATAATTACTATTAGTAGTATTAAAAAAAAAAGTAATGTATTCTACCAATAATCTATTCCCATGGTACATGCTTTGCATAGTTTAAGGCTAGATAACGCAATGATGGAAATGGAACACATACCAAAGTCGGCTGGAACATCTCCTCCTCATCCAGCTCCCTATAATGCACCGAGAAGCCATTCCTGGCCGCATGCCCCAGACTGGTGAGCCAATCAGCTGCTCGCGACATCTCCGTCAGAGGACCCTCGATCCAGGGTTGCTCTGTCAGCCAAAGTGGAGTGGTGCTTTGACTCAGCAGTTTTAGGAGTTTGAAGCGGTCTCGCTCTGACATGCGCTCTAGTTCTGCTGTTGAGGAGTTTCTAGAGAAGGAAGGAAGGTGTCAATCCGATCGTATTGCAGAGAATCATCGTCATTTTGAATATGGTTCGATTTGTCGTTGCAAGTTCAGTTCGCTTTGTATGAGTAAATAGATAGATACACAACTAGATAGACAACACTTTATTGTCTACCACACGTCCACATGGATAAAGATAACTTATGTAGGTACAAAAAAGTTTGATATACAAGGTAATTCAATGGACGGCCCTATCGCTAAAAGCGTTCTCTGCCAGGCAACCTTAGGATGAAGTGGAATGAACATACTCTTACGAGTACCTATGCAAAGTATCGTATCTTCAACTACCGTCCTATGACATCAAAATTTAATCATAATATGACTCGCTTCTCATAGCGTCATGTTTCAAAAACCCTTGCTCCTTCCTTACCCGTTCAATAAAATGGCGTCCATCATATCACTAGAAAGCGATACGTAATCCTTAAAGTCACTCTTGGAGTCTTTATGCAAACAACCTGTGACGTCACCCCCCACCACCTTCCACTCCCCTTTCCGACCGGGGGGGAAGGTCTCGATGATGACTCGAAGTGTCTCCAGATCATTTAGGTATTCCTCTATTGACTGGTTTGTGCATTCTGAAAGGAAATATGGCTTCATTGAGATAAGGTGTAAAATCCAGGAGCTATCAGCTATCCAGAAACGTATTTCGAGTGTGGATGATAATCAAAGTCAAAGTCGGATCTCCTTAGGAGCGAAGCTACGCCAGTTCCTCGCGACCAAGCCTAGAAGAATCAGCCAACAAACACAAGCCTTGTTGTAAATGCTATGTAGAGCTCCAGTGTGGTGCCGATCAAATAAAATGAAGACTTTGGTAACGCTAGTGAAGACGTTAATTCTCGTAATTAGTGCGAAAATGGAACGGACGCTTACCATAACCCAGCTGCCAAAATATCTCCCCCACATTTGCCTTCTCCGCAACAGTCAAGATATTCAGCGCCATGTTGGGATCCCACATCCCAGAGCTCATCTTTTCCTCGTTGTTTACCGCAAAGACTAGATCAAAGCCAGTGCTCTTGGCCCATTGGATAAACTGCCTCCATTCGACGTGAGACACTTCAAGGGAGGCGTGATTTCTTTTAAATCGGCCTGCAAATAGGTAATTTATTACAGAAATCCGTGCTGGAGGTATCTCGACTTTTAATCCGAAGGTCGTGGATTCGAATTCCGGCCGTGAATGAAGGGATTTTTCAATTTGTAAAATTTATAGGGGCATTAACACGTGCTTATAACGGTGCAGTAAAACATCGTGAGGAAACCAGTAGTAAGTATTTTTGTAAGCGACGACTGGCTTGCAACCTGCCACGTGTTGAATGCTATAGATGATGGATAACTACTGCAAAATGTGGGCATGTTGTGCCTAATGTAAAGTTTGGACGCCTCTGATTAACCCCTTTAGACATCTTCAAGGGAGATGAGGAGATGTGGCTGTTCAGAAGTATTTCTTTTTTCGTTTCGAAAAAGAGCAATCGTCGACATACAGGGCCTTAAGATATCAGTATTTAAATTGAATAAAATCTCAACGATCTTATACCTACCTAACTACTACGACTTTGATAACTAACCTTCTTTCACATCTGTCCTCTGCCTCTGTCTCTTCTCTTCCCTAGGCCTTTTGAACGCCTCATCGATCCTCGCCAGGTTCTCACTGAAGAAGTTTTGGAAGCGGCTCTTCTTTGGCTCGAAGGGTGCGTCCTCGTCAATGGTGATTGAGGAGTTATGATAAGACATAAGGGCTGTTGATGGGCCGGCTATACGAATATAGGCAGGGGTCAGGGAGGATGCCATACAGATGCATTCTTTGCTGGAATATTATTAAGTACTTATTTAAAATATATTTATTTTTACATAAAAAATAGGTCAATGTATTTTTTCAGAATACAAAGAGGACCAATGATCAAAAATAGAAAAAAATCACAACTGTAATCCCCAAGTACGGTAGACATCAAATCTCCAGGCTCTTAGATCCCTAAAGATGTCTAAAGGGGATAGTCAGACATTTTGACATTTTGCCCACATTTTGAAGAATGTTAGGGATTAAGGGGTATGGATGTAAAAGTAGAGGTAGGCCAAAGAAAAGATGGATGGACTGTACCATCGTACCATGATGACCTACGCGGAGCCCTGCGGAGCTGTTCGGAGCGGACCAATGACAGCGGTCAAATATTCGAGTTTGATAATGTCGAAACTCACAAGAGAGGAGAGAGCGATGAGATGACGGCTCTTAGAGGAAAATGAAAGAAAAATACATGCTATGCCGACCCCACTTATGTGGGATAAGGACAGGAAATTATGAGTAAAATAACAAAACTAACTATACCTGTTATACTTCCCGCTGGTCGAAAACAAATATTTCGGGTCGATGGTAAAAGATAGGAACCTGCTATCTATCAAGTTGACATGCTGCTCGCCACCAATCTTCACTGTGTAGGTATTTGCACTGATTAAAATTAATTTTATCAAAATAATTGCTACAATTAAACTCATTGTGTGATGCATTTTAGATTAAGATTAGAAGAAATTAAAGATATGCTTTGGTTTTTATTAGCTTTGTTTAGTGAAATAGCTACATGCTGCGGTTAAACTAAAAAAAATAATGAAGTAAGTAAGTATCTAAGTCTGAAAAATTGAAAATACCTAGCTAGTAATGGGATCAGTTTATCATCCGGATCGAAGGTTTACCTCTATTATTATTTAGGTATTTCATTTATTTATTCGGGCAAAAAACCTGTAACAACAAAATATTATATGTACCTACCTACCTAGGTAGGTATGTTGATCTTAGATTTTAGCGTGACATTTTAATGATGATGATGACACTTCTTTTATAGACCTAATCCTCGTGAGAGTTGGGTGAAACTCAAAAAGACTTTACTAGAGTGTAATTTGACAAGGCTAAAATACCACTAAGTACTGTACCAACTATAACTTATTCAAAATAAAAACACGAAGAACGGAATCCATAAAATTCGAATCAGAGGTGCAACGGATATAATTTTGTAAGATAATAACTTTACGCCAATAAAGTCCTTCCACTTGTAACCTACCTGCTTGTTGGCTTATGTAAATGTACTATTCTGTTCTTTAGAAAGGTGCTACCTACCTAGCCATTTTGAAAAATATCTATCTAGCGTTTCTTACTTCAGCATGGAATCGTCAATGTTTTCTTTCGTGTCAGCAAAATTGAAGAATGCGTAGGTATTAATCTCCGTGATTTAATAGTCATTACTTTTATCATAGTTGTCACGTTTCAATTATTGTAAACATTGCATAATTTTGTCGTGAGAACAAAAATTATTTATTTAACTAATATGAATTACCTACCTACCTTATGTATCCCTTATGTCGTTACTTACCTATCTAATAACCTACTTTATTTAGTTCAAAGTTTTTATTGCTTTCATAGGTAGGTATATAAATAAGTAGCTATGGTATCAACATGAGCCCGGGTAGGGCATTGCAAAAGAGTTAGTTAACTAGTTACACAACTAATTACTTTTTACTAGTTTTATATTGAACTTAATGAGTTGTAGTTAGTTATTAGTTAGGTTGATTTGTATTGTTGTATGTAATGTAGGTACCTACCTACCTACAACCACATAATTAGAAAGTACATAATAGTTACAGCAAATAAAGCAAGGCCTCTCTTTGATATTAAAATCCCCATAGTTTTCTTAGTGAAAAACTATATCGATTTTATCGATCAGCAACTTGTTTTTTTATATGATGACGTAAATAAGCAGAATCAGCATGATTTAAATAAAATACAATTTACATTTTACATTCGTAAAAACGATTGTGCTTAATTTAGGTAGGACGACATTCATTTGTCAAAATGACATTGATATAAATTGACATTTGACAAGTGTCATTTTTACATTGAACGAAAGAAATGTAAATGTACCTAAATTGGGTACATCTTTTAGTATTTATCTTTTGATTATTTGTGTTTTATCGCTCTATCTTTGTGATTCGCGAAAATTCGAAGCCATAATCTCACTAGATCATTTAGTGCTAAAATCGCAAACTGAAACAGTGTGATAATGTGTAGAAATGTACGACACGTATGGTATGACTAATGTTTACACGCTGTTCGAAGTCAATTAAATGTGAGAATGGAAGAGAATAGTGATAAAAAGGATGATAACAATCAGAAGAAAGAGCTGCCATCTAACCTGCAGAAAATATGCCTAGTTTGCGGAGACAAGGCCCTAGGTTACAACTTCAACGCGATATCTTGTGAAAGTTGCAAGGCATTTTTCAGAAGAAACGCACTAACAAGTAAAGAACTCAAGTGTCCATTCACGAACAATTGCGTTATAACAGTTGTAACAAGGAGATTTTGTCAAAAATGTCGTTTAGAAAAGTGTTTATCTGTTGGTATGGTGAAGGAGTTTATTATGTCCGAGGAGGATAAAGCCGAAAAAAGAAGAAAGATAGAAGAAAATCGGGCAAGGAAACGTCAAAACACAGACACGGAAGACACTGTATCTAGCTCCAAGAGCTTAAAGCGTGATGATGAAGTCTCTAACTACATACAATCAGAACCTACTCAGTACGACACTCTTAGTACTAGCTGTAGTCCTAGTAGCACAGTCCAGTCTCCCAACAGTAATGAATTGGACTCGTCCCTTCCATACAATTATCAACCGATACAACCTATACAACAAACTCAGCCATACATAAAGGTGTTTCCGATTGATGAAAAGTCGGTGATAAATCGAGCGGTCTACGATCAAAGGTTCATAGATCAGTATGGATACGACAGTGTTGATAGTAACTCTTATATGGAACCACCTAAACAGAATAGCATAAGGTAAGATTTTCTAACACAATATTTAAATATGTACAGTGTCTCAATAAATAGTGACAGTCTAGGAGTAAAGCACTCTTACCCAAATCACCTATGAAATTTTGATATGATCTAATATTATGTAATTTGCTAAATAATGAAGATAGTTGATGCTTAAACTTTTGAGACAAAAGAGGTTACCTTTAATTTCTATCTCAACAAATCAATTTTTTGATTAGTACCTATAATTGAAATATTTAGAATAAATTAGCTAGTTTATGGGACAAGTTTTAAGCCAATTACTATAAAAAAAAGCTTATTTCCTTACAATGTTTTCCTTCACCGTTTTGATGCTTGTCATTTCCATTACTTCTTTAGCTAGTATTTCGATTACCAGTTAAGTTAGACACTGATTAGATGTATTCTACCCATCAACCACACAGCTTAGACTCCTCTTGCAAGGCGAACATTGTCATACAACACATATGGGCTATATATCCTGTGTTAACCACCGTGCGCGGTACACGACGCGCCTCGCAGCAGGCTGTGACATTGAACCGGACAATTTGAATGCATTTTTTACCGCTCCATCTGACCAGCACACCTCAGCGGTTTGACAGAATTGTTTGTTCAAAGAAATTAGGCCATTAGGCTATGTGGTTGATGATTCTAAATAATAAATAGGATCACAATCAAATCTCCAGACACTTTGATCCTTTGAAGATGTCTAGTGGGGGTAGTCAGAGGCACGTCCAAACAATCTATTTGGCAAATGCCCACATTTTGCAGTAGTTAGCATTCCAATGTGACAGGTTGCAAGCCCATCGCCGTTTATAAGATCACTAACTGGTTTCCTCACGATATTTTCCTTCACTGTTGTAAGCACGTGTTTTTGATGCGCATGTAAATTTTCAAACAGAAGAATCCATTGATGCACGCCGGGATTCGAACCCACGTTTGAAAATCGAGGTTTTTTTACTTTTTACTACTTTTTGATTCAACCTTTCATCAAAAGCTTACTTTCCAGATCAATATTGAC
The DNA here is from genome assembly GCA_912999785.1 of Hydriomena furcata. Taxonomy (NCBI): domain Eukaryota; kingdom Metazoa; phylum Arthropoda; class Insecta; order Lepidoptera; family Geometridae; genus Hydriomena; species Hydriomena furcata. The sequence continues at coordinate 10,621,612 of OU538841.1, read as the reverse complement.
AAATGGAGATACAACTTTACACCCAGAGCCAGACCGGCATGTTTGCGAAGAGATACCGACCACCAGCAATGATCCTGATGCCAATAAAGCTAGGGATATACTGCAGGATGTTGAGAGGTAAATTACTTTTCAAATTATTGTGTCAACTATGATTGTACACAACTATTTTCTTTATTACATGTCACATTTAATTAATCTGTAATTTTAGGAGAATAAATTAAAGTTGATGAATTTTCATCAATTTTAATTTCATGTAAAAAACAATAGTAAGTTACTAATGTACCTATTTATTTCCATTGCACTTAGCGCTAATGAGTAAAAAGTTCCACTTGATGACATACAAAACATTAAGAATGGATTGTAATAAGGAAAAATAATTTTAATAAACTTAAAAGTATTTAGTATTGGTTATTAACTACTGTACTGGTATTTTCCCAGTTAGTAATGTGTATGCCTATTATATAAATAATCTAATTATTATTATATATTCAAATAATAAATAATAATGAAATCTCTACTGTAATCCCCTAATATTGTAAACAAATTTCTAGGATCTTTGATACTTAAAGATGACTAAAGAGGGTAGTCAGAGGCACATTCAAAAGTTACATTTGACACATGCTCTCTTTTTTAAAATAGTTAGCATTCCATACGTGACAGGTTGCAAGCCCGTCGCCGCTTATTAGAATACTAATTGGTTCACTCACGATGTTTTCCTTCACTATTTTATAGAGATAGTTCATGGGCCGGAGAGTGATAATAAAAATAAAATATGATCACAACTGTAAGCCTCAAGTACGGTAAACATACTCTCAGATGTCAAGGCGCTTAGATCCTTGAAGATGTCTAAAGGGGGTAGACAGAGGCACGTTAAAACATTACGTTTGGCACAATACCAAAATAAAAGCTACATTTTATCGGGTACTACGCGTGCGAAGCCGCGGGCTGAAGCTAGTATGTTATAATTGTATTTAGCAAGATTTTATCAATTAGCTATCGAACGATGTGACGTCATTATTGATTCGGAACTAATCGATCAATATAATCTTTCATAGATACTAGTAGTTCGCCCCAAACTAAGATAGCGTGATGACAGACGAAAGTTAACAAATGGGTGGTCATGTTTATTTTTTTTATATCTTTTATCATAAAATATACCCGATAGAGTGCCAGTTCACATAGAACCCCAACACAGCTAGTACTTTTAATAATTCTAACAGAACCTATGTAACTACTTTACTTATCCTATTTATAAGAGCTAGTCCTATACCTATACATGTACATGATGCAAATAAATAAATAAATAATTCTCAGATCTCTAGGAGTTCAGATGCTTAGAAGTATCATAAGGTAGTCAGAGACAAATGTCCAAACTGTACATATGATATGCCTACATTTTGCAGTAGTTTTTTTACTCAACAATTATGACTCCCATCATCAGATTTGTTACATTGAGTAAAATTTAGTTAGTAGATATGCCAAACATCAGATTAAGATAACTGGTGCCTTACCACAAACTCAAAAGTAACATAAAAACAATACTACTCGCGATGCGAAAGTGACAACGCAATACGATTACTTTACGACTACCTTTAATTCTATAAACTTTTGTTTTGCAGAATAGAGCCAAACTCAATGGAATCAATATTGTGCGAAGCGATCAAACTCGAATTTGAAGCTTATACCTCTGTCAACCCTTGCAGCGGGTCCTCCAGGGAATTGAATGAGGCAAGGAATTAATATTATCTTACTAGACGTTGTCTCTATTTTTAACCGATTTTAAAGAAATTTACTTTACCTACGCTTATTGATATGAATATAAAAATATTGCACCTAGTTTAACTATAGAAAGTGATGATAAAATCATAAATGTATTTTATTCACCATTTTGCGTCTTAGATTATTATATAGAGAATGTAAGCGATGACACCTACAACATCGAAGCAAATAAATGTAATATTATGATAACGAACCTGTAGAGTAGATGGAGCTAAAACGGTGAAAGAAAACATCTTCAAGAAACCAGTCAGGAATCAGAATTCTTATAAGCGACGATGAGCTTGCAACCTGTCACATATGGAAAGCCAACTATTTCAAAATGTGGGCATGTGCCTAATTTAATATTTGGACGTGTTCTTATCCCCTTTAGGGAGCTGCAAGGTTCTAAGCGCTTGGAGATCTGAGTGGATGTCTACCGTACTTGGGGATTACAGTCGTGATCCTATTTATTTATTTATTTGTTGTTTTCCAGGTTGAAAGAGCGAAACTAAACGAGCTCATTGTAGCGAATAAGTCTCTGAACGCGCCTGTTGATGATGATATGTCAATGCTGGTGGGAGATACTGCCAACTCTGCTGGCTTCACCAAAGTACGTCTTAATCTTCAAATCAAGTAAAGGCCGTACCACAAGGTCCTAAAGCAATATTAAAACATAATTACTCGCGAAAGTGACAACATACCAGTTCGTATTGCGTTGTCACTTTCGCACCGTGAGTAATATTGCTTTTGAGCTAGTGGTACGGCCCCAGGAGGGTTAGCTCGAATCACTATATCGTTTATCGTTTTCAAGAGTAGACCATGCAATTTTGCAATTATCTTGGGGATCTCTAATCTTTTTGAAAATAAAATATTCCTGATAATGTAGCTTTTGATAGATGAAATTTTTTTTAAATTGGACTAGTACATTTTTATTTTACCCATTACTAAACGAAACAAAAATAAATGTTTTTTTTTCCTCTAATCAATTTTATTTATATTAAATTAAATTAAATTATTGCAGGAAGGCGATGGAAAGCACGATCCTCGATTAGTGACGATAGTGAACTTTACCGCTATAGCAATAAGGAGGTTTATCAAAATGGCAAAGAAAATCAACGCTTTCAAGAATATGTGCGAGGAAGACCAGGTAAATACTACTAATATTATAAATCCGAAAGTTGAATGTATGTTTGTGGTTCAATCACCCCCGCACGACCTGACGTATTTGGATGAAACTTCTAATATACATAGCCTATGCTCTGGAATAGCATTCATTCTTTTTATCTATGTATCACACGAGCGAAGCTGCATGCGGAAGCTACAATGATATAGATATTTAATATCTAAGATATTGTATTTTATTTTTATCCGACGAAACAAAATGAAGGTTCTCTTATACACTTGGTGATTATATATATTTGTATGTATAACTTAACCAAGCATATATTTTTAGCTGGTGATCCGATTTTGATTAAAAATATATACAGTCGTGGTCAACTAATTAGGGACACTCTTTGGTTAAACCGAATTGTGAATTTATTTTTTATTTTCCAACGAGTCTAAACCATATTCCATATCTCTTACATGTAAGTATAATTAGTCATTTATGTGCCCGATTATACAAACAATAACAACTTCTTAAACATTAAACCTCTTTACAGTATAGCTGATAGATTATCGTACTGCTATTTGTTCAAATAATGCTGGCTGGCCATTTAATTAGGGACACTGAGATTTTGCGTTCTATTTTCAAAATTTGAATCTCAATACTTTTTTACTTCTTCTCTTATTGTTTCGTGGTAGTTTTGGCGGCAATCCCGATATTTATTTTAAGTTTTGAAAAATATTTTGAAGAAAAATGGGTAAAAATAAAAGTTGCGATCCAACACTACGAAAAATTATCATGAAGTTTGTTGTCGAGCATGGTTGGCCATACCGAAGGATAGCAGAACATTTAAATTGTTCAAAAACTATGGTATACAATGCAGTGCAACATGTCAGACGCAATAACACAGATTTAAATGTGCCCAGAACAAAAAGATCGAGAAAAACAACTCCGCAAGAAGATAGAATGATAAGGTTAGCCAAGAAAGATCCGTTTCTAGGCTCTATTTTAATTAAACACGAAGTGTTTGGGACAGACGAAAGAGCTGGTGTCTCAGCGAGGACCGTTCGACGACGTCTGGTAGAAGCAGGGTTGTTCGGAAGAGTGGCTCGCAAAGTACCGTTGTTGAAGAAAGAACATAGAAATGCTCGTTTGGCGTTTGCACGTAAATATGGACATTGGACCTACGCCCAATGGCAACATGTATTATTCTCTGACGAAACCAAGGTTAATTTGATTTCTTCAGATGGAAGGCAATACGTACGGCGTCCAGTAAAAGCGGAAATGAATCCAAGATTCACAAAAAAGCAGGTGAAACATGGCGGTGGAAACATTAAAATGTGGGGTTCATTTTCTGGACGTGGAGTGGGATCTGTGAGGAAAGTTCAGGGTAACTTAGACCAACATCAATACAAGGCAATATTGGAGGAAACGATGTTTCCCTATGCTGAGGAGCATCTCCCTATTATATGGACGTTTCAGCATGATAACGACCCGAAACATATCGCCCGTTCAGTCAAGTCGTTTCTTACCAGTCAGTCAGTATCGGTGCTAGATTGGCCAGCAAATAGCCCGGACCTTAACCCAATCGAGCACCTTTGGCACGAAATCAAGAAAAAAGTAGCCACTTATCGTACCACAACTTTAGATGAACTTAATGAAGCTTTTTGTGAGGCATGGGCAAACATTCCTGTCGAAACATGCCAGAAACTGATAATGTCTATGCCACATCGGTGTCAAGCGGTAATTACTAACAAAGGTTTTGCTACTGGGTACTGATTTTACACGTAATAAAATGGAGCTGTTAAAGATATTATAATACTGCAGATTATTAGTTTTGTTTAACTCTATTTTTCATTATAGTTTACTGTCCTTAATTAAATGTCCAGCTACAGAATTATACCTTAAAATTGAATACATGTTGAACCTTTGATATTAAATACTTTTTTCTATTTATTTATTCTTTTATTTACAGCCATTTAAAGCATAATAATCGGACCAAATTATGCAAATAACAGTTACTGAGAAATCAATAGGGTTTTATATTTGTATGTACATAACCGGTTATTGTTCTTCACTATCTTGCATGTCCCTAATTAGTTGACCACGACTGTATATTGTGTAGAGAATAGTCCTTGGTCTACATTATATTAATGTAGAACTAGTACTTCCACCATAGTACCTATTTAAAAAACTATATCGCCTCTTGACATTTCGTTAAATCTAAACATTACCGTCGGATTTTCTTTTCAGTTCTTGAAACTTTATTATTATCTTTCAGATAGCGCTTCTAAAAGGTGGATGCATAGAAATGATGGTACTAAGAAGTACAATGAACTACGATGGAACACAAGACCAATGGACGGTAAGCTTTATTTTCTAAGCCGTGATACTCATGCTCTGTAGCTCGAAACCGGCCAAGTGCGAGTCGGACTCGCGCGCGAAGGGTTCCGTACCATTATATATAAAAACCGGCCAAGTGCGAGTCGGACACGCGCACGAAGGGTTCCGTACCATTATCTATAAAAACGGCAAAAAAATCATGTTTGTTGTATGGGAGCCCCCCTTAAATATTTATTTTATTCTGTTTTTAGTATTTGTTGTTAGAGCAGCCACATAAATACATAATCTGTGAAAATTTCAACTGTCTAGCTATCACGGTTCATGAGATACAGCCCTGTGACAGACAGACAGACGGACAGCGAAGTCTTAGTAATAGGGTTCCGATTTTACCCTACGGGTACGGAACCCTAAAAAACGGCAAAATAATCACGTTAGTTGTATGGGAGCCCCGCAAAAATATTTATTTGAATCTGTTTTTAGTAATTGTTATTATAGCGGCAACAGAAATACATCATCTGTAAAAAATTGCAAGTGTCTTGCTATCACGGTTCATGAGATACAGCCTTGTGACAGACATACAGGCAGACGGACAGCGAAGTCTTAGTAATAGGGTCCCGTTTTTATCCTTTGGGTACGGAACCCTAAAAGGAGTAATTGTAATCCGAAAAATATCCTATCTGAAATAAAAACATTTAGTCGTCATGCAACGCAGTTTTGACTAATGAATGATACGCATTCTAGCAAAATTTGTCATCAGGACAAGGTTTATAGGGGGGGAAATTGGAAGTCGCCTAAAAGTGATTATTTCCATGCGATTATTGAAATTTGGACAGGACAAAGTATGTAGCGGGTCGGGTAGTGTTAAATATGATAAACCATTTATACTTTCAGATACCTCAAACAAACAACGTAGCGAACATCCGTACAGATCTACTAAAGTTAGCGAAAGGCAACATATATCGCTCTCACTTATCGTTCGTGTTGTCTTTTGCACCCGCATGGAGTTCTGACGAGAACATTATACTTATAATGTCGGCCATTTTGTTGTTCACGCCAGTGAGGCCGAGAGTGGTGCATGCTGATGTTATCAAACTCGAGCAGGTCAGTGAATGACACCCCATTCAAATGACACCTCATATTTGCATTTATAAATAATAATTACATTTATATATTTGATATTTATAAATAATATTTGAATTTGAAAACACCCCAAATACATGAATATTTATGGGGTATTTTTTTGCATTTGGGAGTGTTTTAAACACATTAAATATTTTGCAACAAAAACGTGTGGTGCGCATCACTTTATGTGTTGAGCGGCACTATGGCGCACGCTACCGTGTGCCTTTAGAGCTCAACTTTGGCTAGAGGCACACGACAATGTGCCTCTAGTCACACTATGCAGTGTCGCACAACATATGTGATTTTTATGAAAAAAGATTACGTCCACTGTGGGTGCGTGTTCTCATATTGTCGTTCTTGAATACGAGGTTTAGAATCTTAATTGCGTTCACATCTAAACTATGACATGTTTTCCTCTTTTTCAGAATTCTTACTACTACCTCCTCAGACGCTACCTAGAGAGTGTATACCCAGGCTGCGAAGCGAAATCCACATTCCTCAAATTGATACAAAAAATCTTGGAACTTCGCAAATTGGCCGAGGAGGTGACAGGAGTGTACCTCGACGTGAACCCCATTGAACCCCTTTTAATGGAGATATTCGACTTGAAACATCACGCGGCTTGATGCGGTTTTGATGAAGACGGTTTTTTGGATTGCGCAAGAGGGTTGTGTTGTTTTCACGCGTGAGTACTCAATTTCCTGTCCAATAGTAAACAAAATGCTCAAGAAACCAAATATACCCCGTAAGATTTTTATTGTTGATCATAACCAAGTATGCTCCTTTAAAAACACTTGGGGTAATATTTATTACCTATGCAAGCAAATATAATCTTGCTCGAAAAATCTGTTTAAAAAACTTTTTTAAAAGGGGTGTAATGGGGTATAACATATTAATGACCTTTTGGTTAGTGTATCATTCCCTTTTGAATGAAATAGAGCTTATTACAGTAAATAACCGAAATATTTATTTAGATTATAGTTTTTACTCCACTGTGAAAACAACACGACTATTACAGGACAAAAAACTCTGACCAATAGAGTAAGTAAATTATAATACCGTGCCAAGATTTAGATATTTTTTTTTTCTTTCATAATAAAAAAATGGGGTACATTAAAAAAACTTTTTAATTAATAAAGAGGTGCTCCTCCTTTTTCATAAATTTTGTGTAATGTTACGAGTTGTATTCGTAAAGCAATATTAGCTGTGAAAACCTTAATAATATTTATTTATCCTTTGTACATATCATAATGTATAAACATTTTGACTTGTATGAATCTTGCGGTTTTAAAATTATGTAAGTATTGATAATTTATTTCGTAGAGTTTAAAAAAATCGGATTTTATATAAAATATTCATATAATATACTGGCCATAAACTAATGCTATTTTAATTATATGTAATACATAAGGTACTTTAAGTTTATGTGTTTATACAAAAGTGTATAAATTGTTAAAATGTTGTGAAACAATTGTATATAATAATTATTTTTTAAATTATGAAATAAGTGAATGTTGTAAAAAAAAATGAATATTTTTATATCTACTTTTTATTTTAAATAAGTGCAATAATGTAATTTAATTGAACAAAAATATATTATAATTTGTTACAAATATGCATTGTAGTTTATTTTATTGAATAAATAAGATAGTCTTATAGACAAAATAATACTAGACAAGTTTATTATCATAATTTATTAAAGTATTAATAACCAACAGAATATAATCACTCATGAACCAAAAATAACTTAAAATAAAATAATCAGGTACACATTATTAAACATTATTTTGTACTTCCAAAAAAACACTATTCTATATTATTCATTAATCCGACCACTGCAAAATAACCACAGTAGTGTTTTAGGGTTAGTTATGGGAAGTCGAAACTACCCTCACTTGTCTTCAATACCTAAAGCTAACTTCATTTCCAAAGAGTATTTCTCACTCACGCGATCAAAATCTGGCTTGGCACGTTCATTTTCTTCTGGTTTTGCGTTGCCATCTTCATCATCAACGCAATCTTCGAACACTTCATCGCCATCACCAGATTCGTTCACCACCAGTGGCTCATCATCAAACGATTCAAACAATTTGGAATCATTGCCAGAATTATTGGCTGCCATTTTGCTTGGACTATCTAAGGTAAACGTCAGATTGACAGCGTCATTGACGTTGATGTTGTTTTCTGTCAAAGTTTCCGATAGCGAGACGTCTGGGTCCGGCGTGAGGGTAGTTTCGTTTTCGTCGTATGGCTCCGGATTGGAAGGCGCGAACTCGCCCGCGCGCCATCTTTGTTCGGCTGCTTCCATGTGGACTTCCAGAATACGCGAAACTTCTGGTAGCTGAAAAACAGTAAATGTTTTAAAGAAAATGCACATCTCTCGTTCTTACCCAGATTACTTATGAAAATATTATGTATATTTTCTTTTAATAAAAAGAAAGCTTTAGCTTCGCTTTCTTTCACTTCCTTTGCCTCACTCTTTGCGCCTTGAAGGGCGTTCTTCGTTTATAATTATTATAACTTACAAAGATTTGCTATAGCTTTTAGCTTTACCTCTATTTGCAAACCACTATACAAAAACGAAGATTTTAGTGACGGCTGTCTACGAGTAAGTGATGAGCTCTATCTGACTCAGATCAATACTTACAGTAGCATCTTCCATCCGCTCCGAAATGTGTTCAATAATCGCATTAGTCCTATTGTCAATGCGTCCCGCGTGCGTGTTAATCAGATCGTACTGTCTGTACAGCTCCCTCTCCTCGTATTGGAGGGTACGGTCTAGGATCTCGGTGGCTACAGATTGGTCTATTTCTGCGTTTTCAGTCGAGTTTGAGTTTACACCTAAAATAAAAGAATAAGTTTTAATGTCTTTGCAATCTTCTGATCTCTACTCTGCCCATAGGGAAGTCTGGTGTTGTAATTAGTCACAGAAGAAATCTAAACATGTTTTATTTGGATTTCTAGCCTACCTTGAGAAGGGTATCGATCATCCTCTTCAACCGAGCTAAAAGACTCAATAATAGACTTTTTGGCATCATCTCTGTCCATACACAGCATTGTATCAAACGTATCCTTGCTTGTTCCTGCTTTATCATTGTCTGTATGACCTTTGTCGTTGGTGGTGGTTGCGTCATTGGTTGCGTCATTGGTTTTTGGAGTTGAAGCCGTTTTAGGGCGATTGGTCCTTGTGATTGTAGTCTTGACGAGTGATTCCTCTTCATCAGAACTACTTGAGTCACTTGATATGTAGATAGATTCTGTTTCACCTGATGACGCTAGATAAAGACAGATTGAGAGATTATTTTTTACTGGTTTTCCCAAAAAAAATATGTCAAATAGAAGACCTGAGTCTTGAATCACCCCTAAGTATGTTCCGTGATTTTTTGTAGTTTTGTATTTATAAGACCTATTCAAGCAGGTTGGTCATGCATGCATTTTTTTTAAATCAGTTAATTAGTTACCTAGCGAGGTACGAGTAAGTACATACTACATACATACATGTAACCATTATGTTTATAAAAATAAATAGTCTGGTTTAAATTTTTTTGGACTGGTAATGATGCTAGTAACATATTTAATTTATTCGGGCTTTAAAATGTATTTGAAGAAATAGGTGTCCTTACGTGCAGAATCCACCTTCTCCTCTCCAATTTCGTATTCCACGTCGTTGTTGGCTAGCTTCGGGTCTACGTACTGGTACAAAATAGCTCCAGGCACGTGTGTCAGCTTCGCTTTTGTCTTATCTGTAATATTATCAAAATATTCTATAACCTCGCAACCCTTACACCCCCATAGAGACGGTCTTGAGAACCAGTGAAACCACAAGCGAATGAATGTGTCTCACCAGGCTTTTCTCCGGCAGTGAGCTGGCTGAGAGCCACCCTGTCAAAGGCGTTATCATTCTTATATGTGGTGTAGTAAATCCTCTCAGTTTCATTGACCGCGTGCGCCGGTACTCTATCCTCAGCTTTGTAGAATTCGTCCATTGTCTTCTTATCATATAACTTCTGCGAATGGTATAAATAATTTTGTGTGTTCTTTAAAATTAGTTTTAAGGTAGGGACTTAGCGTTAGAATTCAAATCTATATCCCACTGGCAGTTTATAACTGGACTTTTAAAAATATATACTAATTTTTTAAAGATTTTAAAAGAATCCTTGTCATTTAAATAATAACACAGCCAACCAAGGGATATTTTGAATATACCGTTCATCTTGATGACAGTAGCTTGCAATTACCATTCGAATATAAATCACTTTAGAGTTTTCTATCAATATTTTTTTACATTTATATTTACACCACTCACCATAGGATCTACAGCCGGTTCTCCTCTATCGATCCTAGCCTGTCTTTCTTCCTGTTCTCTATCTAACTCGGCGAATATCTCTAGATCCTCAGCGCTTGGCTTCAAATCTTCATCATCTCCATCATTGTTGATGTTGTGCATATAATTTATCAGAGCTACTCCATCACCTTGAGTATGAGCTGTTAAAATAATAGTTGCATACAATTTATTATTAATTACAAAGAATAATTATCCTTTAACTTTATTTGGTTTATGGAGGTAAACAAGACAAGTGCCTTTTTAGGGTTTCGTAGTCTATAAGAAACCCTTAAAGTATGGCCATGTCTGTCCGTCCGCCCCTCGGTCCGCAGCTTAGCTCAAAAACGCTTAGTGCTAGAAAGCTGTAAGCTGCAGGCCAGTTTTTAAATAGAAATAGTACAATAATCTTACCACTTGGTCTTCGATCTTCAGATTTATTCTCACCAGACCCACCTGCACTCTTTTCCGCTTGTTTACTATCCTCCTTAGATTTGGCATCTTTATTATTCTCTTTAACATTCCCATCGCCTGCTTCCGTTACTGAAAACTCCTTTATTGTGACCTTCTTCATTGGTTTCTTCACTTTAGTTCCAGGATTGTTATCATCAGTCTTGTCTCTTGCCGTTTTTTTATCGTGATTAATAATAAGATTCCCCTCTTCAGTAATACCTGTGACTCCTTCAACTAGATCTCTGTGGCCTTCAGGTTTGGATTCTTGTATTTTTTTCTCGTAGGCGTCAATCATTTCAATGAGCGGTTTTTTTTCGGCGGTTGCCTCTGATTGATATTTTTCTTCATCTATTTCTGTCACCTTCACCTTGTCTTTTTTGTTTCTTGGCTCTGGTTCATTAAATACAGTTAACATTTTAAAATACAGTTAATGGAGCTAGTGTATGATACTTGCAAAATGTTACCTTCCAAGAGCTTGCTGATCCCTTTCCTTTGGGCTTTGTGTGGTGGCTGATTGAACAGCAAATTGTTGATAGCCTGGATATCAGATGCCATGTTTCTGAAATTATCAAAACGGTACATACGTGTCTGGCTGGAAGAGTAGCAAGTACATCCTCGAGTAGACATTCTCCATGATCTCAAGGTCAAGGCGCTGAGATCATTAAAGTTGTCTTGAAGGTAGAAGAAAGGCACGTTCCATCAGCACATTTGGCACATGCCCACATTTTGTAGAAGTTAGCATTTCATACATGACAGGTCGCAAGCTCGTCGCTGATGGTTAACCACCTACAGCAAATATTGGATATACTCACGTGTCCACAGTCTGCTTCGGCTTCAAATCCCCACGGTAGCCGTACCAATAGTCTTCGGAAGCTGTCTGAGGCTGCTCCTCCTTCAACTCCTGCACCAGATGCTTCCCGCGTTCTATTTGTGACCACTCTATCTTCGTTGTTGGGGTTTCTGGAATTTTGAGGCCAGTAGGTATGTAATATTTCAGAGTTATTTATTTATAGATAGGCAGTTATTATTCGATCCAGTTCTGCGATTTGTATTGTTACTTGCCACTGATACCTTCGACAAAGTTAGCACTAGTATGGGGGCAAGACTATGTAAGTGCTTACCGTCTTCCTTATCACTTTCACTGTCAGTGCTATCACTGGTGCTGTCCTCTTCAGACCCCGTCAGCATATCCTCTGCCACTCCATCCTTGGTGACAACCACCTTCCCGTACTTCTCTTCTAGGTTCGAGGGTCCCTCTATTTCTTTTGGGTTGGGGATCGGCGTTTGGTTTTCTGGACCTGGCTTTTCTTCCTGTGACAAAAATAAATACCAAGGGATTATAATGTTTTGTATTCAACCTTGCTTCGTACTACGGTTTGACTTCGTTTTTTTAAGAATAAAGGTACCTGAGCGGTAAGTCCCTGTTTCTCCCTCTCCTCCTTTTCTCTAGCCTCTCTTATAGCTATCTTCTCGTCTCTGATTTTGATCAGGTACTGGACGCTCTGCCTCACCTTCTCCTGGTCTTTGTCTATCCATCTGAAAAAACCAATGGGGGTTAGGAAGTCGGCTATCTAAAAATCATAGCGTGCTCGGCGCCTGGAAAAAGAATGCAAACAAGAGCATAATTAATCGAAGAACCAACAGAGAACAGCGTCATCACAGAATTAAAACTTGTTAGAAATCATAACAGAAATACGGCTAATTACCGCGCTTTATCTTGTAAGTATTGCTGAAGTTTCGAGACAATTTAGATGCTCTTCATCATAAGCATCGCCCGCGACTGCTATTAACAGTAGATCGGCGAATTCATCATCATTTTGAAAATCACCATCACTGCCACTGTAAAGCCTTCTCCATAGGTTCTGTAGCACTTACCGCTTCCTCTCCGCAATCTCCTCTTGCACGCCGCCCCTCTGCCAGGCCTCTGCGCATGCGCGGTCGCGCGGAAACACCGGTCGGTTGTCCAAGTTCAACAACTCCAGCAGACGCAGCGTCAGTGTCTTGCGGTAAGCAGGGATGGCGCGGACCACGGGGTTACCGGTCAGCACCAACACTGAGGGAGGATCATTTCTGGTGTTCAAGGTTGCCAGCTATTGCCAACCACTTGTTATAGGGGATTTCTGTGGCTGGCATCACTACAGCCATACTATGCCTACCGTGATCGCCACTCGTATTATAGTTCGACTATTACATCTATCTCGAAAACTTGTAATGCCTACTTAGCTGTGATAGTTTTCCTTTTAAGTTTATACACGCCTACAAACTCAATAGTTTAGATTTTAGAGGGGGGGGACACTCGTCTCTAACAAATATTGGCACTTTAAAGCTTAATAATTCACAAACGGATCACTTAATCGAAAAAGATCCCCACTTTAGGTGTAGGGGGAGGTACCCTAAAACAACTGTTTTTCAAGATTTTATTCTACGACTTTACATTACTAATAAGTATAGGTATACAATATACATGCCAAATTATAGCTTTCTAGCACTAAGCGTGTCTGAGCTAAGCTGCGGAAAGACGGACGGACGGACATGGCGAAACTATAAGGGTTTCTTGTAGACTCGAAACCATAAAAATGAGAAAAAGGAAAGAACTCTTGATTCCGAGTTGATTCCGAGAGCACACCATAAATTTGCATTAGAAACTGTCATATTTTTTATGCAAACAGCAAAATGCAAATTTACCTTTCAAAAGAGCCATGCCAGCCAAGACGTCGACAATCAGCGGATCTTCCAGACGGTTGTACGACAAATCCAAAACTGATAGGTTCTTGCAGATCACCAAATGGGCTAGATCATCTGCAAATAACAAATTAATTAATTCGGTAAAGTACTCAGGGTACTTACCTGAACTATCGAAAGTCCACGAATAATTGTATCTTCTAAAAAATTTACAAGGGTATTTAAAGCACATCATCACATCACACTTGCTCCGAACGAGTTACCATTCTTATTCTTAAAAGCGGCGATGGCCTAGCTAATGTGCATACCTATTTTATAGAGACACTTTTTGAAAAGAAAAATATCATTGACCAACCGGGACCGGAATTTAAATTCTCTCCTTCCGTATTGAAAGTCGAAGTACCTCCGACTAGTATATCTAGTGAATAGAGCAACGCATCATCTATACCTAATCATCATCAAGTACCTACTAAATATATCAATGATCCGTTGAGCCGCCCGCGACTTGCTTCACATTGTATAAGTTTAATCTTTTTCAGTCTGACCTCTGGTATTTTCGTGGGGATTGTGATTGGAATTTTGTATGTGTATCTTACCTACGGTGGCGAGCATGTTATGTGCAATGCTGAGCGTGTGGAGATCCGGCACCACGTCCAGGTTCTCGATCTTGGGTACGAAGTTGTGGTCCAAGTTCAGCGAGTCCAGTTTGGGACAACCTTGTAAAAAAAACGTTTATTCGAGTAGATGTAGAAGAACTGTATCGTAAGGAGTTTATGATTATTTTAATCGAGGAATTATACTGTGTAGAATGGCAACCAATATTTTATTTATTTTTGGAGACATTTTATAGAATGTTGCATTGTAACGCCATCTTTCGAGTGGTGAATGAAGTAAGTGTTGGGCGTTTTGGGTTCGCATCATTCGCAAAATTCGCATCGTCGTCACTATAAATGGGTTTACAAATAACAGAGGTACTTATTTAATGTTGTAATTAGGTAGTAAGTAAAATTTTGTAGTAATTGTTTTGTTTAGTTAAACTTTTGGTACACCTCCGTCTTTTGTCCATCCATCCAAAGGTTGTCTGGAAGATATCACCTTTAGCGATAAGGCCGCCCATTTTTATTTTTATTTTTTTTAGTTTTGTTTGTTATAGTAATAAGTTGTTTTCTTTGTTCTGTATCAATGTTATTGCTAAATGTTAATTTAGACTAAATATATAAGTGGGAGTAGTTCTACTATTCTAAATTATGAAAAAATGCTATAAATTAGGTTAGCCTTACCTCCCAAGTTTTCAATCTTCCTGACGACATTGAAGTGGAGATAAAGACACTTCAGCTCAGACAGAGTATCCAGACCCTCGATTTTTTGTATACCATTGTTTTCGAGAAAAATACATTTCAAACCTGTGTATTCTTCGAGGTTTTCGATCTTGGAAAATCCCTGGAAATAAAACTTAGATTGCTATAGATAGAAAAACTCTTAAATACATTCGGCAAGAGCGTTTAGTAATTTCACCATTGTCTTCACAGAGCAGAGTGGCGCAGTGGAAGCGTGCTGGGCCCATAACCCAGAGGTCCGTGGATCGAAACCACGCTCTGCTAGAAATCTTTTTGCACTGAATTTTTATTTTTATAAATGTTCATGAAAACAGATTGACCACAAAATCGTTTATATCTACCTATTACTGCTTAAGGCGCTCCCAGTCGACCGATTGTTTTTGTTCGAAACGAAAAAATAAATACTTGTGAACATTGCCCCTTTAAAAAAAATTGACTGAAGAAAATATTTTTTGATTGGGACTAAAGCTACGAGTATAATAAATCTTGGTCACTTACTGGTAACGATGACAATGCGAAGGAAGGTCGCAAGTTCGATTCCCTGGCTGACTGCTGCAATTCTAAAAATTACCTTAAAATGCAAGTAGAGAATATTATTCAGGTACGGAGTACAATACAACTTATGCTGCTTGCAATGGTTCTTGATAAACTCCTTTGTCATCCGAGGAGTTTTAGCCAGATCTTCCATTTCTTTTTCCATCTTGAGCTGAAACTCTCTCTGTCTCTCTCTTTCCTTCGCCGCTTCTTCTGCCTTCCTATTCGCTTGTTCTATCTTTAGTTTCTGCTCTTCTGTTTGTGCTGAAATTATTGACAGTCTATATCTAGGGCTTGATACATCTACCTACAAATATTTAGCAATCATTGTATGATAATAAGATTTTAAAACACGTTTTTCTGTTGGATAATTTTGGGAATTTATCAGACGATGTTTCCCTCTTCACTGATTCGGGATTATAAAGAACTAAGCTATGCAAAATCGCGTGTAAGCACGGCATTATAATTATCCTTGTTCTCTTCAAAATAAACTTGCAATTTTATTTTACAAGTTACTTCCACCTACTTTACTATAATTGCCTTGTCTGCTATTTTCGAAGGACTGCTATGTTTTGTAGTAGTTAAGGTTATCCTATTCTTAGCTACAATATTGTCAGTAAACTTAGGTTAAAAATTACTAAGTTACCTTGTCAACTGCCTGGCTGCACCAAGGCTCAAGGTTCTAAAATGTATAATCATGAACGTACTTACTATAGCTTCTTTTAAATTCTAAATTATTCCTAGTCGATAGGTACATACCTGTTACTTCTCCATCAGTTGAAGCCAGTTGAGAAATATTTTTGACCGCTTCATTGTTAGCTCCAACGTGGTCACCTTGAGCATTGGCATCGATTTCAGAACCCGGAAGCTCTCTTAGCTTACTTGTGTTCTCATTAAGAGTCTTCTTTCTACTCTCTTCTCTTCGCAAGAGATTGTTTGCAAGTCTCAAAACATCTTTATTGTCCTTCATTTTATCTTTGATACCGTAGAGTAGATCGTTGATTCGCTTATTACGATCAAGCTCTTGCTTCTTAAACTCTGCTAGCTTTTTGTTTCTATCATCTTTGTATTCTATATCAATGTCCCAAAGCTCTTTTCGAACTTTTTCACCTCTTTCAATCTCCTTTTCAACTTTTTCTTTAGTCACTTCTTCAGCAGTTTTAACATCTAAGCTCTTTTCAAGTTCATGGCATGAAGCATTGACTGGGTGTAAAATTTCACTTGATTTTAACAAAATCTGATCCACTTCTTTGATGAAAGATTTACATTCTTCGTTTCTCTGTTCGTATCTCACTTTGCTCTCATTTATGCGGGTTTCGTGGCATTTTATTTCTGCGTTTAGTTTACCGATAGCATTGTGGATGTCGTCAATTTGTTCATCAGTCACAGAACAGTTGCTCTTTATATTCAATTCATCGTTGGCTTCAGTCCCTTCGGTAATAGTAAACATGTTACCCAAGGCTCTCTCGCGTAAGATTTCACCTTCTTCGTGAATTTTCTTATAAGCTATGTTTGATTGTCTAGAATTTTCTAAGGCTACATTCACATCATTTAAAAGTTCGTTCATACTGTTCAACTTATTTGTTATATCTTCTCGAATTAGTGTGCTTAGGTTTTCAGCACCCTCTACGATATTCTTTGCAAGACCTTTCATTTCCTTAAACTCCATCTCTTTGTTTTCGTTTTTCTCATTTCCCTTTGTTTCGAAAATACTTTCTAAAGCATTATGGAGAGTTTGCTCCATTTTTACATCAAATTGCTGTTGGTTGCTTTGGGGCTCCTGAAGGGCAAGTGAATCTGACATTATGGGTTCTATTGTATTGGTCTTTATTGTTTCTTCTTGTTGCTCACTAGCATTACTAGTTGGAGCGTTATTTAGTACAGAATTGATTTCTCGTAGAGCCTTTTCAGTCTCTTTCAATTTGGCTTCAAAACTTTTAGGAAAAACTTCTTCCACGTTACTGACACACACATCTTCTTTCATAGCTAACTCTTCAATTTTAACTTTACATACTCCGCTTAGATCAGGCACTAAAGGATTGTCTATCATGGGAATATTCATTGATTTATTGATGGAATAAGTTTCTTTCACTACTTCAAAAGTCGTGCGACGTCGTTGCCCTTTTATTACATGAACTGAAGATTGCTGCAGCACTGGATTCTTTATTACAATGTTTTCGATTTCCTTAGCACCATTCGAAGGGAGATCGTCGTACTTGTCAGCCATTTTCAATAACATATCTTTAGTCTCTTGATATCTAGTCTCATAAGATTTATCAGTGTATTTACTGACTTCCTTTTCAATGGCTTCAAACTCCTTTTGTTCGGTGTCTGATTCACCAGATTCGACTTTATTCGCTGCTGATTCTTCAGGCTTTGCGCATTTTATTTTATAATCGTTAAAGGATGTGGCCAACGACTGCATGTGCTTAAAGTTTATGTTATTTACTTGCTTTCTATCTCCTCCAGCTGATTCAATTTCACTCCTCATAACATCATAGCCTGCCAAGTTTAGATCTTCTAATGGAACAGCTATTTCATTATGCTCATCAGAATGGGTCATTATTTGGATCTGTCGAGCTTTTTCAGTAATGATAGGGCTGTCCTTTAACAGTTCTTTTATTTCTTCTACAGATAAAGGGTGGTCTTGGTCTTCCACTTGCGTGAAGGGCTGCCCAGTCATGACTTCATACTCAGTTTTAACTTCACCAAGATCTGAAGCTGTAATGTATGCTCTCTTACCTTCCTTCAGAGGCCTGAGCTCATTCTCAACCATCCTCTCTATCGTTTCTTTAGAACATTTCAAGTCAGCTAAAAATATTCTTAACTCCGCTCTTTTCTTTTCTAAGTATTCGTCACTCGTTTTATCTTCAGTAACTTCCATAATTTATTTATTTTACCAAGTTTATTTCTATTTTGATGATTTGACAAAATTATGTCGATGACTGATTTGTTTATTTCCATAGAAACCAGATAGTATGTCTTGTTTGATCTTTATTTGAATAGAGAACACAACAACGGTTTTGACGACCTCGGTTGACCTGGGGGCGGACGATTAAGACGCAAGAGGTGCAAGTTCGATTCCCTGCACAGGTACCTAGGTTGTTAGTTTGGTGTATATATACGTAGGTAGGTAATTAGGTACCTACTCGTTTTTGCCACATCATTGGAATCATAGTGTGGAGTAAAGAGATAAAGACATCTCTATACAGGTACGATATGCATTACATACATAAAATCACGTCTGCTTCCCAGAGGAGGAATGTACTATCATTTGCCAAAATTTCCAAATTAACTTTACTGTCATTTTTCTGACACTGACAGTTATCTTCGGTCGGGACCGGTGACCGGGGCGGGGACGTCTCTTCCGTCACGTCACGTCACTTCTTCTTCTTCAGTTCAGTCATCAGTCACCAGTCAGTAGGGATGTAATATTGAGTGAAAAAAAACGATTAATTAATAATCGATTTTTTTCCCTTACAAATTAATCGATTTCCCAAAAATCGATTTATATGGAAATAATAATCGATTTTTCGGGAAAAATCAATTTTTTTTCCTGCGATTTGAAAAATTGATTTCGTACGCGAGGTAAGTACCTACCTACCTTAACAAATAGGAGCCTATATATTACTACCCACGTACTCATCATTTCTACTTCGCTTATCTACCTACCTAAATCAGATCATTCATCTAAATAAACGATTTTCACAGTTTTGTCAAATGTTTTGTCAGATGATGATGTTTTGACATTTTTATAAAAAGTAAGAAACCACTGTAAAATGTGAATATTTTCAATCAGTGAAACTGAGAAAAAACTGTTGGAACTTTGAAAGAAATTCAGGTAAACACAATGCTATCAAAAACATAACTTGTTCTTAAGTTATTACGTAAATGTTAGCTAATTACGTAATAACATAAGTCAGAAGGACCCTTAAAGTAGGGACTGAATAAATTAACCGACTTGGTAATACATGGATCTCACTACTTTTTACGGTAGAAGAACTGAGTTGCGTTGCGAGACTTGGCTTTTTTACAAGTTATGTTTTTGATGGCATCTCATTTATTTTTGTAGATAGCCCTACTTTTTAGGGTTCCGTACCTAAAGAGTAAAAACAGAACCTTGTTACTAATACTCCACTATCCGTTCGTCCGTCTGTCCATCTGTACGTCTGTCCGTCTGTCCGTCTGTCTGTCTGTCGGTCTGTCGGTCTGTCAGTCCATCTGTCTATCACAGGGCTGTATCTCATGAACCATGATAGCTAGACAGTTGAAATTTTCACAGATGATGTATTTCTGTTGCCGCTATAACAACAAATACTAAAAACATAATAAAATAAATATTTAAGTGGGGCTCCCATACAACAAACGTGATTTATAGATAATGGTACGGAACTCGACGTGCGCGAGTCCGACTCGCACTTGGCAGGTTTTTTTAGAATTTTTACACTAAACACTAATTGTGTTTCAAATTTGAAGCTTCTATGTCTGCTAGAAGTGCCTTAAACTTTTGATGATCGGTCAGTGAGTGAGTGAGTGAGTGAGTGACAAAATAGGAAACTTTGACTAGTTATAATTCTTAAACTACTGGTTCAAATTGAATGAAATTTGAAATATACCGTGTTTATATAGTGACTGCTTGGTTCCTGAAAATTCAGGCTTCTAGTTTTATCCACAACGAAGTTATAGGGGGTCGAAAATGGCCTGAACTGCTTCGAGAAAAGGATGGTACAGCCGTGCCGCTTTATTGCTTGACTTGGCGGGGGCACTGCCGTGCCCCCAGATTGTAAAGGTAAAGCAAGCAAAGCCTCAAAGTCAAAGCACAATCAAATCAAACAATTCGCGCCAATTGGACTACAAGTTTGAAAATTTAGCTTTTGACAAGTGACATCGACAGTTGATTACTACCATAGACATGGGATTTATGAAATAGTTAATCAATTAATTTATATTTTATAAATGATTGAATATCTGTAAGATATCAAATTTAATTTATGTCTATTTTACCATGTTATAGTAAGTAGAATTTCATGTAAAAATTTAATTTAATTTAAAGTGCCTAAATTAGGTTTGTAGTACCGGTGCCGCAATGCTACAGATCGGTTCGCGTTCGGGGAGACAGACGGACCGATAGGTCGGTCGGTTCGCGTTCGTAGAGGCAACCATTGGTCAGTTCACGTTCGGGAAAACGATCAACGGTTCGGATCGCGTTCGGAGAGACGATCGATGGGTCGGTTCCCGTTTGTGAGGCGACTATTGGTCGGATCACGTTCGGAAAAACGATCAATGGTTCGGTTTGCGTTCGGAGACAAGACCGATGGGTCGGTTTCCGTTTGGAAGGCGACTATTGGTCAGTTAACGTACGGGAAAATGGCCAACGAACGGTTCAAAAGTTCAGTTTACAAAAATCGATTTTTATGTGTAATTCCCATATTCGATTATCTAAAAATCGATTTTTTGAAATCCAAAAATCGATTATAAAAAATCGATTTTTATCAAAAAATAATCGATTAAATTAATAATCGTTGTTTTTTTTACATCCCTACCAGTCAGTCAGTCAAGCAAGTCAATCAACAATATAAATTTAAAGTAATGTCTTGCTTTTGCTTGTCCTTGTCCTATCATTATTTTGTTTTGGACAAATTACAACAAACAAACTTGAACTATTGCCAGTTTAATTCCTGCTATAAGCATTATGAAATTACATTAAAGATTCTTATATTACGAATGAAAGAAAAAAACACCACAAATGCCTGAGAAAAACATCAAAATGACGGACGAGAGGAATTTTCGGTCGTCCTACTACGAAAAGGTTGGCTGCCGAGGAGTCGAAGAGAAGAAATCTTTGGAGATTCTCATGAAGGAGAAACCTTGGGATAAGGTGAAGCTGAAACAGTTCTGTTTGCGGTTCACAGTGCCGGCTGCATACAGAAATCTTGTGTGGAAAGTGTTATTAGGTA